>CM060964.1:320033012-320365512 GCA_030765045.1 Tenodera sinensis
GTTTAAAGCGCTCATATTCAAACTGCGCGCGCTCTCCACTCTGTGACCAGATGATCGACTCTGTGTTATCGGGTGATGTCACAAATGGCGCTGATGTTGCTTGTAACCTTGACTTAACCTTATATGGCACACCGGTCCAGCGGCGAAGAAAGCCGAAATGTTGAAGTCACGTGACTAACATGGCTGGGCGTCACGTGACATGCAGCACGTGACTATTTAGAAAGTTGAGCGGGAAAGGTAAGAAATACGCGCCAATAGTGATCGCAAGTGCAGTATGGAAGTGATGGAAGTGAGCCAAAATAAAAAATTTATGTGCTCTGAGTGTGGGAGGTGCTATAAACAGAGGCAACATTTGCAGCGTCACGCTTCCACAGCTCACCCGGGAAGAGTGAATGCCATTGCACCTCTCCAAAAACTTCCATTTAAGTGCACTTTGCAAATTCGAAGCATCATCAGAAAGTACTTTATACGAACACTTGGAAGTGATACACGATAGACGTGTAAAATTGGAAGAACTGGAATTCTCATCATTCGGAGACTTCAAGAGTTGGAAAGAAGGAACTGAGGTGGCAACACGGTCATTCTTTGGGAAAATTCGTTCCAAAATTGCTTCTCAAAGTGTAACATATTATTATGCTTGTCACCGTTCAGGGAATTTTGTCTCCAAAGGCAAAGGTATTAGACATTTAAAACCGAAAGGGAGCAATAAAATTGGTGCAGTATGCCCGGCAAAGATGAGGGTTACTGAAGATCAACAAGGAGTATGCAAAGTCAAATTTGTTTCGACTCCTATTGGTCACCAACATGAATTAGGTCATTTGGGATTGACAGAAAAAGAAAGGAACAGTATAGCTGTAGATATTGCTAATAAAATTCCTTTTCAGGCTATACTTGATAAAATATGAGACTCAGTATCCGCCTGTAATCTAGAACGGATACGTCTGCTAACCAGACAGGATTTGTACAACATTGAGCGATCCTATAATTTGCGCTCCACATCAGTCAGGCATCAAAATAATGGGACCAGTGTTGAGGCTTGGGTGCATGAAATGAAGTCAAATGATAACACTTGTGTGTTATTTTATAAGCCACAAGACACAGTGAACGAGTCCTTCCCTGAACTAAAAAGCACAGATTTTGTGTTAATTATAATGACTAGTGCTCAATGTGAAATTTTGAAGAAGTATGGGAATGACTGCATTTGCATTGATGGGACACATGGGATGAATAGCTATGGTTTCGAACTTACAACACTTTTGGTACTGGATGATGTTTAACAAGTGTTTCCACGCACCTTCCTCATTTCAAATAGAAATGACTGGCAAGTGCTCTCCACATTTTTTCCAATGCATAAAGTCAGAAGTTGGAAAACTTTCCCCGAAAGTTTTTATGTCTGATTTAGCAGAATTTTTCTTTAATGTTTGGATTTCAACAATGGAAACCCCTAAAATGAGACTATTGTTCATGGCATGTGGACAAGGCATGGAGAAAAATATTAAGAGCAAAATCCAAGGTCAAGAAAAACAAACAAACGTTTACAAGATTCTTAGAACAGTCCTAGAGGAAAGAGATGAGGCAGCATTTGAAATTATGCTTCATGCCGTACTCAAAATCTTGAACAGTGATCCGGACACGGCTGAGTTTGCCTCATACTTCGAGGAATACTACATGACTAACGTAAAAAGCTGGGCTTACTGCTATAGGCTTCATGCAGGACTTAACACAAACATGCATATAGAGCGAATGCATCACACACTTAAATATATATATTTACACGGAAAGAAGGTGAAACGTCTGGACAAGGCTATAGGTGCACTAATGTCCTTTGTTAAAGACAAGCTATTTGATAGGCTTATTGTGCTTACAAAAGGCAACCTAACCAGCAAAATAAGGAACATTCATAATAGACACAAATCTAGCTTACAAATAAATAAGGAAATAATCATCAAGGAAGATGGAGGATGGAAAAATAGCATCCTCTTCAGAAGTACACGAGATCTACTTTGTACACGATAATGAAGTTCAATACACATGCAGATTAATATGTAGTGAATGCAACACCGCATTCACAGATATTCCTGCACATGTGTTAATTCCAGCATTAAATGGAACATGTGCAAGCACATACATAGTGTGTGTCAAATGCAAATTGGCCATAAACTTCCTTTGAAACATGCTCAGGACTCCAATGAACTGGTTACAAATTGTGAGGGTCCTTCAAGTGGAAGTGAAATCCAGCACATACTGGATCAAGTTGGTAAAGACAATGCATCTATATGTGAAGAAACAAACAACTTGAGAAAATAATAGACTGCTGTAAGAGACTTTCCACAACAGCGGAACTAGAGGTGCAACAACAATAACCTCAACTATGACAGCAGTTCGCAACCAACGTGAGTTGCCAAAATCAGCAGCAACAAGGAAAAGAAAAATAGAGCCCCAAAGGCGGTTCTTCAAAAAAAAAAAAAACGAAGTTCCCACAGGAAGCAGTTTAAAAAACCAGAGGTAGCAGAGACACTGAGCATTACAGTATCTTTGCTGCAAGAGATCTCGCATGAATAAGTGCTAATGTAAGTTATTTTAAATCATACTATTTACTAAAATTAAAATTGCAGCTAACAGTACCTGAGAGTGACGGTTTAAGTGAGAAAAATATATCTGTGTGTAATATTGGTATATTCTATTTGAGTGCACCCCGAGCCAGGCCTCCCAGAGGGGATAAAATCCCTATGCTGGCAGCGGGGATCAAACCTGGGTCCTCTGCACCAGAGGCAAGCGCGCTACCAACTGCACTACAGAGGCGGTTTCCCTGTCAGTTCTGTAAAAGAAATGGGGCAAAATTGTATTCACATATGTATGGGCATCAACTGTTGACCCAAAAAAATTCAGCCTAAAACTGTTTCTCCACTAATGGTGCACCATACACCTGGTGAGCTGAGTTAACGCATACGAATCAAACAAATACACATCGTGCAGTAGAAAACAAATACTGAGCTATAATACACTTTGTAACTAAGTACAGGACTAAATAATAAAGCGCACTGGTAGTAATACAGCCACACAATATCGTGTCAACTCAATACTGATTGTGAGCAGAGAAAAACAAGTGATGCTCGTGACCTTGTGTATATCAGCTGCTGGTGAAGCGTTTCTGTGTGCACAGTGGAAAAACACAGCGTACGGTTCACAATATCTTCTTTCCTATACCAGGCAACAGCAGTAAATATTGAGATCTGTGTATTGTTCCAATGGGCAGCTTGAATTTCATTTTACGCCTTGCATGTGTAGTTCTCAAAGAAGTCGATCTGTATCACAGCTTCACTAATTGCAACATTTTCCCGAGCCTTCTTAAAGGCCTCGGATTGCTGTCTTTTTACATAAACGTGATTTAGGAAACGTGGCAGGCAATTGCTCAGTTCTTCAATGCAGTCTTTTACAGACCCATTTTTAACTTCTATTTCCATTCTTCCGTTAGGTGAACTCCATAGCTTCCATTCGCATGGAGAATTAGCAAGTTTATCCGAAATGTCTGCTCCACTCAATCCCGGGCAGTTGGAGCATCCTCCATGCACACATTCACTCAATTTCTGATCACAAACCACTTGTGCTATGAACTTACGAAATTCAGTCTCACTGAGTACGTGATTTTTACACAATGCTTTGAAAAGAAACTTCGTATTTTCATGTATAATGCATGTGCACACATTATGTGGGATCTGACTTTGAAGACGCACGTGAGCAGGGCGTAATTCAGCGAATTTTGTCAACCACACGGACATTTCTACTCGGTCTTGTAGAAAGAGTGCATGTGCTTCTTTTAATGTTACCACTAGATACCTAATGCGAACTTCTTTTGTTTCTCCCTGAACATGGATTTCAATAAAATCATGTCTTCCAGGAGCTTGGTAAGATATTGAATCATCCTGACAGAACTTGATGATTGCACTTTTAAGTTCCTGTGATAGTTGTTTTCCTGACACCGGGACAGAATGCTTTGGTTTTACAACATGTAATCCCTCTTCAACTGCTAATTTACGAATCATTTCTTTTCTTTTACGTGGAGATTGCGGCAATGCTTCCTCAACACGTTTACTGCACTTTCCGAAATAGCGTTTGCTTTTAAAAGCGGTTGATGTTGATGGAGTATCCTTATCAATCCCTTCTTGGTCTCTTATCTTCTGTCTTGCCCGCTGTGCTAGCTTATATCTCCTATAGTCACTTCTATTGTTTCCTTCCATTGTGCATAACTGCCTTGCTCCTTCAGACATTGTTTGTATTCACGTTGTCTTTGGGCTGGTGTTTTAATCATGGAGTCAAAAACAGACTGATACGTCTATCCTGACTGAAGTCTCAGAAGCATTGTATGCGTATGACGACCACGGGGTGCCCGCACTAACCTTCCGTTAGTTACGTGTTTTGTGGGAAAACTGATGACTATAGAGGAAAACTTTATCATACTTTTTTCTCTGTTATATTGTAATGACGCAGAATCAAAAAGGATATTTATTTCAGTCTATTACTTTTCCCTCCAGAGGACTTTATCCTTATTTACCGTGACTGACATTGACACACAGTAATAATTAAAGAGGCTGTAAGGATTATTTATAAATGTCAAAAATTATTAGCCATATACACGTTTATAAGACGAAGAGTCATTGTGTGATGTACAGAACAAAAAAATTAAAACAGTTGTACATAGCTCCTGAAATATTGATATGAAAATCAGCGTTATTCGCGCCTATTTTTAGTGCTTTGAAAATATATGGGTAAGAAGTGAATTTTGAACCTATATTCACGTTAAAAACATTTATTTTTCACTTCATAAGATACTTTGGAGTATCTAGCATCATCTTTCCTCAGTAAAAAAAGTGAAATATAAATTTCAAATTTTAACACTGGGTATGACATGTTCGCGGAATTGCTCTATATTAGCCCTTACATCACAGTTATGCATACAGTCTACATTTGTATAATTTTCAACATTTACCCGGCAATGAAGCGGCTGATGAGGCTGCTAAGTCTGCCTGCCATTTGCCAGAGATTTTTACACGCAGTCTTCCTTACATGGACGTACAACGGTACTTCCGTCGCCATCTTATATCTGTCTGGCAACAATCGTGGAAAGCATTGGATATCACTGGCACTCAATTACGGACGATCCAGGAAACCGTGCAACCTTGGATAACATCTTCAAGGGATACCAGGCGGGCAGAAGTCATCTTGGCCCGCCTGAGAATAGGTCACACGCGCATCATGCATGGACACTATCTGCGTGGTGAGCCGGCGCCGGCATGTTCCACCTGTGGCGTTCAGCTCTCTGTGGCCCATATTCTAGTTGATTGTCCGCGCTACAATCGTGAGCGCCAGTTGTTTGGCCTGGGTTCTACTTTAAAGTCGATGTTAGACGATGACCCGGTAGTGCGGATTCAGTGCTGCGGTTCGTCGGCAGCATTGGCTTTGGTAAGCAAGTTTAAATTTTATTTCCTGGTTTTACCTTTTACCTTTTACATTTCATCTGCTTACCTTTTTAGATCATTTTACACGTTTTTAACTGTTTGAGCTCACCTTTTAGACAAGTTTTAAGTTTCAACTGTTTTAGGTTTTGTCTGTTTTAGCTTGCGTTTTAATATTTAACTCTGAGTTTTAAGTGGTGGTGAGTTTTATTCGTTTTTTATCTTTTGACTTGGGGCTCTAATGATCTAGCTGTCGATGGACACTTGGTCCCTAATCACTCACTCACTCACTTCAACATTTACATCATTGTTATTTTTACATTGTGCTTGAAATGCTGTTACTATTTTATTTAAATTATTTACGTTTTCTTTTTCTTTGTCTAAGTGTTTTTGTAGGGATTTTATTTATTTTACCTATTTGAGTTTTGTGGTCTTGTATTTTAAGCTTGAGGTCATTTTTACGGTTAACATTTTCGGTCTTTATACTTTCTACTTCTTGGCATATAGCATCTCTAAGCTCTATAATAGCTGCTGCTTGTATAGAACTACGAGGGCTATTTTTTTTCAACTTCTGATAGGCTATAAATTAAAGACAAGTTTATAGAAAACAGTTATTTTATTACCAAAAGTTTTGTACACTTATGGTTACTTTTCAACATAATCACCGAAAAGATTGAGACATTTGTCGTACCTGTGGACAAGCTTTGCAATACCCTCTTCAAAAAATGTTGCCGCCAATGATTTCAAATGAGCATTGACGTTTTGAAGATCTTCGTTGGTTTGAAAGTGCCGTCCTCCTAGCCGCGTCTTCAGTTCAGGGAAAAGCTGAAAGTCGCTGGGTGCCAGGTCAGGACGGTACGGCGGACGATCGAAAATGTCCCATTGACATTGTTCAAGTAGCTGTAGGGTTGTGTCAGCAATGTGTGGACAAGCGTTGTCATGGATCAACACAATTCCTGAAGTCAGCATTCCTCTCCATTTGTTTTGAATGGCTCTCTGCAAACGTCATAAAGTTTCACAATAAACCGCTGCATTGATAGTGGTTCTGGGCTGCATGAACTCTACAGGCAACAAGTTTTTGGTCCCAAAACACGGTAGCCATAACCTTTCTGTTGAATGTTTGCTTGAATTTTTTTTTTTTTTTTTTTTTTTTTTTTTTTTTGTCAATTTGGATGCATCCATTGTTGCGATTGTCATTTTGTTTCCGGTGTGTCGTATTGGATCCAAGTTTCATCTCCAGTAACAATTGATTTCAAAAAGTTCTCTTCTTCATCGTGATAACGGTGAAGGAAATTCAAAGCTGATGCCATTCGATGGCTTTTGTGGGCATCCGGCAACATTTTTGGAATCCAACGAGCACAAAGTTTTTTGTAGCCTAAATGTTCAATAATGAGAGTGTACGGCAGATCTTGAAACTTCCAAAATTTCCATAGACAAAGCAGTTATGGGGAACCTATGACTTTCTCTAACCATTCTGTCAACTCGTTCAACATGGTCGGCTGTAACGACAGACTTGCGTCCTTGGCCCCCTTTATCATGCAAGTCATTTCAGCCATCTTTAAACTTTTGGCAGCATTCACGCGCAACACCATCAGTCATGAAGTTATCACCGTACACTCGGCTCATTCTCCAATGAATTTATGCTCCATTATTCCCTTCTGCTTGCAGAAACTGAATTACACTTCATAATTCACACTTGGCGGGAGCACAATGATGTCATCCATGTTTACGTGGCTGTAGTGCAACACAGACTGATACCTTGAGGTCGGCAATGGCGGAGTGTGTAGTGCGAGAGTTGTGCAGTAGGCTAAAGTGCATGTCTACTTTCTGCCGCTTGCGTAGCTTCTATAGAAGTTGACCTTACCTTGGTCATCTCTTGTTCTCTTCCGACCCCGATGCTATTAGGGTTCCCGAGGGCTAGGGAGTCTTTATTTTTCCAAGCCCCCCATTTCTCTAATTCCTCTATAAAATCTTAACCCCAACATGCTGACCTGTCATGGCATGTAATACGTCCTCTGATTGGTAATCAGAGGATATGGTCGGTGAATTTATTTTGATAATTCTCCCGGTCAGGTCGGTAAGACCCGTAAACCAACGACAGGTGTAGTCCTCCAGACATTATGGGGGTTGTGAGAGTGTGATGTGACCGCAAAAACATAAAAATATGGTGCTCTCTAAAAAGCGGTTACTATTACTGCTATTGCTCTCTTCAATATCATCAGTGAAAAATATTGGAGAGCAAGAGGATTAATGACTTCATTGTCAGAAATCCAGCATTAGTTAACAATATTTTATGTAGGAAAATTAAGAAAGTGTAACATACATAACTCCTGAATACCAACATTTTATAAGTTTGCATCACAAAATAATTTATATTGCATATACATAACTCCTAAATACTGACACTGTTATAAGTTTACATCACAAAATAATAAGTATGGGCTCGTTCAACACCATCAGTAAGAGCAACGATAAACATAACGAGAAAGTGTGGCGAGTATGCGATGAAATACAGTACTGGACGCCAATAGCTTGTTAGTTTTACTCCCACAATCACAACGCCAGCTTCCCACTGTGTATGTCCTAGAAATAAATAAAAATACAATGCAATGAATAGCAGTATTTTATGTAGCCTAAGTAATGAGTGTGCCTAGGGGCTAGGTCATTATCTATTTTCACTTAAAATATAGACAATTTTAAATGGATTATAATCAATTTCAGTGGCTGTAAAAAGTATTTAGGTAGCAAGTTTATGATCTTATTACTCTCGTTATCAGCTTTGTTCTGTGTACGGCATATGTGAAGAACAATTAACATTGATTGATCTAAACTGGTTTAACTATAGAGTATGAGTGACTTTTTATGGATTCTCTAACTGCTATGGTTCTCAGCACCCCATTCTACAGAGAGATCCAAATACATGTGAACCGTATGCTGTGTTTTTCCACTGTGCACACAGAAACGCGTCACCAGCAGCTGATATACACAAGGTCACGAGCATCACTTGTTTTTCTCTGCTCACAATCAGTATTGAGTTGACACGATATCGTGTGGCTGTATTACTACCAGTGCACTTTATTATTTAGTCCTGTACTTAGTTACAAAGTGTATTATAGCTCAGTATTTGTTTTCTACTGCACAATGAGTATTTGTTTGATTCGTATGTGTTAACTCAGTCAGCTCGCCAGGTGTATGGTGCACCATTAGTGGAGAAACAGTTTTAGGCTGAATTTTTTCGAGTCAACAGTTGATGCCCATACATATGTGAATACAATTTTGCCCAATTTCTTTTAGAGAACTGACAGGGAAACCGCCTCTGTAGTGCAGTTGGTAGCGCGCTTGTCTCTGGTGCAGAGGACCCGGGTTCGATCCCCGGTACCAGCATAGGGATTGTATCCCCTCGGGGTGCACTCAAATAGGATATACCAATATTACACACAGATATATTTTTCTCACTTAAACCGTCACTCTCAGGTACTGTTGCAATTTTAATTTTAGTAAATAGTATGATTTAAAATAACTTACCTTAGCACTTATTCATGCGAGTTTTCTTGCAGCAAAGATACTGCAATGCTCAGTGTCTCTGCTACCTCTGGTTTTTTAAACTGCTTCCTGTGGGAACTTCGTTTCTTTTTAATGTTGAAGAGCCGCCTTTGTGGCTCTATTTTTCTTTTCCTTGTCTCTGCTGATTTTGGCAACTCACGTTGGTTCCGAACTGCTGCCATAGTTGAGGTTATTGGTGTTGCACCTCTAGTTCCACTGTTGTGGAAAGTCCCTTACAGCAGTCTATTATTTTCTCAAGTTGTTTGTTTCTTCACATATAGATGCATTGTCTTTACCAACTTGATGCAGTATGTGCTGGATTTCACTTCCACTTGAAGGACCCTCACAATTTGTGACAAGTTCATTGGAGTCCTGAGTATGTTTTAAAGGAAGTTTATGGCCCATTTGCATTTGACACACACTATGTATGTGCTTGCACATGTTCCATTTAATGCTAGAATCAACACATGTGCAGGAATATCTGTGCATGCAGGTGTTACATTCACTACATATTAATCTGCATGTGCATTGAACTTCATTATCTTGTACGAAGTAGATCTCATGTACTTTTGAAGAGGATGCTATTTTCCATCCTTCGTCTTCCTTGATGATCATTTCCTTATTTATTTGTAAGCTAGATGTGTGCCTATTATGAATGTTCTTTATTTTGCTGGTTAGTTTGCCTTTTGTAAGCACAATAAGCCTATCAAATAGCTTGTCTTTAACAAAGGACATTAGTGCACCTATAGCCTTGTCCAGACGTTTCACCTTCTTTCCGTGTAAATATATATATTTAAGTGTGTGATGCATTCGCCCTATATGCATGTTTGTGTTAAGTCCTGCATGCAGCCTATAGCAGTAAGCCCAGCTTTTTACGTTAGTCATGTAGCATTCCTTGAAGTATGAGGCAAACTCAGCCGTGTCCGGATCACTGTTCAAGATTTTGAGTACGACATGAAGCATAATTTCAAATGCTGCCTCATCTCTTTCCTCTAGGACTGTTTTAAGAATCTTGTAAACGTTTGTTTGTTTTTCTTGACCTTGGATTTTGCTCTTAATATTTTTCTCCATGCCTTGTCCACATGCCATGAACAATAGAGTCTCATTTTAGGGGTTTCCATTGTTGAAATCCAAGCATTAAAGAAAGATTCTGCTAAATCAGACACAAAAACTTTCGGGGAAAGATTTCCAACTTCTGACTTTATGCATTGGAAAAATATGGAGAGCACTTGCCAGTCATTTCTATTTGAAATGAGGAAGGCACTCGGACACCCTTGTCTAACATCATCCAGTACCAGAAATGTTGTAAGTTCGAAACCATAGCTATTCATCTCATATGTCCTATCAATGCAAATGCAGTCATTCCTATACTTCTTCAACATTTCACATTGAGCACTAATCATTATAATTAACACAAAATCTGTGCTTTTTAGTTCTGGGTAGGACTCGTTCACTGTGTCTTGCGGCTTATAAGATAACACACAAGTGTTATCATTTGAGTTCATTTCATGCACCCAAGCCTCAACACTGGTCAAATCATTTTGATGCCTGACTGATGTGGAGCACAAATTATAGGATCGCTCAATGTTGTACAAATCCTGTCTGGTTAGCAGATGTATCCGTTCTAGATCACAGGCGGATACTGAGTCTTGTATTTTATCAAGTATAGCCTGAAAAGGAATTCTGTTAGCAATATCTACAGCTATACTGTTCCTTTCTTTTTCTGTCAATCCCAAATGACCTAATTCATGTTGGTGACCAATATGAGTCGAAACAAATTTGACTTTGCATACTCCTTGTTGATCTTCAGTAAACCTCATCTTTGCCGTGCATACTGCACCAATTTTATTGCTCCCTTGTAGTTTTAAATGTCTAATACCTTTGCCTTTGGAGACAGAATTCCCTGAACGGTGATATGCATAATAATATGTTAGACTTTGAGAAGCAATTTTAGAACGAATTTTCCCAAAGAATGACCGTGTTGCCGCCTCAGTTCCTTCTTTCCAACTCTTGAAGTCTCCAAATGGTGAGAATTCCAGTTCTTCCAATTTTACACGTCTATCGTCTATCACTTCCAAGTGTTCGTATAAAGTACTTTCTCATGTTGCTTCAAATTTGCAAAGACTGCACTTAAATTGAAGTTTTTGGAGAGGTGCAATGGCATTCACTCTTCCCGGGTGAGCTGTGGAAGCGTGACGCTGCAAATGTTGCCTCTGTTTATAGCACCTCCCACACTCAGAGCACATAAATTTTTTATTTTGGCTCACTTCCATCACTTCCATACTGCACTTGCAATCACTATTGGCGCGTATTTCTTACCTTTCCCGCTCAACTTTCTAAACAGCCACGTGATGCATGTCACGTGACTCCAACACTTCGGCTTTCTTCGCCGCTGGACCGGTGTGCATTATAACGTTAAGTTTCTTTTATGTACCGATCAACGTAACCTGAACAGAAACCATCGTACTATAAACATGCATAACAAGCGCATCGAGGTGATATAAGAGGTCTACGCAGTTAGCTGGAACTTATAGTATTAACGTAATTAGTGGAGACATCGAGGGAACTGCCTCAAAGGTTAATGTAAGGTGGTGGTATTCTCATGAAAAACTTTTTCTCAAATCCTTGGGAGATATTGAACCTAAACACCAAGTTTGGTATTCATCTGACTTACTGTTTTTTAGTTATGTTGTTCACAGAAAAACAAGTAGTGCTGACGTTTTTCTAAAAATGTGAGTGACTACTGAAGCACAACAACCGCATCGAGGTGATACTCTCACTAAGAGGTCCACGCAGTTAGCCGGAGCTTATAGTATTAACGTTATTAGTGGAGACGTCGAGGGAACTGCCTCAAAGGTTAGTTTAAACGTCGTCTCAAATCCTTGGGAGATATTGAACCTAAACACCAAGTTTGGTATTCATCTGACTTACTGTTTTTGAGTTATGTTGTTCACAGAAAAACAAGTCTGGCAGACGTTTTTCTAAAAATGTGATGAGTTACTACTGAAGCTTTTATTAGAAAATGAGAAACAGTGTAAATTTTTTCCCTGTAAACATTGGTTTTGGGTGAGAGATTTTACTTGAATATCTCAGTGTTGCATCCATGGAGGGTACTGAAGTTAAATACCGAATTTTTTTGCATTTAACCAACCTATGATTTTTTAGTTATACTCAGTATTGAATTTTAGCAGGCATACAATATTGTTTCTAATTAGTATAGCAGAGAAAGTAAGAAATATATTTCTTTTTTAGTTTCTCTGCCAAATATGTAGTAGGGAGAGAAGGTGTTGCATTCCACACAAAAATGTGATACCGAGATTTCACTGGAGATACATACATGTTTGAGGTTCCCTCTGTAAATAAATAAATGTATATAAATCAGTCGTTGTACGTTAGTCTCACAAAAACTCAAAAATGGCTCGACCGATTTGAATAATTTATTTTTTATTTTGTTCGCCTCAATACTGGGATGGTTTAGAACAAACGAGCATTACGAAAAACACAAAGGAACAGCCAACAAATTGAAAAAATATAAATTGGTAATTTTGTATGAGAACTGGCACTTTGGATTACTTTCAATGTACTTTGTGGCGGACCTATCATTTGACAGC
Organism: Tenodera sinensis; assembly: GCA_030765045.1. NCBI lineage: Eukaryota > Metazoa > Arthropoda > Insecta > Mantodea > Mantidae > Tenodera > Tenodera sinensis. The sequence goes on from CM060964.1 coordinate 320,045,620, forward strand.
TGCATCTATTAATTTTTTTTTTGTTGTTGTAAAAATGGTAGTGTATTTTGAGAATAGATTTGGTTAAATCGAATTTAACTACATTTTGAGAACATTCATTTTGATTGGCCATTCCATTAAGGTAAATTGACTTTCCAGGCATAGGCAGAGTTTTCTTCTCGCATGTTGGAGCTTGCAATCAAACTATATTAATTGATTATTCTGTTCTCAAAAGTTATAGTATTTGTTACGGTTAACCGTGCTAATTAAAATTATTCTTTGCTTCAAAATTAAAACAATATCTAATAATCACTAATTGACTACACATTAAATTCATCCATTTCCAAGACCCCCCCCCCCCCTTCGCGACGCCCATGATGTCAATTCCCTTCTTAATTGGCGCCGAGCATAGATCCTTTGCCGTATTCCTCTTTTAGTTTCATTCATAGTTGAATACGTGTATAATAATGCAATAATTACACCCTAATAGTTGCGGTGCTTATTTAAATGAAGCACGATACACAAAGTTGAAGAAAATTCTCTTGTTCTATTATGCATATTTTCAAAACAAAAACGTGATAAATATACGAATGTGATTATAATATGCATATGTCTATATTGAAAGTTTTGATATTTTATAATAAAACTGTTTTACGGTCCTGCGGGGGAAAAATACGTTCATCTCTAGCGTGCGTACGGTTGGCGCGGTTTTTTAATATGGCAACACTGCCTTCAGACGGCTATATGAAAGCTGGTGATTAGCTGTAGTGTGAAATCACAGAATATAGGTGAATGGTGTGTTATTGTGTTATTGTGCTTTAAAAAGAATTGTATTGAAAAAGGCGGGCAAGTATTTTGTTAGTTAAAAAGTGTGCACTTTTATGTTACCAGTCTACAAGGAAGATTTGTGATGTGCAAAGTGTATAATTGTTACACATGATAAAATATGGATACAGGATATAACTGGGTTACTGTTTATCGTGGAAATAGTTTTTATATTTGTTTATTTTGTTTGTAGGCATAATGAGTAGCCAGGAGAATGGTAGAAATCCAGGACCTATTCCTGCGAGATGGTTGCACTGTCCTAGAAAATCCGCAACACTTATCGCGAATAAATTCTTGGCATTTAAAACCCCATTGAGTTCACGATATAATGACCAAGTTCCAGAGGAATGTAGATTCGATCCAAAAATGATCTTCAATTCAATGAAGAGTTACAAGGTAAGATTATGCTTGGTTAGAGGTTGCTGTTTTAGGGTATAATTAACATAACCTCATATTAGAGTAACGGTGGAGAATCACGGATCCGAAGCACTTCACCTCACAAACACTTCCCCGCCGAACAATCTGAAGTAGGATCTCCCTACAGTGTGACGTGACTGCCCCCACTATTCTTTTGTTTGTTCGTTTGGTCCTACTGCGAGCAGAGCTCAGGGACGTTAAACACATCATACAACTTGTAGCATGCATCACGACTAATAAAATACCCAGCACCAATAATGCTATTATTTCCCTCTGTCTTTGTAACAAAGAAAGGGGGAAAAATTAAAATTTTTAAGCCACCACCATTACAAGACTAAACTACACAGCATGCTATAAATCACCATCATGTGTAATTTGCCCAATATATTTTATATGTACCTGTTTATGAGATATTATAGAATTCCTCTACAGTATATGGGGAGTGAGTATATAAGAACGACTTAAAATTTTTCTTAAAAATTTTATGTTGACAATGATTGCCTAATACAGGGATGCCAGCCAGAGCGTATATGTGCTAGGTAGCATGTATGTGCTGCTAGATCACACGGAGCACATAGCTGTAGGTAAGCAGTGGTTCTGGGGTTTAGGAAGGAGTGTACAGAAGACAACTGGCAGTAACCATAAGTGCAGCAAAGAATTACAACACAAAGCATGTGTACAATCACCTGGATGTGATGCTTTTTTTACAAATCTTTGAGCATTGTACAGTATCTGAATATTCACAAATTTGCAGCACAAATTTTGACACTGTTCACCAGCACTTACACATGTGAACGTTTTTTTCTTTCTTACTTTGATGAAGCTAATAAAACCAAGATTAAGGGCTAAACTGTCTGATAAGAATATGGTGGCTGCTATAGACTTGCCTGTTCTTGTAGTATAACACTAAAGGCCAGAGGCATGTGCATACTGCACATGTACTTCACTGTTATCACAAGTGCATGTAAAACACTGCAGGTAGGTACAGCCTGACCATGAAAACTGCCTCACTGCAGACAACCTACAAGCTTCATATGAACACTAAAGAACACTATCACTCCACGTCTGCAGCTCACTGCGAGATTTGCGTTATACCACACCTTGACCTTGCATCTGCATACACTTGCAAGGCAATGCTTTACTAGTTTGCAGAGTACTATGTTACCTTTTTTTTCACTCGTGCTTCTAGTGGCAGTTGTTTGCCAATTTGATGGCTATGCTGTACTTTCTGACATCATTCATACTCTGCATCCAGCTAACCTGTATCTTATGCGAGTGCACATCCCTCCGGCCTTCATATATCACTAAATGTAGCAAGTTGCTATGAAAAAAACGTTCTACAAGTGAATATGATGGCACTGCAACTGAAGATTTGCTGCAGTACAATATTACAACCAGATTAATCTGTTATTTACTGCTTTAATAATAGGTATATATACTGACTTAGTTACTAATGAAGATAGCAGTATCCAAGTTATATTTTGAAAGCTGAGAATTTTTGTTGTGGTAGTATAATCTATTTTCATTTATTAAACATATTCATATATAATATTTATAAATCTTGTTCACCACTGGCCCTTATTCACTCGTTCCCGCAAAAGCATGTAACACAGATCTATGCGCTGTGACCTTGACACCATTGGCCTGATAGATCTAGGCAACATGGAAGGTTGTTATATATTTTTATTGCAGAGCAGTACACCCTTTTGGAAACAGTTCGTTGCTCCTTCTATGCACCGTCTGTATATACTTAGGTGCACCATCTGCTATCTAACATGGTTCAAAAAAAGGTTATTTGCATGTCTTTAAGTTTGAGGAGGAATTATTGTTGTTGTTAGCTAATGCTGGATTTCTGACAATGAAGTCATTAATCCTCTTGCTCTCCAATATTTTTCACTGATGGATGGGGCACTAGAAGTGGCCGGGCATATTTGAAGAGACTTAGCAATAAATGTAACCGCTTTTTAGTGAGCACCATATTTTTATGTTTTGGCAGTCACATCGCTCTGTCACAACCCCTAGAATGTCTGGAGGACCACAGCTGTCGTTGATTTGCGGGTCCCACCGACCTGACCGGGAGAATTATCAAAATAAATTCACCTACCATATCCTCTGATTAACAATCAGAGGACGTATTACATGCCATGACAGGTCAGCATGTTAGGGGTTAAGGTTTTATAGAGAAATTAGAGAAATGGAGAGGTTGGAAAAATAAAGACTCCCTAGCCCTCAGGAACCCTAATAGCATCGGGGTCGGAAGAGAACAAGAGATGACCAAGGTAAGGTCAGATAGAAAAGTTACAGTGAGGAGCAAAACACCAGTAAGTGGAAGTAAGGAGGAATTATTGTAAAACAATAATGTACTGGCATTATTTGTCAAGGTACCCAATATTCCCTAATGTATTTGTGGCAAAAGTGGGATTTTGGTAAATACACAATATTATCTGAGGCATCTTTCATTTACAGGCCATTGCTATGAAATGTTTCACATTATACTTAACACTTAAGTAAATTGTGTTTTTGGAAATCATTCCAAGTGTACACAGTGATCACACTTAAGAAATTAAATTTTATTTCCACATACGTCCTATAGTTATAGAAGTTATTTAATAAGAAAAGTGTAGCAACTAATTTAATTTTTCTTTCTTTCCTTTTCCTGTTATGGAAACTACAGAAGCTAGAGAATCTCTAGCCTCTATGTTGTCAGTCCCCATGGCCGGACTCACTAATGTGCCTAGCCTTGGTGTTTCGTGGTGCAGGGGACTGCAGATTTGGGTACCTCCTCAGCCATGGATGTTTGTGTGTGACAGAATAAAAAAAATCTGATATGTTGCACTCACATGACTTTCTCTACTCTTGTACTAACCATTCCTACAAACTCTTATCCCTATATCTTCTTCGTGTTTGTTGAGATAAACATTTGCAGAAATTATCTTGTTGCTTATTTCCTTGTAGGTGGAAGGAGAATATGGGAGTACAGTAGGCTTTGAGTGATAGTCAAATGTTTTAAAGCTTTCAAATTCTGCTCTCTTTGCATGGTTAACATATGAAAAATTGAATAACAGTGTTCCATTTGACAGAAGTACAAGCTCTCCAAAACTCTCACAAATAACAAGACATATCTCCAAAATGATTCACTCTCTAAAAAATTTTATTTGGACCTAAATTGTGTATTTTAGCAAGATCTACATTTTTGTATAGTAAGATTTGGTCTGTCTCTTAACTTTATCAGTTATGCAAAAGTCGTCCAGAGTAAATATGACTACAGGGGCTACAGCCAGAAAATTCAAGATATACATTTCATTTGTCATAAAAATATCTCAAACAGATGGCATTTTAATCAAAATTGTTAGAGCCATTTTCAAGAAAATCAACATTTTCAAAAAAACTTCCATGTAGAGAGTAGTTTAGGTGGGGGAATTTTCTTCAAAATGTTTGTGTTGCATCGTTGAAAGACATTAAACTGAAATATAGTTCCCATGAAAGTCGGTTTTCCAGTTACTTACAAAGTGACCTTTTTCCAGCCCTGATGAAAAGGTTTTACAACCTCCCCAGCAATTTGTACAAGCCTCAAAACCACATGCTAATCTCCTGGGCTCTCCCATGTTGCCAATAGTTCTACCTTCTCCTCTTTGGATTAGTTGAAGAGAAACCTTAGTGCTGAGTGGTTGTTTAAATTCTGCATAAAGTGTATAGTTTCTGGTGATTCAAGTTTTAATTTTAATGTGGGTAAATATTGCCTCATAACATCATGTGGAGACCATGGCAAGATGTTTCATGTTCTGCACCAAGCGAACACGTGGATCTAAGTGAATTCCATCCAGAACCGCGTGAAATATGTTGTTCTTCATCCTCTGCAACAAACAAACGCTTGAGTGCAAATGAGCTCCAACTGCAGCACAGTGAAATGCCTTGTTCTCTACGAAGTAAGTGTAAGAAATCGACCGCAAGACTTATAAAACAATCGTAGATTTTGGTTTCAAAATGTGTGTGAATTCATGTGCAAGGGACCAATATCAGAAACTGCAAAGATATTCAAATTAAGTAGACCTACCGTTAGGACAATTGTTAAGAGAGGCCCGTAAACTCCTCAGAAACCGGGAAATAAACAAAAACATTTCTCGAAAATCAATGACTTTGACTGCCATGTTGTTTGTAATGAAATTTACAAGTGCTTTAAGAAAGGGCAGCCACATACGGTTACAGAACTATCGAGTATTCTGAAAACCTTAATTGACTTCCCCTATCAGGCTACTGCATTGAGAGGAATTGTGGAAAAGCTTGGTTTTCGTTTTTGCACATTAAATTCTAAGCATGTAATAATGGAATTGCCAAGAATTGTTGCTTGGAGATACAATTACCTATAAAGGCTAAACCAGTTGTGTTCAGATGGTCATCGCATAATTTATTTGGACGAAACTTAGTACAATACACACAATATAATTATATAACGCCAGTTATCACTCCAAGCTACTAGTTCAATGTCCCTTTTGAATCTCTACCAAAGAAAGCATAATACAGTTCATGAGAGACAATAACTTACCTATACCGGACCCCATTCCTATAAAGTTAATTCCCTTGCAGCAAGTAAGAGCTGCAAACATCAAGAAAAATATGCAATAGATGTGCTTGCCGGGAGATCCAGGCACGAAGTTTTGAGGCTCCCACCATACCATTGTGTGCTTAACCCCATAGAACTAATTTAGGCACAATTTGAAAAGACAGTGAGGAAACAGAATGTAACCCCATCTCTGAGTGCTGGTGTTTGCGAGGCTCTACGTGAATGTGCATCTAAGATCGATAGTGATTATTGGGCAAGATGTGTGCAGCACGTTATTAAAAAGGAGAGAAAATATCTAACTCGTCTTGTGGAGGATGAACGCTTTATAATAAATGTTGCAGAAGACAGCGACAAAGAAAGCTAAGGTGTGCCTAACAATAGTAATAGTCATGTGTAATTTTATATACTGGAAGTTGGTCATTATTCTTGGTTAAACATTCTCCTGAGGCAACCATCATCAAAATTAAATGAAACAACTATCACGGCTGAAACCTTTGTTAAAAACATGTCTATAACTTTTTAAATTTCATCCAATTGCAATTTTATTAATGACAGCTTATTAGTGTGTGTATATACACCCATATATCCATTGGATATATGGCTGGTTAACAAATTTACTTCTTTTAAAGGGAGTAGAAATACTGAGAGATATTACAATCAACCCATTAGGCTGTGGTTTCATCTGATGTCAGCTCTCTCTTCCCCAGCATACCTATACAGAAACTGTCAATGCTCTTAAGACAATGTTTAATGGATCTCAGAACCCCTCAAGAAGAAATAGAAGACTACTTTGCCCATACTGATTTATGTATCCAACAAAGCCATTTTCATTTTAATAGTCAAGTTCTACAAATGAACATCTGGCCTAGCCTTGGGAAATCTTCTGTCCCCATTTCTTGCAGAACTCTTTGAGTCATTTTGAAACACATGTCACAAAATCCTTCCTACTGATCTCCAACACTTAGTTCATATATGTTTATATTTTTGCAATTTTACTCGGGGGTCTCCATCTAGGGTATATGTGAATGGCGACCACAAGGTACCCAAGCTGAGCAGAACATTACTTCCACTTACTGGTGTTTTGCTCCTCACTGTAACTTTTCTATCTGACCTTACCTTGGTCATCTCTTTTCCAAGCCCGATGCTATTAGGGTTACCGAGGGCTAGGGAGTCTATTCTTCAAACCTTTCCATTTCTCTAATTTCTCTGTAAACTCTTAATCCCTAACATGCTGACCTGTCATGGTATGTAATATGTCCTCTGATTGGTAATCAGAGGGTATGGTCGGTGAATTTATTTTGATAACTCTCCCGGTCAGGTCGGTGAGACCCGTAAACCAACGACAGGTGTGGTCCTCCAGACATTCTGGGGGTTGTGAGAGAGCGATGTGACCGCCAAAACATAAAGATATGGTGCTCTCTAAAAAGCGTTTACATTTATTGCGATGGATACCAGCTCACTGTGGACTGAGTGGTGATGAGAAAGCTGATTTTCTTGCAAAAAAGGGTACCGGCAATGTGCAGAAATCAATAGTTAATCTACCATTTTATGCAGCTAAAAGATTAGTCAACTCTGAATTCAAAAAAATTATTGCATAATATTACTATGAAAAATCAAAGAATAAAAGATGGGAACTACCAAACATTCAAACAGTAATTCCTGAGTATCCTCGAAAAACAGCAGTTGCAACCTTCAGGTTGATTACAGGACATGATTGTCCGGCAAAACATTTAAACAGAATTGGGATATATTCTTCACCACTCTGTCCTCTATGTGATCTGCAAGAGGAAATGGATCGAGACCACCTTCAAATATGCCCGGTCACTTCTAGTGCCCCATCTATCAGTGAAAAATATTGGAGAGTAAGAGGATTAATGACTTCATTGTCAGAAATCCAGCATTAGCTAACAACAACAATATCCATTGTGAGGTATGTTTGTTTTATATTTTTGATCCATTATGCCCCACTGTCTCGGATAAAGCATTAGGATTTATATAGTTATTCATTTTGTCTTTAGTTTTCAAGTTCCATTAGGAAGTGCCTCCTACATTTACTTCCTTGTGCACAGAAAGACGAAAGGTATTTACTCTCTGATTGCTCATAGAATGTCGTGAGACTGTCAATGTAAAATGTGGCTTAGCTTTCAAACAGCTTCACTCTTATTTATACACTAGGAGTGTAGAATTAGAATTACTAAATAATTACTTGCATGAAAATACTTTCGAGATTTAGACAGCTGAGCTATTATTATGATTATTGTTGTTATTATTATTATTGTTATTGTGATGATTGTTATTATTATTATTATTATTATTATTATTATTATTATTATTATTATTATCATCATCATGTTCATAATTGCTGTTGGCAATGGTGATGTTACAAAGAAAAGGAGAAAGAGAACTCATACCAATATGCCTAATCTAGGAACAGCAAAAAGCGGCAACGTTGCTGTGCGATTTGTTGAGGGACACTCACTTCCCCAGCCCTAAAGTGTGAACACGACCCAAAACAGTGCGTCACAAGTGCCATAAATTTGTGAAGCTACCCCAAAGCTAGAATCAAAGAAGCCGAACTGGAAAAGTAAAGAACGGGCTAACTATACCAAATTTGGTTTTTAACCAACTTTTCGTTTCTGAGTTACGCTGTCCACAGACTGCCAGACACACATACAAACCTTTTTCTAAAAATGCTTTTTGTTTTTTTATTCAGGGGGTCTCAAAACATATATTTCCGGTGAAATCACATCAAATTTTTGGGTGGAATATAATACTTCCTCTACTACACTATACGTAAAAGAAACAGTTACACCACATATTTCAGGTGCACTTTTCTTGTAAAAATTTGAAAGTACAGGCACCAAATTTGTATCTGAATAACATAAGGCATAACTTGACATGGTTGGTTAAATAAAAATCCTATACAGTTTGTATTTTGCTCAAAAAATTATTTAATTCTATATTTTAAAAAAAACAATATTTTTAAGCATTACATTTTTTTCTCCACATTATACCTCAAATTTATAAAAGATTTAGCTGGCGGAATTCATTATTAAATAAGCACTGAAACTTTGATATCAATATCTGTTACAGTTATTGAGAAATGTGCATCTGAAGTATGAAAAATCAGCTTCAGGAAATCTTGATCAAAGATGAAATACCATTCATTTCAAATTACACATACTGTAAGAACATGCCTGCTCCATATTCTTGCTCATTTAGGTTTTTCTCATCTTGCCAATGCTACTTGGCTTCAACATCAGGATTTATGGCCATGCGGTCTAAGGTAATATAGGAGTGGCTAACCTATCAAACCAAGGATTGTAGGGTCGAATCCTGGTAAAATGTATATTCGGCATTCAAGAGAAAGTTGTAAAGGATGGGGAGGGCCCAACAAAAGCAATCAATGAGCTGGTATGGTTGGATGCTGTTGGGTTTTGATTGAATGCAGATATATGCATTTTACTCCTTTTTTAATGTAAGAAAAGAGTCGCTCATAGTATAAGCATCACGTGTTCTGATGGCTGAACAGTTTACAACATGATGTCATAATATGGCTATTTGATGTGGTCAAAGGTTTGCGCCTACAAAGGAAAAAAGTACTTTTTTATTTACTTTCTTTTTTATTCTTGTCACCTACCATGTCAGCCCTATGTTATATATAATTTTAAAGCTGAGGAACTGAAGAAGAATTTTTAAAAATTTTTTCAAAACTTGGTTTTTCGAAACCTATTGAGCTCCCAGTGTACTTAAGGGTTTCACAATGATTAAAACTTGTGGTAACAGTTTCTTATGAGTGTCTCAAAACCATGCCAACAACACTTAGTATGTTGTGTGGGATTGCAAACTGATCATTTTTCAAGCAGAAACCCATGTCCGAAAGAGCACCATTTGGGGGCTGTAAGGCCATTGAAGTTTGAGAATGGTTTGGATATGGTGATGATTGTCTGTTCCACATTTTGTCAATATCCTCAAAATAAGATTTTGAAATTGTCTACCTCATACTTGATCACAGAACCCACATTGGTGGTGCCGAGAGCCTGATGGCCTTGAGGCAATAGATGTGTTGTGATGGTAAGAGTTTCTATCGTTGCATGGGTGCTTGTTACAGTCTTCCTCTGACATTACAGGAGTATTGTTTACAATAGTCTTCATTGTATCCTACAGAAAATAATAAAGGGGTGTAAGATCTGGTGAGCATGGTAGCCATGCAACTGGTCCCCCTTTACCAATCCATTGATTTGGATATTTGATGCTCTGGTGATTTTGTGCATTTAAATCAAAGTGAGCTAGAGCTCAGTCATGTTGCAGCCACATTGCCTGCTGAATCTGTAGTGGTACTACATCCAATAGTGTAGGTAAACATCTCTTGTAAATGTCAGGTACTATTCGGCCACAATATGAATGCACTTCAAGGAGGTGCCACAGGTTTGTTTACTACCTTAAGTCTAGGGATCTGCATGGAGCGAGGGAACGCGAGGGGAAAGGCGATACTGGGAATGTACAGCTGCACAATGAAAACAGTACTCACCTGCTGATGTCTTCACATTACCAACTTATCCTTTCTTTCCCAGCACAACAAGAATTATGCGAAAGAGCATCTTCAAGGGCAACATTTTTTGGTGTAATCATTTCAAAAAATTGCATTAATAAATAAAGTTAGCAGTGTATTATGAATATTATACTAAAATTCACATTAATTTTGCACAAATTTTTGGTTAAAATTAATGCACAAACATTACTGAAATTAAAATTAACAGGTGAATAATGTTACTGTAACATTATTGTTCAACATTTCTTCAAATTGAAACATTTATTTTATTATTATGACATGAATCACTACATGTATGTCATGCATCAGACATCAGGGTCATTGCCCATTAATCGGCATCACCAAATTGCAAGGCGGCGCCGTGGCCGAGCGGTTAGCGCACTCGCCTACCACCTAGGTGGCCCGGGTTCGATCCCAGGGACCCGCATGTGGTATTCGTGGTGGACGAAGCGGCGTCAGGGCGGGTTTTCTCCGGGTGCTCCGGTTTCCCCCGCCATCTCATTCCACCGGTGCTCCATCTTCATTCCATGTATCATCAGAGTCACCGCCTGCGGTGCCATAGTAGTAAAAGCGGGCGTTAAACACTACAACAACAACCAAATTGCAACATACTAGAAGCTATGACACTTTCATTTTTCATTGCCCTTCTGTCTGTTACAACCAAGTTATACGTAGAAAAAAACTCGTCAGCATTTGATACTGAATAACCAAAGACATTGAAGGTATTTTTCATAGAAAACGTAGTAACGTTCACCTTTTGCTTTGAGTGCCAAGAGTGCTGTATCAAATTTCTTATGTTCTAACTGTTCAACAATGACACAAAGCTCTCTGTGCTTTAAGTTTATTGCAGCGTCTTTGATAACATGGAATGTGACCTTATGACATAACCTTTTATTGTAGCCTCACCGATTGCATTATCAGGAAGCTTTCTTTGTCTCTGCCAATAATATTTATTTTGTAGTATTGTTAGGAGTTGATCTCAAAAGAAGCCGGGTTATTGAATTCGTAAGAATTGAATGTGAATTCTTTCACTGTTATTAAAATCAAAATATAAATACCAGGAACAATGAGTCAATAAATAAAAAAACATTTCTAAGCAAAATTTTAAAAAAGGTTATTCAACATATTAGTGTATAAAACAAAGCAATTATGATCATACTTTCAATTATATCACTAATGAATTATGTTTATTAGATAATCTAGAAACCATACAATATAATATTGTAGCAATACTGTCACTGCTTACAGTCCAACTGTCTTGTAGACTAATTTTAAACTGCTGGTGTTACTCTGTTTACATCGTTAGCATGCCTCATTGCAAGCATCTCAGTGTTGGTGATGTTTCCTTTATGAGACTGTACCTCCGAAACGCCGCCTACTTGTGACCTATATGTTTAGTATCTCTTCTCACTGAGTGCACTCATATTGTGGCTGACTAGTAGGTCAGTCCTGTCAGTCTGTTTGGCAACAGAAATGGCTCATATCAACATGTTCATGTCTAATGGGTTGCATAACTACTGGACACCAAAAAGAATCTGAACAAATTATGGCACCCCACCGTTCTCCAACTTCAACACCCTATAGCTTCCAAACTTTTCTAGACATGGATTTCTTCTTGAAAAATTTTGTTTCCTTGCCCACACAACAAACTACACATTGTTGATGTTGCTTTGAGACACGTTTTATAAACTCCTCAATGTAAATGCAGAGGAGATGTTTTAAAGAAGGAATATGCATACTCTTAAAAGTAAATGTGATCAATTAGAATGCCTGAAACCCACCCAGCCAATCTTTTTAAGGCACTTTCTCATATATGCAAAATAAATCGCTAAATGTCAACAGACAATTGTTACATCTGCACATGCCTGGAGGAAGATGCCAACACGAGTTGTAGTGAAATCTGCAAAAATAGTGATTATTTTAGTTCTTCCAAACATACTCATTACCAATTTATATATTATTTGTTATTTGAAATGAATTTGTTTCTCATGATCCTGAATCATTGGAGTTTAGCTTCACAAAACCTATGGCTACGTTCTCTTGCCATTCACTCCTCTTATAAAAACATCCTTCGGCTATGCTTTGCAGCTTAGGGTCCTCAATCCAACTACACTTTGTAGCTTAAGGACCTCAAATAATGTTTTGTGTATGAATTAAATTATCTCATTCACTTTCTTATGCTGATTTTTATTCAAATATTGGCAGCTCTTCTATATAAATAGCACAGCCTCAAATTGCCTGCTACAGGCTGAAGCAGTGGAGCTTTGTTTTGAAACAGGGTTGGAATCTATAAAATTCCATGTAATTTACTGAATTTTGTTTGGTATATTATTAAAATGTGGACAGAAATCTACAAAGCCTATTTTCTTTTCAACTAATGAAATGAACCTGAACCAACCCCTTAAACTATAAGATGTTTTGGCTTTAAAATATTGTCACCGCGCCCGCCGCATCTGATTGCCTACACTGGGGAGGGGGGACCCAGCCAGTCGCCTGCCTGGCCTAACGACCTGCCGCCGACAACAATAGGAGCGTACGAGACAATAGCTATTACATGGCGGTGCGGTTTCTGGACCGTTACGCCACAGTCTACCGACAACAATAGGAGCGTACGAGACAATAGCTATTACATGGCGGTGCGGTTTCTGGACCGTTCCGCCACAGGCCGCCGGCAACAATAGGAGCGTACGAGACAATAGCTATTACATGGCGGTGCGGTTTGTGGACCGTTCCGCCACAGGCACCCCCGAATATTCTACTTCCAGAACTTTCCCTCTGTCTAAGGATATATAAGTCGCTGCCAAGCACCGGGCAGCAGAGAGGAAAAAGACGTATACGAAGCGTTGAGGAGTCGTGCCGACTAGCAGTTCAATCTGACAGTTCTTATTTGTGATTCAGCAGTTGTTCTGTTGCTCAGAGCTTGTACAAAAGTAATCTAAGTGTAACGTTAGCACTACGCTAACTGACTAAAAGGCAATAAAGTGTGAATAGCAGTAACTGGTGTTTTCTTCATTTGTTACTCTGCTGTCAGGAGTGGGATTCGTCGAATCGCTTCTAGTTTCATTACATTGTCATCAGAAGTTGCAACGTTAGAGCCAAGATGGAGGGAGATTCGTAAACCAGGATGATGGCAATGATGAAAGAATTATTCGCCGGAATGAAGACAGAAATGTCCAAGATGAAGACGGAGCTATCGGCGAAGATTGACGGGGGACTCGTCGTCGTGACGGAAGGCGCGAAAGTACTAGGCGAACTGGTTGATGTGAGGGAAGACGTGGAACAACTCGGTGAACTGATTGGCGTGACGGAAGACGTGGAACAACTCGGCGAACTGATTGGCGTGACGGAAGACGTGGAAGAACTCGGCGAAAAGGTGGAAGACCTCTGCCAGCATGTGGACGTCGTGGAGGACGACGGGGAACGTCTTGGTGCCCTAGTAGTAAGAGTTGACGAGAGTGTCAAAGTACTGGATGCCAGGGGCAGACGGAATAGCGTGGACCCGGGGAGCACCTAGTGGCCGAGGCGACAGTTGCGCCCGTTTCAGATAACGAAAGTGTACGTCTCGGGGAAGACAAAGGGGCAGTTCAGGGACGTCGTCGAGGATCCCCTGGAGGAGTGTGTCGGGTACGTAACCAACCAGGATATGACGTGGAGGACGATCAGCAGGGAAGCGCACAAGCAAACGAGCAACACGCGAGAACCGACTTGGCGTGGGACATGGGGGGACCGTCGGAGCCATCCAATCACCTGACGCATAGTGCCGTGAACGGAAGAATGGCGGACATCATCGTGGACGGCAGGATACAGGAGAGGCCGTGCCGAGCACGAGTGAACACGAGTGCAGCGGTGGACGTGACTCGCGCGGATGTGGCGGGGGTTGTTGCCGGACCCATCGGAAGCAAGGTAGGTGCGCCAGAGAGATTGGCGGACATGGTACTCAGTGAACCGTTTCCAAGTGCGCAGGATGGCCCGTCAACACACCAGGAAGAGGGGCAACTGGACGAGGGACCGTCAAGACCGGCGGTACTGTTGCAGAATTTCGAAGCAGGATGGCATACATCGTCCTACCCGGACCAAGGGACACTATCCAACAGCGATACCTAGGATCGTGCCTCCTGGAGAAGAGGTTCGATGGGTTAGTCCACCGGTGCGCAAGGGAGATGCTGCAGTGATAGTGCTGGTCGGGACGACCAGCTCTGAGGAGGGAGGAGTGTCACCGCGCCCGCCGCATCTGATTGCCTACACTGGGGAGGGGGGACCCAGCCAGTCGCCTGCCTGGCCTAACGACCTGCCGCCGACAACAATAGGAGTGTACAAGACAATAGCTATTACATGGCGGTGCGGTTTCTGGACCGTTACGCCACAGGCTGCCGACAACAATAGGAGCGTACGAGACAATAGCTATTACATGGCGGTGCGGTTTGTGGACCTTTCCGCCACAGGCACTCCCGAATATTCTACCTCCAGAACTTTCCCTCTGTCTAAGGATATATAAGTCGCTGCCACGCACCGGGCAGCAGAGAGGAAAAAGACGTATATGAAGCGTTGAGGAGTCGTGCCGACTAGCAGTTCAATCTGACAGTTCTTATTTGTGATTCGGCAGTTCTGTTGCTCAGAGCTTGTACAAAAGTAATCAAAGTGTAACGTTAGCACTACGCTAACGACTAAAAGGCAATAAAGTGTGAATAGCAGTAACTGGTGTTTTCTCCATTTCTTAAAATATATTTTAGAATTTTTTTCCTCATTTTTTCATATTTTGGCAAAAAGTGTTCATTGTTTGGAAAATTTTTCTTCAATTTTGCCTGCCTCTAGCCATTACATAGAGAATTGCTTTTAAAGTTTGTCTTTACTTCAGCCTCATGTATCCCTCCTATACTTACAATGCAATGCGTAATGTAATGTGACACAAAAATAAACAACAGGGGTGGAGAAAGTCATGTAAATGTAAATACATAAAGAGTTTTATAAACAGGCTATGAATAAAATTTTTAAGCTGTTGAGAATGGTCTCTTTTTGTTAATTGTATGTGAATGTATGATTTTAGGTGACCATTGGCCTCTGGATTGATTTAACAAATACATCTCGCTTTTATAACAAAGAAGACATTGAAGCTGAAGGTTGTAAATATTTGAAGTTGCAGTGCAGAGGTCACGGTGAATGTCCCTCTGAAGATCAAACAAAAACTTTTGTGCAGATATGCAGCCACTTCATCAGTCAGAATCCACTACAGATCATTGGTAGGTAGAACTCCATTATTTTCAATATAGGATGCTTAGCTGCTTTCTGTTTGCTTGTCCTTGTAGATTATTTGGTGCAACATTCAGACTTTGGAGTGTGCAGTTATTGGGAGGAAAGTCTCTCTAATCTCACAGTTTGGTTGAGGATGGTTTAGGTTCTTTGGATCCCAACTAGAAAGTAGTCAAAGTTATGCTGCATCCCTGTGCATTCTTTACAGAAATCTGGGTCTCTTTCGGGGGTGATTCTCCCTTGAAGTATTTAAATTGGTGATCCTATACTTTGTTTAATGGCCTATATGGTTATATTTTATATTCTAATATTTATTCTAATATTTATTCTTTATTTATGAAGATTCTGCGAATTGTATTTTTCATAATCATACTGCTCTGTTTTTGCAATCTGCCAGTTGAACATGAGTCAGGCTTACTTTAGTGGCATTGATATAATTTCAAAAGGGGAAGCTGATCATCACACTGGAGTATAATGTGGCTGGCAGGATTGGAAATTATGTTTGGTTGTCATGACTGCAGATGCATTTCTTGATGGGCAGTTCGTCTGCATCAGACAGTGCTCTCAACACAGTGTTGGAACATTTTTTCATTTTTTCTTCTCTCTCTAAAGTAAAAGAGGTTGGTAGAGTTGGCAGCTCTTGAGCGAATCCAGTTAGTGCTTAAAACGAGTTTATGTTGGTTTGCATTGTGTTAAAGTGCAGTTGTTTTCCCCTTTCCTTAAGCTGCTGCTGCTCCTTCTTCTTCTTCTTCTTCTTCTTCTTCTTCTTCTTCTTCTTCTTCTTCTTCTTATTATTATTATTATTATTATTATTATTATTATTATTATTATTATTATTATTATTATTATTATTATTATTATTGTTATTGTTATTGTTATTATTATTATTATTATTATTATTATTATTATTATTATTATTATTATTATAAATTCTTTTACTACTATTACTATTAGAGAAGATTATCATAAAATAGAGTAGGGACATATACCCTAACACTGAAATTAAATGGTTTATTTTATTATTTTCCATCTTTATTGCTTCTAGTTAAATAGGCCAGTACCTTTAACAAAGGATAATATACTGTTAACGAGATTCTTTCATGGGAGTTCTTCTGGACCAGTCACTTGCAAGTGTACGTATCATCTCCTGGCTAGTGTCCTGCATTCAAAGATTATGTTAAACGCAGTTTTTTCCGCTTCTCCACACAACCTACAAATTGGGTTTCCTGCATAGATACCCATTATATGTAGGTGTTTTTTTAATCTACAGTGACCAGTGGTATATAATTTCGTGAACTGCTCACTGCACATGCTCTTCGCATGCCCCATGTAGAACGATCTTCTTTCGGCCGCTACCCTCCTTGGCAACTCCAGCGCGTGCGGTTCGACCTGGAGCTTTCGGGCTATGCAAAAGTAGCTACCCCTAACTCGGTGTTTCACCAACTATTCACCAAGCTCCTGGGACATTACCGGACTTGCATACTGGCATTTACAGGCGGGTCCCAGGTGGGGGTGGTACAGGATGTAGTTTCATGTACAACGGCAAGGCTCACAGGTACAGACTACCGGACAACAGTTCCGTTTTTACTGCCGAGCTGTTTGCCATCTTTTATTTCGTACTCTTTATCTCTAGTTCGGTTCCTGACCGCTTCATCATAGGCTGTGACTCCATGAGCGCTGTTCAGACGTTACAACAGTTTCTTGGCACATCAGCATTGATAATTAAAATCCAGACACTCGTTTCACAGTTAGTCTCTCGTGGATACCAGTTTGTTTTTACATAGATCCCAGGCCATGTGGGTATTCCCGGCAACGAGGAGGTAGATGCTGCTGCCATGGCTGCACGTCGTTTTCGTTTGCCAGTGTTTTCCACATATACTCTTCCTTTTAGAGATGTACAGCAGTACTTCCATTGCTATCTTTATTCATTGCGGTAGAAATCTTGGGAAGAGCTGGCTGGCACCCAATTACAGACAATCAAGGACTCAGTAAAACCCTGGTGGACTTCTTGCAGGGATTCCCATCGGTCAGAGGTTATTTTAACACGGTTACATATTGGTCACACATGCGCCACTCATGGCCATCATTTGTGCGGTGACCCAGCCCCTGTCTGCCACGCGTACGACGTCCAACTCTCCATGTTGCACGTTTTGATTGATTGTCCACGATATGCCCCGGTGTGCCAGTCGCTTGGCCTGGGTTTTAGTCTGCTGTCCATTCTAGGTGACGACCCAGTCTCCGTAGATAGGGTGCTGCAGTTTGTCGCTGAAATTGGGTTTGCCAAACAAGTATAACTTGTGTTTTTAGTATTAGGATTTATAAATCTGCAATCAGATTTGTAGTTTTTTTTATTCAGTTTTTACACCTTGACTATTTTACCATTTTTAACGTTTTAACTGTTTTTAACATTAACAGTTTGGTCTTTTAACTGTTTTAGCATTTTTTGGTTTTGTGTTTAACCAGAGGTCTGTGAGTGTTTTAACCTACTAACTTGACTTGGGGCCCAAATGACCTAGCTGTCCACGGGCCCTTAAATGCCACTCATGCACCCTACAGTAACCAGTAAAGAGCCCTATTATTAGATTCACTTGTGGCCTACTGAGCTTTAAGACTTCATAGTAAGACATAAAGCTGGTTTTATACTTGGCGCCAACCAAGAAAGAGATTGACATTTTATAGTGAGAGAATGGCAATGTTGCCGCTTATTGCGACCATGTGGACAGTACTGTATGATTATGTGTACAAAGAAGGTTGGATTGCACTTGGAATGTTGAACACATTTATATTCATATATCAAGACGATAGTAAAATACTGAGTCTACATTCAAAGGATAGAACATGTAAGTATATATCAGTCTAAAGATTTGCATTAACAAAAGAGACATACCTGTGAAATGTTGATGCTTATTCTAATGGGAAAATCGCTTATATTCTTACCACTTCCTGCAGCATGCAAGGTCATGTCAAGTACTTTAGAGACTGGAATAAGAGGCCCCCCATTCAAATTCTCCTCTTTGAAATATTCTCTTACAGAGCATATTATTTCCCACACTTGTCCTTTAATTGGGATACCTTTACCAAATAGAGTGGTATTCAGTTCGTGAGTATGCTCAATTTTTCGTTTGGCAGCACTATCTTTGTTACTATTTTTTGATATTGTTAAATACTCATTAAAAGCATTAGCTTATAGTTGCAAAAGCTTGCAACACATGCAGAGATACACAGATTCAGACACATAAACAATACACAAATATGTGTATAGAATGATGCAAATGAACTTAGCACACAGGCAATCTAACTAATGCAAGCATTGCAAGCTTGGGCTACAGAAAGGCATTATTTATTTATATGCAGCAATAGCAGAATATAACAAAAGCATTGGAAAGGGTAGAGTGAGACTGAAAACTTAAATGCCATGACCAGGCTCTGAACCACTGATCTACCAGTTACTGTCCGGCTGCTCTAACCAATAAGCTATCATGACCAACTTTCTGACATGACATTAAATTCTCCAACTCACATCTTTTCCGGTAAACCACACAAGATCTCAATTTATAGGAGATAGCATACTTTAATGGCGACTTATAATATTGTAAGTACTTGAGTCCTGGGCTTCTAGTTTAACCAACTGTAAGGACAAAAATTCAATGCAACGACTGGGATCTGAACCACGGATCTACCGCTCACCATCTAGCTGTTCTAACCTCTAAGCTATCATGGCCAACGTGCTGACACGATATTAAATTCTCCAACTTTCTCGCATTTTTCCCGGCAAACCACACAAGGTGATCTCAATTCATAGGAGACAGTATAGCTTAATAGTGACTTAATATTGTAAGTACTTAACTGCTAGGCTTCTAGTTTAACCAACTATAGTAGAGTAACCAGTAGATCCATGGTTCAGATCCTGGTCATGGCATTGAATTTTCCTGTCTCGCTCTACCCTTTCCAATCCTGTCCTACACACAGCTACTGTGTAGAAAAACATTAATTACATTGAATAACAGAAGCAGTTTGTTACTACTGGGTTCTCATCAGCCATATGCTAATAACATGTTAAACACCAACAAAGCTCCCCCCAGGGGG
Organism: Tenodera sinensis; assembly: GCA_030765045.1. Taxonomy (NCBI): domain Eukaryota; kingdom Metazoa; phylum Arthropoda; class Insecta; order Mantodea; family Mantidae; genus Tenodera; species Tenodera sinensis. The sequence goes on from CM060964.1 coordinate 320,065,287, forward strand.
ACCTACTAAGGTAGGTCCGGGTTTGGCACACCCGGGGCCCCTAGCTGACTCCCTCGATGTGGGCTCCTCTTTGTGCTGAGGGAGTCAGTCAAAATGCCCACGCATGTGTAGGCCGTGCGTGGAGACCTGTGTCGGTGGAAAGGTTTATCCTGGTGGTTGAGGGATGTGTATCTGAGCTCGGTCCAGTTTCTTTTTTAATTTGGGGAGGGTGCGCATTTCCAATGCACTGCTTTGGTTTCTGCTTCACCTAAACGGGAGGCTAGGGGCTAACCCACCCCTAGTCAGTCGGCCAGGACTAGGCAATGCACCAAACTCCAGGGTGAGTGGGATGGCGAGCCCGCTACATCCCCTGTGTAGTCCTGTCATCCCAGTGGGATGACCCCTTGTTGGGCTCCGTGGTGGGTGGGGAGCACTGGGGGATGAAATTTATAGCCTTTTTATATGGCACACCAAAACATTAAAAGAAAACGACAGGTTAACGATGAAAAAGAGGTATACGCAATGTCACAGCTTGTTACGTAGTAATCAGTAGGACGGAAGAGGGACAGTTCTTTTTTTAAGGTCAACCCGTTTTTTATCCAGATAAAATAGCCAGTCCAATCAAGTCATGTACCCGTATTAGATCAGGACCACTACTTGTCGAAACTTATACGTCCCCCCAGTTCAACAAGTTGCTGAAGGCAAAACTACTCCACGGATATCCCATTCGTGTTGAGAAGCACTGGAGCCTCAACTCTTCTGAAGGCGTCATTACCACCCACTTGTTGGGCGGTATGCCGGAGGAAGAGATTCAGGGTTACCTGTCTGATCAGGGAGTAACCTCTGTTTCTCGAGTTCGAACAAAGCATGATGGAGTGCTAGTAGATAGCTGTATGCTTTTTCTTACCTTTGATCGACTCGATCTCCCTCCGAAGCTAAAGGCTGGCTATGAGGTCATTAACGTTCGGCCGTATATCCCCCATGCTATGCAGTGTTTCCAATGCCAACAATATGGCCCCACTCAGATGTCTTGTAAGGCCTCTGTTCCTGTTTGTCACCTGTGGCAAAGATGCCCACGAAGGAGCGTGTCCATCTGCTCCTAGTTGTGTTAACTGTAGAGGTGCCCATCTGGCGATTCACTGCGATTGTCCATGTTACCTGGATGAGAAGGCTATTCAAGAACTGCGGGTCAAGAACGCTTATCGTTATTTGAGGCCTGCAAACACCATCTTGCTCGCTAGCCATTGGTACTCAAATTTAGTGCTTTTAGTTCAGTAGTGTCAGTCCCAGTACCAAAGCGGGATGTAGGTACTCAAACCTCCCCTATAACCAGCACAGCCAACACACCTACTCGTACACCATCCACGGTAACAGCCTCAACCAGTGCCAGCTCCAAGACTATCCCTACTAGCCCTCAAACCCACAAGTTCCGAATTAAGCCTAAACGCAGTGATTTTCTCAAAGACCCAACGACCTCTGCCGGTGGGTAGCGTGCTCTCCCAGCCACTTACCCCTCTCCTCCCAGGCACTCATGCTCTCAGGACACCAGAGGGTGTAGTCGGGTGCCACGGGTTTCTCCAAGTCCCGTTACCATAGGCAACCATTACAGTCTTGTCTTCTGTTACCGGAGACACAGAGCCTCTTCCGTCCGAAGAGCCCATGGAGCAAGAGCCATCTGCTCCAAAGAGCCCTAGCCCCCCATGCGCTCTCTGAGGGGCAAATTAAAGTGCCAACCGTCGGTCAAGTGACCCTAGTCAACAGCTTATCCCATTTGTCCCAGGATGTCCATTATTCAGTGAAATGCATGTGGCATACGTGCACGTAGAGCTGAATTAACATTACTTTGTAATTTGCTGTCCCCTACTATTCTGTGCTTGCAGGAGACCAAGCTTCCCCAGCAGGACTCTTTTACGTTTTTGGGGTTTAGTCTGGTGCGTTATGACCTCCCACTGGAACCTGGTAGTCCTGCACATGGAGGTGTCATGCTCCTCGTTCTCAACGACGTTTTTTATCAGCCAGTCATGCTCACCACTCCATTGCAAGCTGTTGCTGTTACCCTGAGATTACCTTTATCTACTGTCTTGTTCCCCCTTCGCTATAGGGGACCTGTCCCATCTAGCGTTCCTGCCACCCTACACTTGAGAATGTAATTGCGTTCAAGCAATCTCGCGCCAGAGCTTGTTGCATCATCCAGACGAGTAAGAGATCCTGGCTCCGTTTTGTGGAGTCATTTAATCCATCCACGCCTTCATCTGTCGTTTGGGATAAGCTTCACCGTGTGGCCGGCAAAGGTTTGTCGGTTACCGTCCCTCGCCTGCGGATCCACAACACCACCATTGTTGGCCCTAGAGCTGTCGCTGACACTCTTGTCAATGCCTTTGCTGATGTGTCAGGCTCTTAGCACTACCACCTGGATTTTACTACCTATAAAAAATAGCCTCGAATCTCGTAACCTTTGCTTTAACTCTACTAACCAGGAGAGTTACAATGCCTTTTCCACCATGCCGGAGTTGGAGCGGGCCTTGGGCTCTTCCAAACCCTCGGCTCCTGGGCCGGTTGGTGTCCACCTCTTAATGTTGCAGCACCTGTCTTCAGCTGGCAAACTCTTCCTCTTAGATGTGTATAACCATATCTGGCACACAGCAACATTTCCATGCGCTTGGTGCGAAGCCACCATCGTCCCGATTTTAAAACCTGGGAAGGATCGCCATCTACCTTCCAGTTATCGTCCAATCTCCCTCACCATTGTGATCTGCAAGGTGATGGAGCGCATGATCAGCGGACGATTGATGTCGTGGCTTGAATCTGAACATTTGCTGTCTAATATTCAGGGCAGTTTTCATCGCTTCCGTTCAAAGGTCGACCATTTAGTCTCATCCATGCACATCATGGACAGTTTTCTGAGGAAGAGCCAAACGGTTGCTGTATTTTTCGATCTAGAGAAGGCGTATGACACCTGCTGGCATTCTTCGCACCCTCCATAGATGGGGCATTCGTGGCCGACTGCCCCTTTTTATTCGGGAGTTCATTTGGGATAGAGTCTTTTGCGTACGGGTGGGTTCAGTTTTATCTCGTGTTTTTAGTCAAGAGAATGGAGAACCGCACGGCTCGGTACTCAGTGTCACACTATTTGGTATTGCCATCAACTCCATTGTGGAGTGCGTTCCTACTGGTGTGTCATCCTCCTTGTTTGTGGATGACTTCGCCATTTACTGTAATTCTCGGTGGACTCATCTCCTAGAGCGGCACCTCCAACTCTGTCTTGATCGCCTCTTCATTTGAAGTGTAAAAAATGGCTTTAGGTTCTCCGCCGAGAAGACTGCCTGTGTGAACTTCTGGCGCCGGAAGGCGTTTTGCCAGTCTTCTCTTCACCTCAGTCCAGATGTTCTCCCTTTCACAGACGAGACAAAATTTTTGGGATTGGTGTTTGACAGGAAACTTAGCTGGTCCTCTCACATATCATATCTGAAGGCCAGGTGTGACTGTGCTCTTAGTGTTTTACGTGTTTTAAGTGGCACATCCTGGGGAGCGGATCAGACTATTCCTTTAAGGTTATATCGTTCTTTGGTCCGATCCAAAATTGACTATAGTTGTGTATTCATCAGCTCGGCCGTCAATTTTAAGACGTCTCGATCCCATTCATCACCGTGGTATACGGTTGAGTATTGATGCCTTTCCAACAAGCCCGGTTCTAAACCTATGTGCGGAAGCTGCTGAACCTCCGCTTTCTTATTGGCGGGATGTTCTTCTTTGCAGCTAAGCTTGCAGACTTTCTAGTCTGCCAGAACACCCGTCTTTTAGTTCGTTTTTTAATGATACTTTGGACCGCCAATACTCGTCGAGCTCCCCCAGCCCTGCTCCCTCCTGGCATTTGATTTTGCTCACTGCTTCGGCTTTTGGACATAGATTTGCCAGTGACATATCCCAAGGGAGAAACCCGATTTCCACCGTGGCTTCGTTCGGTGACACACATTGATCTGGGTTTGCTGTCCATGCCGAAGTCGTCCATGCCAGATTCAGTTCTTCGTTTGGCCTTTTTAGATGTTCAGGTGCAGTTAGGACCTGGTAGTTTTATTTACACTGATGGCTCCAAGGACGATCAGGGAGTAGGATGTGCTTTTATTCATGGCCACGAGAGTTTTAGATTTGGTCTTTTACCACAGTGGTCGATTATTACGGCAGAGCTTTTTGGTATTTACCAAGCTGTTTTAGGTGTTCATCGGCAGCCCTTTTTGGCACTGCATTATTTGTTCTGATTCTTTAAGTGCTCTTGAGAGCCTACAGACGCTGTACAATTACCATCCCTTGGTGCAGCTTGTCCAGGACCACCTTCATGCCCTCGCCAGTGCTGGCACTTGCATCTCCTTTGTGTGGGTACCTGGACACGTAGGTTTGCAGGGAAATGAGGCTGCCGATTCTGCGGCAAAGGCAGCAGTTTTAGCACCCAGGTTGTTCAGCTCTTCTGTTCCCTCTGATGATTTTGGTGCCTTTTTACGTCAGGCCCTCCTCTCACAGTGGAGTGGTACCTGGCATGATGTTTAGGGGAATAAACTTCGAGAGGTGAAACCCCTTACTGTTACCTGGAGGACTTCCTCGCGCGCCTCCCGCCGCGACGAAGTGATTTTAGCCAGATTGCGCATTGGGCACTGCCGTTTTAGCCATGGTCACCTTTTATCTTGTGACACTGCACCGCTCTGTGCTCACTGTGATGAGCCTCCGACAGTGCAGCATGTTTTAGTTCAGTGTCAGCATTTAAGTCAGCTCTGGGCCTGCCAGCCACCCTGGCCACTATATTGGTGACAGTTTTAATGTTTTATTGTTTTAGTTGTAGACATGTTGGTTCAGTTTTTACTTTTTTATGCTTTTAGTGTTGCTTGGGCACTAATGACCGCAGCAGTTGAGCGCCCTAAAGCCTTACTGCTGCTACTACTACTACTACTACTACTACTACTACTACTACTACTACTACTACTACTACTACTACTACTACTACTACTACCAACAAAACTGGTTTCGCATCTACTGTTGCTATGGAAATATCTAAGCTCTAATTGGTCCTCTTTTTCATTGTTATGGCAACTGCTATGACGTATCCATCCCCTCCCATTCATCTGTACCTTTCTGCCATGTGGTTAACATCTGTCAATCCCCATTTTAATTGGCGCCTAGTATAATAATATTCTCTTACTATGTCTGTGTCCTTCCACATGCATCCATTGTTCCTCTTGGTTGTTTAAAACCCACTGTACAATGGTTCTCTTTATAGTGATTAAGAGAATATCAAACACTGACTGAGGGCCAATACATTTTTGGGCAGAACCCTTCTTTTCCAGAGCTTTTTCATCACCTATTACTCCATAGTTATTGCCAGAGATATGAATATTTCTTTCAAGCCAAGCATAATCATAATGCAAAAAATAATTTTTAAAACATTACTACTAACTTTGAACCAATGTAGATTCATGTATTAAGTTTTTTGTTTAAGGGGAGACTAAATGGCAAAAGTTAACAACAAAAAACATAGTTTTAGTCTTTTGTGCAGTGTTATAAGAGTAGAATTTCCTTTTTAACTTGATATATACTTTGTAATTGTAGATACATCACTTCTGTTTTTAAGAATAATGTTGCATCTGCCATTTTGTACTGTGAATTCTGCACCACTTCACAGGAAAAGTCATTAGTCTAACATACTTTGGAATAGGGTGATAACATTTAGCCTGTCTTTTAGGAGAAATTTTGACCTATAAATTGGTACTGCTATTAAGCATGGCAGCTTTTTTGTGCTCAGCTCATGTGATTTCTTTCTTCTTTCGTTTTTTCTTTGTAAATATATGTATGCAATTTTTTTATGCCAACCAACTTACTGCTGGTGTTCTCAAACACACAAGCTGTGTGTGAACAATGTTTGAAGTACTTAGTTGTAAGTCACCCTTGGGTATTTATCTAGAAATGTGATTCCCTTGTGGTGTACCAGGAAAATATGAATTGGTTGGGGAATTTAATGTCATACTGGCAAGTTGGCCATGGTAGCTTAGTGGTTAGAACAGATGTGTGTGAAGCAAAAGATCTGTGGTTCAAATCCTGGTTATGGCATTGAATGTTTCAGTCCGGATTCTACCTCTCAAATATGTATGCAAGTTTGTTTTTTTGGATTTTTGCTTTGAACAGTTTTTTCTGTGAATGACGTTTTCTGGTATAATGACCTTTTGCTGTTTGAAGACAGGCTAAATTAAATGTTAAATTGATAAAAACAAACTATTTGCTGTTGTGGATCTATTTGGTGTTAATAAGATGGTTATTTTTTAAGAAAAATAATTGCTAATAAATTTTTATACAAGGATAATATAATTGATAAAAAAGAAATATACATTGTCCCTAATAAAGACACCTGTTGTATAAAAATAGATGGGTGAACTTAAAAGGTGTTCATCTACATCCCGTAAAATGTTCAGCCTGATATCTTAAATAATTTCTGAGATAATGGGTTATGAATTTAGCAAATTTAACAATGGCAGGATAAAGCATGTAATCTCCCCTTAAGGCAATACTCATTTTGACATTTCTGTTTCAGGGGTCCATTGTACACATGGCTTCAACAGAACTGGGTTTTTAATTGTTTCTTACCTAGTCGAACAAATGGACTGCAGTGTGGAGGCAGCCCTGAGTCAGTTCATTCAAGCACGGTAAAGCCAAATACAAAATAACAAAGCTGAAGTACAAAGAAGTGCCAGTAGGAAATTGTATGAATAGCTGTGTATTAATGTTTCAGACCTCCAGGAATTTATAAGGCGGATTATCTGAAAGAACTCTTTAGAAGATATGATGATGTAAATGACACCCCACCACCCCCAGAATTACCAGATTGGTGTAAAGGTAAACTTCTCCAGATGTTTCACATTTGTTAACATTGAGGCATATGAGGTGCAAGGGTTAGTGATGCAACTTTTGTAGCCTTTTTTACTCAAACCCATTCTCTTCCTGCCCATACTGTACCCTGATTTTAGCAGATAATACTGGGGCCAAGTCACGACAGTATAACTGTTTTATCTAAAATGGAAAAAATGGCATTTTCACATACTGACCCATCATAGTATGTATAAGCATCCCCAGAGTGGAAGAGGGGATATGGTCGGTGGGTTTGTATAACAATCCTCTAGGCTAGGTCCAGTGGGCCCATTATCCAACAAAGATGTCATTCAATTTGGGGGTTGAGAGTAGGCGAAGTAAATGCCAAAGTATAAGCATATGATACTATCAAAACGGTTATATGCAATTATTCATCTCTATCCAGATCTAACAGTTATGCTTTATGTCAGGAACAGTACAATTTTCCAGGGGTAAAAATAGCCTCCCCGATCGGACCTCCAGGCAGGGTACTCATTTTGACTTCAATAGAAATAAAAATTCTACAATGGAATGCTGGTGGTCTTACTTAACCCAAAATATCAGAACTTTCTAACTATTACTGATAACAAAACTGACATACTTTTTATTCAAGAGGCAAACCTTTTAGCTGATCAACTAAATATTTCAGATTTACAGGATTGATGTTACACCTATTACCAAAAAAAAGAGACAAATAAGCAGTGGGATATTGGTGGGAGTTAAGAATGTTGAATCCTCTTTTCAAATTGTTAAAGAAATGGAATTAAAAGACAAAATTGAAATTGTTACATTGGAAGTGAGGAAGCATAAAGCATTTCACAATGTGTAGTATTGAAGACCACAGGGGAAAAGGGAGGTAAGTCACCTTTTCATAATTTTACACCAGAGCAAATTTAAAGTTTGAAACCAAATAACTTTTGTTTTTATTTAGACATTTTACTTTTGGTTTGCCAAATGACCTCGTTGTCGTCGGGCTGTTAAACCCCACATACTCACTCACTTTTGGTTTGTAGTTTAAAACAAGCATATATTTATTTATCAAGTAAAAAATTAGCGAATTATTCTGAATATAAACATAAAATTAATAACAAATTCTGACCAAATGTCACCTTTTACAGCTTTTACAGGGAAAGAAAGGGATAAGTCACTTGAGTTATTTATTATTTGGAATCTGAAAATACCTTAGAAGCATGACATTGCTTTACACTTCTTTTCTTCTGCCTAGTTTCATATGGTAAATTTGTGTAGTAGATTTGACCCTCTCTGGAGCAAAATGCTTTCAATTCCTGAAGATCTTTGAACTTTTCTTCCAATATGGGTAGAAGGTCTTCACAACCTCTTGGAGATGCAGAAACTCATGAAGATCCATATGTGGTGCAGAATTTCTTTCTGATCACTTTCTGCATGCAGCTGTAGAAATTCATGCTGCATTGTAGTGTTCCCAATACAGGCAAGGATGGCCTGCTTCAACCTTAACCTCTTTTACTGACACCTCTTTTACTGGCCTAGTTGGAAAGGGGTATTTCTTTAAGTAATACTCTAAGAAACCTCCTCAATCTCTGATCATTCCCTCTATACTTCGGTGACTGAAGTGTTCAGGTTTGACTCTGGCACTGAGGAACACACCTTCCAGTTTGTAGGAACTTTGTTTTTGTTTTTGTCTAGCCCGATATGAATGTGCTCTTATTGGGAATGATGGTAACTGACAGCAGATGTTGCCTTTCAGTAACAATAGAATGCAAGTATTGGAAGAGGGTGTAATCTTTATTTTGTCCACCAGCTGAGTCACAGAAAATGTTTAAATGTTGGACTCCTGGCCAAAGTATGTTTTTGCTTTCATGAAATAACTTGCCTCTCTTTTCCATGGTAAACCAGTGACTTGCCTTCTTCTTTCCCTGCAGGTGAAATCTTTAAGAACAAATCTCTCAATGACTTATCACCCTTTTGTTTTGCTATTTAGTCTATACAATCTGGATCACTCACACTACATGAATGTGTTGTTTACTCATTTTGGCCAGTTTAGTGACTTACCTCCCTTTATCCCTATGGTGTTCAGGTATAATCCATGTAGAAATGTACCTGATCTCTCTCTTATTGATATTAAGCACAAATCAATTATAATTGGAGATTTCAACAGTCACCCCAAAAGATGAGGTTATGGAAAACTATATTCTGCTGGGAAAGTCATTGAAGATTGTATAAACACAATGTCCTTTGAACTTATATACAATAAAGAAGATCCATCAAATTTTCTTCACTATTTGAGAATAGGAAGTAATCCAGAATTTTACTAGCCATTTCAGATATTGTTGAGCAGATCAATCAAAAAGTCATTGAAGATCCATGTTCTGGACATAGACCAGTAATTGCCATTATACAATCTGACAATTACTCTAACCCAAGATTATGCTGAAATTTCAAAAAGGCGAGTTGGAAATCATATAGAGACCAGTTAGGGAACAAATTGAAAGGACATTCTAATGAACCAAAACAAGTGGACCGTTTAAATAAAAAATGTTGTGATCTAATATACAGGGTGTAAATGAATAACACTGTACAAATTTTACTAGAGATAGACGGCTCATAGGCAATTAATTTGAGATAGGAAACCTATGGTCTAGGATTACGAATTACAGAACTGTGCCTTAAAATTGTTTGAGGGTATGCATGCCACTGATCATGTCCACTGCAGCTGTGATGCATGATGAGAAAACAAGCGGGCAAATTCTGTAGCCTGTCTGTTTAGCATAATGGATATGGTGCAATGACGCTGGTGCGGATTTTATTATTTGTCTTTACACATCAGCAGGAAAGGATTCTTTACATAGCATACCGGAGATAATGTTCTTACTGAATGATGAAATGTGTGATATCATACGCGATTTTAATCTACAGGGTCGTTGGTTACAGAATGGAATGCATAAATCAACGTCTCTTTTATCACAACATATTTATTCGTTAATTTACACTTTCAACACCATATTAAATCAACAATCTTCACAGTTTGATAGAATCTATACTGTATAAAGGTTTGGGTGAAAGTTACATGTTCACGCACTATCAAAAAGAAACACACCCTTTCAACTTGGGCTCACAGACGCTAATGAATCTAGTTCGTGGCATCGGTATGACGCAACACCGCCATTCTTTTGTATTCATCCGCGCAACAGTTCTCATTGGTTGAACTCAAAGTGACGAGAAAACATTGGATCTTGAATATTAAAAGAATTAGAAATTTACACACTCTTACAAAAATATTTACATGAACGACCCTCCATTGGTCAATATTCTGTCTCATATGCCCCTTGTTTTGTTTTTCAAGTTGTCACCTCATTTACAATCTTGAAACACAATACAATACTTCTCCCTACTCCTATGATTCAATCACTTTGTACAATATTTTTTTTTTTTTTTTTTTTTTCAGTCTTCTTCACTGTTTGTCTTTGTCCTTCGTTTTGACATGATACAGCATGTCTTTATAAATTTCACATATTCGATTACTACACAATGTATTCAGTTATTATACAATACATATCCAGTTCTTGTACAACACATTTAGTTATTACACAACATGTCCAATTATTATACAATATATATTCAGTCATTGTACAATATACCAAGTTATCATATCACATATGTTGTTATTATATAATACACCTTCAGTCATTATGCAATACATATTCAGTTATTGTACAATATATCCTGCTATCATACCACATATGTTCTGTTATTATGCAATACATATTCAGTTATTACACAATACACATTCAGTTTTTGCATAACGCATTTAGTTATTACTCAACATATTCAGTTATTACACAATATATCCAGTTATCATACAATACATATTCAGTTATTGTACAACACATATTCAGTTCTTATACAACACATACTCAGTTATTGTACATTTGACATTGACACAAATACAATTTAAGTGTATCATGGTTTATTATGTGGTTTTTGGACTTGTATTCATTGCTATGAGGAGAGAAAAACAGGATACAAATTTTGAGCTAATGATTATGATCATGTTTATGGCAATATTTTATTCAGTTCTTTGCCTTCTTTGTCTTGTAAGCTTATGTATAGGCAGGTTGTAGAGTCGGTTCTTAAACTCTGATGTTACTAATGGTACTAATTTTCTTAATTGGGTTATTATTCATTGTTGTTTGGTTCAACACTTCTTCGAGCTTAGCATTGGCTATATTCATCTTAATTCATGGGCATTGTTTTTCTGATTATGGTTTTCCTCACTTCACTAATTGTCACTTCTTTGTCTCTTATTCCTATAAGAGAAAACTTCTATACTTACAATTATTCTGTAATTGTATTATTTTTCTTCTCAATTTACCCTCGACATCTTTGTGTCGAAATATTATATCTTTTTCATCATAATTGATTCATTTTTATTTTTGTTCCTGACATCCTTATGTCAAAAACATATTATCTTCCGTCGCTATGATTCATTTCTTTAATGACAATCAGTGTCCTCATCTGTCTTTGTTGACAATGCTCTTTGTGGTCGATATAGCCAATGACTATGTTGATATTCTTCCTTGTTGTAATTCCTAATCTGAACATAATTTCCTATAAGTAACCCATTAAAAATTGTTATCTTCTTTCATCTCTACTACTCCTGCCTTACACATTCGTTGGCAAAGACTATTTGGTCCTTTCTTTGTATGGCTTCAATTTATTTTTATGGTATCTTCCTACCAACTTGCCATTTGTATTCTGTAGCTCATATGTGTGGTCACCCAGCTGTTTTGTTATGACCAGTGGTCCAGTATACAATAGCTCCATCTTTCCAGATCTCTTCTCAGATTCCTTGGATGCTTTGTGGCTTTTTAAGAGCACCTTTTCTCCAATTTGTGGGGACCATTTCCTGACAAATCTTTTCACCTTGTTCCTCCCTTTTTCAGCCTTCTGCTGTAATCTTCTGAATGCCAATTGACATTTTTCCTTCTCTTTCACTCGCCTGTCTTCTCAAGGTACCTACATTACATTGGTCAATATTGCCCCTACTGCCACACAGGTCAACTTCCGGGACACAAAGTTGACTTGTACTTAGTTTTCCTGGACGTTGGAGGTGATCGTTGTTTCTGTATTCTGTGCAGTATCGGTCCTATCCGGTATATTTTCATTTTGTTCCTGTTGTCTTACGTTGTCGGTGTTCCCTTGGTTTCTACCCCTTTGACGTGAACCCCTATTGTATGACGGCCTATGGCTGTTCAAGTATTCCCTACAGAATCGTATATGATTCACTTGATGGGTACGGTCTCCTGGTCTTCCACGATCATATCTATGCGTTCTGTATCTCGATTCACCCCTCGGTATCGTGTCGTGGTACCGTTGTCTTGTGTTCTCCATCCTCTCGCCATGATTATGTGGTTGTGGGAAATGGTGTGCCCCTCTCCCCCTTTCATGGGTACTCCTAGTATTTCTATGTTCTCCCTCACTCTGGTTGTTCGTAGCCGTGTTCCGGTTTAGGTTGGGTGAGTTTGGGTGACCGTTCCTATGTCTATGCTCATTAGGTCGACCATTTTGTGTTTCGAAGGCTGTTAGCAATTCTATCATATCTGCAAAATCTACTGGCCTCGCAACAATTAACCCTGTTCTCACTGTGTCTGGGAAATGTCTTGTTATGCTGGTAATTAGTTCTGCTTCCGACAAGTTGGGGTCTAATAGTTTTCCTTTGTTGGCTACTTTCATAAAATAATCGACTAGCGACAACCCTTTGGTTGGATCGTATCTACCTGTCGCTAGCTCTACCCTAGTTTGGTTTTGTTTAGCTGGGCCCCAATACCTTGATAGGAATAAATTTCTGAATGAGCTATACGACTCATGACCAGCTAGTGTTAACCTGAGCCATTCTAATGCCTTGTTTTTTAAGCTTTTCTTAACTATCATCATTCTAAGCTCGTTTGGTATCCTTTTCACTTTAAAATATTCTTCCATCTCTTTAACAAAGAGTTTTGGATCGTCTCCCTTCTCCTCGTCAAATGTAGGTGGTGTGATTTCATGTAATATGCTGTTGGTGTAACATGTGTTATGTGTTGTGTCATTGTTTGGTTGTGAACCTCTTTCTCTATATGGTGAGTCAACATTTTGTACATTATTCAAATAACTCTCATCTTGTACATTACTTACATCTAAATCATCTTGTCTTTGTAATGCCTTCACAACATCATTTACATTAGCCAAACTTTCTTTCCCTTTCTTCATTTCTTCACAAATTGATTTTAAATCGTTCTTTATTTTGAGACAGAATATTGATCAATAGAAAATTGTTCACGTAAATATTTTTGTAAGAGTGTGTAAATTTCTAATTCTTTTAATTTGGGTGTATCAGGGACTTATTTTTTTCAATATTCAAGATAGCAAATGTTTTCTCGTCACTTTGAGTTCAACCAATGAGAACTGTTACGCGGATGAATACATAAGAATGGCGGTGTTGCGTCATAGAGACGCTTGGGACTCTTTTATTATTAGCGTCTGTGAGCTCAAGGTGAAAGGATGTATATTTTCTGATAGCGTGTGAACATGTAATTTACACCCAAACTTTTAACCAGTGTAGATTCTATCGAATTTTGAAAGTTGTTAAATAATTAAAATAGTGCTAAAAAGTGTAAATGAACGAATAAATATGTTGTGATAAAGGAACGTTGATTTGTGCATTCCATTCTGTATCCATCGACCCTGAAGATAAAAGTAGCGTCAGATATCAATCAAACTTTCCATCTTTCAGTAAAAACATTATTCCTGCTGCTAGGTAAAGACCCATTTCTAAAAACTGCACCAAAATGGCTTGCCCAACGTGGAGCGCGAATTTAGAATGGAATGCAAAATTACGAGTACGAAGTGTTAACACCAAATGACACCATCCCATCGCGCAGGAGAAAGACGCCATTAGACCATCGTCTGATATCAACAAAACATCGATACACGGAGAATCAACGTGGGAAAAACACCGGAGATCATCTAGCGAAGCCAACTACCCAGGAGACGTAAATAACTGGACGAAGAACCAACGGAAAAGAAAGTAGGATCCAAAATTTTTGTTTTTACATACATTTTATTTCCATTTGTTAATGCTACTCAGAAGTGGCAAAATATTGGGACTTTCAACATTAAGTGAATTGGATAAAGGAATTAAAATGTCGCGAAAAGAAACAGGAGTGGGGGAAGGGGCAGATAGGCCTAGTTATCAGATAGAATTAGAGAGTGAGGAACAGGCGGAAATAAGCAAAGACCAAAGGTTAATGATGATGATGTTTGAAAGACTAGAACAGAATATGAAGGAAATAGGTCAGAAACTGGAACAAAACAAGGTAGAATTAGGTCAGAAAATGGAGCAAAATAATGCAGAATTAAAACAGGACATAGAACAAAGTTTAGGTGAAAAAATAGAGGGAGTGAGAGAGGACTTGGAAAATAATAAAAAAGAGATAGGTCAGAAAATGGAGGAAGTGAGAAAAGACTTAGAACAGCAAATGGAATTAGGTAGACAGAACCTAGAACAGAAAATAGAATTAGGAAGACAGGAGTGTAAAGAAAATATGAAAGTAATGGAAACTAATTTAAAATTAGTACATAAAAACTTAAATGAAACAAAGGAAGCCTTAGAAGCTAGGATAGAAATTGTAGGAGATAGGATGGGAAAGATAGAATCAGAGATGAGAGAGAATAAAATTGTGTTAGAAGGAGAAATTGCTAGATGTAGGGATGAAATAACAGAATGTAATACAAGTGTAGACTGTAAGATAACAAATGTAAAAGCAGAAATAACTGAGGAATTAAGGAAAGAGATTGAGGTAGTAAAGAAAGACATTATTAATGAAACTGTAGAACAAATTGTAATTCCTAAAATTAAGACAATGAATGATGTGATGCTTTCACAACAGGATGCTATAAATGATATGAAACAAAGCCACTTAGAAATAAAGAATGATTTAAAATCAATTTGTGAAGAAATGAAAAAAGGGAAAGAAAGTTTGGCTAATGTAAATGATGTTGTGAAGGCATTACAAAGACAAGATGATTTAGATGTAAGTAATGTACAAGATGAGAGTTATTTGAGTAATGTACAAAATGTTGACTCACCATACAGAGAAAGAGGTTCACAACCAAACAATGACACAACACATAACACATGTTACACCAACAGCATATTACATGAAATCACACCACCTACATTTGACGAGGAGAAGGGAGACGATCCAAAACTCTTTGTTAAAGAGATGGAAGAATATTTTAAAGTGAAAAGGATACCAAACGAGCTTAGAATGATGATAGTTAAGAAAAGCTTAAAAAACAAGGCATTAGAATGGCTCAGGTTAACACTAGCTGGTCATGAGTCGTATAGCTCATTCAGAAATTTATTCCTATCAAGGTATTGGGGCCCAGCTAAACAAAACCAAACTAGGGTAGAGCTAGCGACAGGTAGATACGATCCAACCAAAGGGTTGTCGCTAGTCGATTATTTTATGAAAGTAGCCAACAAAGGAAAGCTATTAGACCCCAACTTGTCGGAGGCAGAACTAATTGCCAGCATAACAAGACATTTCCCAGACACAGTGAGAACAGGATTAATTGTTGCGAGGCCAGTAGATTTTGCAGATATGATAGAACTGCTGACAGCCTTCGAAACACAAAATGGTCGGCCTAATGAGCATAGACATAGGAACGGTCACCCAAACTCACCCATCCTAAACCGGAACACGGCTACGAACAACCAGAGTGAGGGAGAACATAGAAATACTAGGAGTACCCATGAAAGGGGGAGAGGGGCACACCATTTCCCACAACCACATAATCATGGCGAGAGGATGGAGAACACAAGACAGCGGTACCACGACACAATACCGAATGGTGAATCGAGATACAGAACATATACATATGATCGTGGAAGACCAGGAGACCATACCCATCAAGTGAATCACATGCGATTCAGTAGGGAACACTTGAACAACCACAGACCGTCACATGACAGAGGTTCACGCCAAAGGGGCAGAGACCAATGGTACACTGACAACATAAGACAGCAGGAAGTAGATGAAAATGTGCCAAATAGGGCAGATGCTGCACAGAATACAGAAACAACAACCACCACCAACACTCACGGAAATTATAACAACTAAGTTCGTCCCAACCGAGTGAATGACAAACAACAAAATCTCAGCAACTTACAATTGACATCGACACCATGATGGCTACACAGAGAGAGATGGGACCACTGTTCATAACAAAACAGCTGGGTGACCACACGTATGAGCTACAGAATACAAATGGCAAGTTGGTAGGAAGATACCATAAAAATAAATTGAAGCCATACAAAGAAAGGACCAAATAGTCTTTGTCAACGAATGTGTAAGGCAGGAGTAGTAGAGATGAAAGAAGATAACAATTTTAAATGGGTTACTTATAGAAAATTATGTTCAGATTAGGAATTACAACAAGGAAGAAAATCAACATAGTCATTGGCTATATCGACCACAAAGAGCATTGTCAACAAAAACAGACGAGGACACTGATTGTCATTAAATAAATGAATCATAGCGACGAAAGATAATATGTTTTTGACATAAGGATGTCAGGGACAAAAATAAAAATGAATCAATTATGATGAAAAAGATATAATATTTCGACACAAAGATGTCGAGGGTAAATTGAGAAGAAAAATAATACAATTACAGAATAATTGTAAGTATAGAAGTTCTCTCTTATAGAAATAAGAGACAAAGAAATGACAATTAGTGAAATGAGGAAAACCATAACCAGAAAAACAATGCCCATGAATTAAGATGAATATAGCCAATGCTAAGCTCGAAGAAATGTTGAACCAAACAACAATGAATAATAACCCAATCAAGAAAATTAGTACCATTAGTAACATCAGAGTTTAAGAACCGACTCAATAACCTGCCTATACATAAGCTCATAAGACAAAGAAGGCAAAGAACTGAATAAAACATTGCCATAAACATGATCATAATCATTAGCTCAAAATTTGTATCCTGTTTTTCTCTCCTCATAGCAATGAATACAAGTCAAAAACCACATGAAACACTTAAATTGTATTTGTGTCAATGTCAAATGTACAATAACTGAGTATGTGTTGTATAAGAACTGAATATGTGTTGTACAATAACTGAATATGTATTGTATGATAACTGGATATATTGTGTAATAACTGAATATGTTGAGTAATAACTAAATGCATTATGCAAAAACTGAATGTGTATTGTGTAATAACTGAATATATATTGCATAATAACAGAACATATGTGATATGATAGCAGGATATATTGTGCAATAACTGAATATATATTGTGTAATAATTGGACATGTTGTGTAGTAATCAAATGTGTTGTACAATAACTGAATATGTATTGTATAATGACTGAAGATGTATTGTATAATAACAACATATGTGATATGATAACTGGGTATATTGTACAATGACTGAATATATATTGTATAATAATTGGACATGTTGTGTAATAACTAAATGTGTTGTACAATAACTGGATATGTATTGTATAATAACTGAATGTATTGTGTGGTAATCGAATATGTGAAATTTATAAAGACATGCTGTATCATGTCAAAACGAAGGACAAGGACAAACAGTGAAGAAGACTGAGAAAAAAAAAAAAAAAAAATTGTACAAAGTGATTGAATCATAGGAGTAGGGAGAAGTATTGTATTGTGTTTCAAGATTGTATATAAGGTGACAACTTGAAAAACAAAACAAGGGGCATATGAGACAGAATATTGATCAATAGAAAATTGTTCATGTAAATATTTTTGTAAGAGTGTGTAAATTTCTAATTCTTTTAATTTGGGTGTATCAGGGACTTATTTTTTTCAATATTCAAGATAGCAAATGTTTTCTCGTCACTTTGAGTTCAACCAATGAGAACTGTTACGCGGATGAATACATAAGAATGGCGGTGTTGCGTCATAGAGACGCTTGGGACTCTTTTATTATTAGCGTCTGTGAGCTCAAGGTGAAAGGATGTATATTTTCTGATAGCGTGTGAACATGTAATTTACACCCAAACTTTTAACCAGTGTAGATTCTATCGAATTTTGAAAGTTGTTAAATAATTAAAATAGTGCTAAAAAGTGTAAATGAACGAATAAATATGTTGTGATAAAGGAACGTTGATTTGTGCATTCCATTCTGTATCCATCGACCCTGAAGATAAAAGTAGCGTCAGATATCAATCAAACTTTCCATCTTTCAGTAAAAACATTATTCCTGCTGCTATATTCCTGCTGCTACGTAAAAATATTATAAAAACCGCACCAATTTCTAAGTGGCTTTGTTTCATATCATTTATAGCATCCTGTTGTGAAAGCATCACATCATTCATTGTCTTAATTTTAGGAATTACAATTTGTTCTACAGTTTCATTAATAATGTCTTTCTTTACTACCTCAATCTCTTTCCTTAATTCCTCAGTTATTTCTGCTTTTACATTTGTTATCTTACAGTCTACACTTGTATTACATTCTGTTATTTCATCCCTACATCTAGCAATTTCTCCTTCTAACACAATCTTGTTCTCTCTCATTTCTGATTCTATTTTTCCCATCCTATCTGCTACAATTTCTATCCTAGCTTCTAAGGCTTCCTTTGTTTCATTTAAGTTTTTATGTACTAATTTTAAATTAGTTTCCATTACTTTCATATTTTCTTTACACTCCTGTCTTCCTAATTCTATTTTCTGTTCTAGGTTCTGTCTACCTAATTCCATTTGCTGTTCTAAGTTCTGTCTACCTAATTCCATTTTCTGTTCTAAGTTCTGTCTACCTAATTCCATTTTCTGTTCTAAGTCTTTTCTCACTTCCTCCATTTTCTGACCTATCTCTTCCTTATTCTGTTCCAGTTTCTGACCTATACTCTGACTTAAACTTTGTTCTATGTCCTGTTTTAGTTCTGCATTATTTTGCTCCATTTTCTGACCTAATTCTACCTTGTTTTGTTCCAGTTTCTGACCTAAACTTTGTTCTAGTCTTTCAAACATGATCATCATTAACCTTTGGTCTTTGCTTATTTCCACCTGTTCCTCACTTTCTAATTCTTCCTGATAACTAGGCCTATCTGCCCCTTCCCCCACTCCTGTTTCTATCTCTTTTCGCGACATTTTAATTTCTTTATTTAATTCACTTAAGGTTAAAAGTCCCACTATTTTGCCACTTCTAAGTAGCATTAACAAATGGAAATAAAATGTATGTAAAAACAAAAATTTTGGATCCTACTTTCTTTTCCGTTGGTTCTTCGTCCAGTTATTTACGTCTCCTGGGTAGTTGGCTTCGCTAGATGATCTCCGGTGTTTTTCCCACGTTGATTCTCCGTATATCGATGATATCAAACGATGTTTAATGGCGTCTTTTTCCTGCGCGATGGGATGGCGTCATTTGATGTTAACACTTTGTACTCGTAATTTTGCATTCCATTCTAAATTCGCGCTCCACGTTGGGCAAGCCATTTTGGTGCTGATTTTATTATTTGTCTTTACACATCAGCAGGAAAGGATTCTTTACATAGCATACCGGAGATAATGTTCTTACTGAATGATGAAATGTGTGATATCATACGCGATTTTAATCTACAGGGTCGATGGTTACAGAATGGAATGCATAAATCAACGTCTCTTTTATCACAACATATTTATTCGTTAATTTACACTTTCAACACCATATTAAATCAACAATCTTCACAGTTTGATAGAATCTATACTGTATAAAGGTTTGGGTGAAAGTTACATGTTCACGCACTATCAAAAAGAAACACACCCTTTCAACTTGGGCTCACAGACGCTAATGAATCTAGTTCGTGGCGTCGGTATGACGCAACACCGCCATTCTTTTGTATTCATCCGCGCAACAGTTCTCATTGGTTGAACTCAAAGTGACGAGAAAACATTGGATCTTGAATATTAAAAGAATTAGAAATTTACACACTCTTACAAAAATATTTACATGAACGACCCTCCATTGGTCAATATTCTGTCTCAACGCAATGGTACACATATTAAAAGTCCAGGTTCAAATACCGGTAACTCCATATTTTTTATGTTCTTTTTTCTTTCTGTCTTCATGAGCACATGCGTAATCTAATTTGATTTACACAAAACATTTGTATCACATTGTAATTTTTCGTTTATCTAATGTTTAAACTTTTTGTTTTAAGTTTAACTATTATTTACTTGCTTGACCTAAATAGTAGGTACACGCTGAGAATTTCGTTTTCACTTAAATGAGATGGTTCAAGCCTAACTAGCAACTTAGAAAGAAGTAAATAATTGATAAGCACTTGAAAGAGCTACATGCGATTGAATTATTATAAACCTAAGTTAAATTAATATTAAAATTACAATACAATAGGTAGATACAAACAGAACTGTAAGTAAACAGCAAACCATGACCTCCCTTGCATAATTGTAGGTCAAAGAGCGATACAGAAGACTGAAGCGATAGTAAAAACTTTAAAAAGTGGGTCACTTTGAAATTCAACTCTTTGCATGACCGCTATAAACAAAGATAATATAGATAATAATAAACAGCGTTACCTTCAGGTTGATAAACATACCAATGAACACAAAGGACCACAACAAAGAACACAAGACCTTGGAAATGGTACATAAAAATGGCTTCACCATAGAGAATGTTGTTGTTGTTGGCTAATGCTGGATCTCTGACAATGAAGTCATTAATCCTCCTGCTCTCCAATATTTTTCACTGATGGAAATATAAGAGACTTAGCAGTAAATGTAACCGCTTTTTAGAGAGCACCATATCTTTATGTTTTGGCAGTCACATCGCTCTCTCACAACCCCCAGAATGTCTGGAGGACCACACCTGTCGTTGGTTTACGGGTCTCACCGACCTGACCGGGAGAATTATCAAAATAAATTCACCAACCATATCCTCTGATTACCAATCAGAGGATGTATTACATGCCATGACAGGTCAGCATGTTAGGGGTTAAGGTTTTATAGAGAAATTAGAGAAATGGAGAGGTTGGAAAAATAAAGACTCCCTAGCCCTCAGGAACCCTAATAGCATCGGGGCCAGAAGAGAACAAAAGTTACAGTGAGGAGCAAAACACCAGTAAGTGGAAGTAATGTTCTGCTCAGCTTGGGTACCTTGTGGTCGCCATTCACATATCTAGACGGAGATCCCCGAGTACAAAAAATTTAGATCTTTCCAAAACACACAAATTATGTCCAAACGAATCTTCTTGTGGAGTGAACCATTTCGGAGGTATCCCTTGTTATTTGTGTGAGTTTTACATTTCCTCAAATGGAAGATCGCCATTCAGCCCTCTATACCCCAGCAGTGCAAAGAGAACGGAATCTCAAAGCTTAGATGTTAAAGGTGATACAAAAATAGAAAAATAATGATAAATATCTTCCTCAAGAAAAGCCAGTACAATTATGCTCTTGTCGCATAATTTCCTACATATTCCCCCATAGAGAATGTAGAAATGAAGATAAATTCAGGAGGAAAAAACAAAAGAATTCACCACACAAGCAAATAAAAGAAACCAAAAGGTTAAAAAATTCACATTCTACCCATGGGCCTTCCAAAAATGCATGAAATTATTAAAAGAATATTGCATAAGCCTAACCTCAGTTAACAGACATTACATAAGCGTACCAATACAAAGGACAAAATGCTAGTTGGAAGCGCTTCTGATATTTATGAAATTGGATGTAAAGATTGCAAGAAAGTATACACAGTGAAGACAAAGAGGAACATAGATACAAGGTTCAAAGAATATATGAGAAACGCGAAATATGTTGTTTTCTAGTGCCTTGCATCTGGCAATGAAGCCATTAGCATTCGTGCTTTCCAATACTTTTGAACTGTAGTTTCTTCTGATCTTAATGCTTCACAGGAAACGTGAAATATAAACAAATGGAAAAATCAGCAGTTTCAGAATCTTTTTGGTTTGCATATCATCAGCTGAAAAAGAAACCTAAGCTGTTAAAGGCTCTTAAAAAAAATGCACAACTCTCCATTTGGGAAAAATTAGTCATGTACACAAATAAACATAATTTATTAAACTTGGATGTCCTATATGGAAAGGATCTCATTGTACAGTAGTCCAGGCAAAATGCCATAAGGCGAAGGAGGAAGCGCTGCAGTGAATCTAGGCTGATGATGACGTCTAAAGTCTCTGAAACATTGTAATAAGTTCTAGTGTAGAAAGTGAAGCTAGAATAATACACATGCCGATATGTGCACATAAATGTCAAAAAGAGCCCTGTGTTTTCCCAAAAGAGATTTATACATGTATTTAGTGCTATAATTTTCATTAAATGAATTTTGGTATAAAAATCATGGATGAATTATCCCATTATATCAATATTCCCTGTGTAAAATGAGTGTATGAGAAATAAATAGATTTTCATTGGTGTGCCAAATAACTATATAATTTTGTTTTTGCTCTTTTAACAGAGTACGATGACAGTGATGGTCAAGATGATGATGGAAATCGAGCTGATGACAGTGCAGGAGGAACAAGGTACTGCAATATCTAATGCAACTTTCTTTTCGGTGGTGGGGAGAGTTGAAATGTGTGTTCATTTTGGGAGGTAATTGCTAGTGTAAAAGAATTGAAAGCAATTTGCTTTGTAATTATGAATAAAAATAAAATTTTATTTCATGATTAGTTTTTTGCTGAATGCTCCTGTCATCATTATTCATTTAGTAAATGAGAAGTACCTAAAATTCTTCTTTCTTGGCATCATCACTGGATTGCATTTAAATTTTGTAGTCACATGTAGAAGTATTGTAACAGTACTGCAGCAGATGGACAGGAATGTTTTATGCTTAGAAGCAGTTTATGTTCTGGTTTTAAAAACTGAATTTTACTGTGAATAACAGTATAAAGTATATATCCAAGTGTTTACTTGTAAACGTATGTACATGTGTCAGGGGTATGAGTGCACAGATTTTGCAGGATGATGGATTCAAATATGATGAATAAAAATGTCTAATATTAAATTCATCTGTCATGAAAGGTAAAGGACGTAATTGAAATTATTGAATACATTGTCTGCACATTCTGGCAACATAGTAGGACCGAACAGGTAAATGTTTTGTTTACTAAAGTGACTTCCACTACCATGCACACATTCATAGCTGTGACGAGTGAAAGTCCAAAGTAGGCCAGGACTTGAAAGCTGGTTTTGCCATGTGTCTGTGTTTATCATCTACTGCAAGCAGCAAGGGGATGGGTGGTATTATTTCCAGCTTCCTGGGCAGTATTCAGGCAGATGGTTTTTACTGTCAACATTCCTGACCTTCCACTCTACACACTAGCAAAAGTTGCTCAATTGCCAGGTGTATGTGCATCAAATTTATTCCATTAGATACAGTGGAGTTCAATTAATTAATATTTTGTGACTAAATAGCTCATTTTAGCAACAAATGGAAAATTCAATTTCAATTTATTCATCCATATGTTTCTGTTACATAGGATATATCAAGAGTTCAGAAGAACTTACCTAATACGTACATATAAAGTTTAATTACAATGTTTATTTACAAATCTGTTTCAATTTCACGTACCTGTAAAATACATCTATACTCATTTACACATTTTGATTACATTTAGTGTTTACTTAAATTCTTCAGTATTGTAGAAAGCATTTTGTAGTAAATAGTTCTTAATGGTTTTTATTTGTATCTCTCTTTGTTTTAAGTCTTTTATTTCCTTGGGCAAAGCATTATAATGTTCTTTTCCTATACTTTTTATTGAACGATTATTTAATGTTCCCCTGAGTGCAGTTCTGTAATAATCATGTTTATTTCTAACATTATAGCTATGCATGTGATTGTTTTTAGCAATTTTTCCATTTAGAAGAACATGCTTGATGCTTTCATAAATGTAGATACATGGAACTGTTAGGATTTTGTATTTTTTGAAACAGTCCCTACAACTGTGTCTTTTTTCTATTTTCCCAATTATTTTAATTGCCCTTTTTTGTAATTTGAATATTTTTAGTACTTCCTTAGCTGTAGTATTCCCCCATAGTGTTATGCCGTATTTTATATATGAATAAATGAATGCATAGTACACCTGCTTCAGCGTTTTATTATCCATGTTATCCTTAACTTGTTTCATAATGTATAATCCCTTATTTATCTTTTTTGTTATGTACATTATATGTGGTTGCCAATTAAGATTTCTGTCTATAAGCACTCCTAGGAAATTTGTGACCTGTGTCTCAGGAATACTTTCCCCATCTACCTTGATATCAATGTGATCTGCATGTTTTTCTTTTAGCCTGAAATTTATCCATGATGTCTTTTTTATGTTTAATACCAGATCCAGATTTGAAAGATACTCTTTCAATATTTTTATGATACTGTTTGCCTTGTTTTCTACACCTTTGTTAGTGGGATCTGTAATTATTATTGTTGTATCATCTGCATAGCCAATTGCTGTACCTCCATTATTTGCTACCATTTCATAAAGATCATTTATATAAACTAAAAATAGAAAAGGACCCAATTTTGAGCCTTGCGGAACTCCTTGTTTAATTGTTTCAAATTGTGATCTTACTTTATTTACCATACCCTTTTCATTTTTGTAGTTTATTTCTACGCACTGCTGTCTATTTTCTAGATATGATGCAATCCACTTTTGTGCAATGCCTCGAACGCCATATTTTTCTAACTTATTTTCTAGGATGTTTATATTTACACAGTCAAAAGCTTTAGACAGATCCAGAAATATGGCAACTGCAAATTCACGATTATACACAAATAACTCATCTTCTGAAGGCCTACCTCTCTGTGCTACTTGCAGAAGTTAATGATAAAGTAGTGTTTGCATACTGGCAATCAAATATTCAACCAATTTTATTTTTTATTTGTGCAACCATGCTGTATAGAGGAAAATGGTGGAAGAACTTATGTTTCAGCGCAACATTAAGAAGTTGCTGTTAAAAGCTGTGCACTCATACCCCTAATACCTTATACATGAAAAGCAAATTATTCACTTAAGGATGCCCATAGCTCAAGAGCTGATCTTATTGGATATACTGAGTGAAATATACTAACACTTCTAATCTGAGTGATAGAATTTTTTTTTTTTTTTTTTGGGTGGGGGGAGGAGGATAGGTATACCAGGGGTGCAAAACTTGCAGCATGACTTCCTTCAAAGCACGTATGTGATCCTATGTGATATTTATTAAGATTTAAAACAAAAAACAAAGAAAATAAAAGAAACCCTCTGCCCAAAGCAAAATTGTTGGCCTTTTTCATAACCAAAAGAGTGCCTGTTTCTTCCTAGTGCTGATCAATGGCAGTGGCTCTAGTAGAGACAGCAGTCAGTATTAGAAAGATAACCAGTTACAGAAAATTAGGAATGCTCTAGTTGGAGTTTGATGATAAAAAAAGATATATAAATTTAAAGGCACAAAACAACGCATTTTTATCAGATGTGCAGGATTTACAGCCATGACATATTCCAATATTTATCCACTGTAGGTCAAGCTTTTGCTCTTTCATTTGTTTTGAGACATATTCAATTAATATATTACAGTGGAAGAAAAAGAAGAAGAGAAGTCCAATACAAGAATCCAACTTTTATGGTAGGAATATCTGGAGTTACACCTGTTACCGCACAACCTAAGCTGCAAAATATACAGCGCAAAGTCCAGGACTTTTGTGGATGGACTGGGTAAGTCTCATTGCTTAACAAAAGAATGTTTACTCGTAATGATCTAGGATCAAAATTCCTTGTGTTTCTTCTATCCAATTTTGCATAACAATGACTCAGAATTCAATGCTATATGCACATCTGCATTCAGCTAAATTAATATTTTTGTGTGCATTAAATGCATTTTTTTAAATTCTAGTTCTGGTTTCCCTGGTTGTCAGCCTGTCTCTATGGATACCAGCAATATCACGTTACTGCACGAGAAACCATACAGAGTTTCATGGAAAGCTGATGGCACAAGGTAGACATGTTTCTTTAATGCATACTACTTTTAAATACTCATCAATAGTTAGCATACAACCAAAATAATGACTGAAACTGAAGCTAGAAGGCTGTTGCTTTAGCAGCTTCTTTCCTTTGTCATTCGTCAGTGCCATCTACCATGGCAATGATGCATTTTCGTTTACATGTTCATAGGACGTTTTTTCCTCCATATCCTGTCAAGAATCAGTCTCTGCAATTTGGTTTTATTAAATTCACCCTGTATATGTAAGGCCATCAATATAAGAAGTCTATCAGAACCATATTATAATTCTTTGTCATTTTAATTATTCTGTTTTAACCTCTTGAGGGATATGGACGTGAAATCACGTCCATTTAAAATGGCGGATGAGCGATATGTGCGTCCTGTGCGTTTAAGCATTTAACCCTTATTTATCCCTTATGCAACTCAACTTATTATAATTTTCCCTTTATGAAACATTTTAGTAAGGTCTATATACTTTATTGGCTTACCTTAATATGTTCGTTCTGCAGTGATTTACCTCAAAACAGGGATAAACACACAAGGGTAGGTACATCTCCACATTCACGAATTCCCTTCTTGCGGCACACGAAACACTTTCGAAATGGGCGGGACTTCTTTGCTGTTGGTGGTATCCTTTTAGGATAATGTTTTCCTTGAAGTCTGAGGGGTGCAGGGGTTTTGGATGTTCAACCCCCAACGTGGTATTGTTCAATTAGGCTGCGAGTTATTTATAGTCGGTAGTCAAGGTCGGTCATTGTCCTGTGTGGGTTTAGAGAGCTGTCCAAATCCCCAAACAATTGTATATGGTTATATTCAGTTGGTGCAAAAACTCCTTTTTATACCACTTCTCCCTTCAGCTACAAGCAGGAAAGAATACGTATGTATTTCAACAAAGAAAGACACGGACTCTACTCAGTTACGAAACTCGCGTAAGCAAAAGTTGTAATGTTGATCTATTCTGATGACTCAAGAGGCCACGCATGCAGTAGCGATTTATTTCACAGGATGCTGACGCATTAGCCACACATACAATGGGTGTTTCTTTACTGAATCTTTCCGAGAACTAATATTAGATGCGTTCGAAAGAGCAAAGTTGACTTTTCACCACAGTGAAGCAAAATTGTGCCATTTCAATGTTTTGTAAATACAACTCAACTTTGCTGATGACGTACATTTATACTGCAAATAACGAGTTTTATACCAGTTTTTGTTTCATTAAAATAACTTAATATTTACACAAAATACAGCTGTGTATATACGAAGCGCATTTAAGAATTTAAATGCTAGCAGTTCTCGGCTCGCGGACATTTAAATGGCCATCGCTCAAGAGGTTAAGAGCTAAAGAAAAATGTACACTGTGCTGAACATCTGTTCATAAATAGCAGAATGCAAAGTTATCTGTGGGTTAATATCTCCTATATGACACTCTCCAAAGCGTCAGTCATTTAGAAATCCAGTTCTTAACTTTATTGGCAGATTGTAGAACTGGCCCTTTGCACTGAAAAGCACTGCACGAATGTGCATTGCTTTACTTAGTTCCTTTCCTTTGCGTATTCACTTATTGATTTTGATCTTTCATGCACCATTCTGTGGTATCATTCACATAGTTCACATATATACTCCTGGGTTGGTACACCTGTGCACAAAAAAAGTTAATCATATCTGGAATGCCAAATTCATCAAATTCCTGCATGGCACAGCGCCTTGTTTGCACCATCTGCAATACATTTGTGTAGCGGCAGCAACAAGTTATCACAAGTTACAAATCATAATATTACTAATATGATCAATCAAGGTGCTGCATCATGTAGCACTTAGACAAATTTGGCATCCAAACATGCCCTTTTTTTTTTGTCCATGGGGGTACATGATACATATTGTTGATACACATGATGTGGAATCCTTGGATAGTCAGTCTCATCAGTACATGTTGCAGTTCGAAGTTTGATTTTTGATTTTTTGTTAGGTGAAATAGCATCTTTGACCTAACAAAAAATCTGGCATATACCAAATTGAATGCAGTGATTGTAATGAAATATACATAGGAAAAACCAAAAGAAATTTAGAAATTAGATCCAAGGAACACGTTAGAAACATTAAGAGTAAACAATTAGAAAAATCAGCGGTTGCATTTCACTTTTGGACAAAAAATCATGACATAAAGCTAGAACCGAAACTTCTTAAACACATAACCGGAAAACAAGAACTCTCCACATGGGAACAAATCTTTATTTTAAAAAATAGAAACCGAGTATTTAATTTCGACATTCCTCAGAGAGACATTTTCAGTAAGTTCATCGAACCGCCACCAGAAGAAACAACAGAAGAAGCATCACCATCTGCACCATCAAGCACCATGGAAACCCAGTGATTGTCCGGTTGATAATGGAGGAAAGTTACCTTCGAAACGCGTCCCGGAGAAATATGTTGTAAGTGTTGTTCAGTGTTATTATTTAACTCACCTTTTAAGTTAAATTAAAACCACTTTTACCAATCTTGCTTCCCTTTTGCACGCTAAGATTGCGCTGAGGCAACAGGCAAACCCTATGGTTGACGACTGTTATTCAAAACTTAAGAACTGAATGTTCTGCAATTGGGGGTGTGATATATAGTATATTACTGTAGTATATTACATTACAACATAGTCAGGCTTCATACAGAAAGTTCAACAACTAAGAAATAAACTAGATTACCCAACTAGATTCCCTCTCATGCCTCTTAATAACCCAGTGAACATCATTGAATTAGAATATTACCTTGATTTAATTGAAGATTTTAAAAAGAAAGAAAATTCATCTATAGAAGCTAAAACATATACCCTTGAAACCATAAATGTAAGATACCCAGCTGATGAATGGACTCGCATCAATACAGATGGCTCTTTTACAGTAAAGTAGATGGAGTAGGAGCTACCTATAAATTTTTTCCTTTCTATAAACATGTTGGAATTTACTTAACAAGTTTTGATGGAGAAATTTATGCAATTTATACATTCTTACAAAATCTGTTCACCTGGACAAATAAGTTTTTCAACATAGTCTTATCAGATTCCAAAACGGCTATTCAAGCTATTATTTCAACTGACTACCCTAAAATGGGTAAAATAAAGGAGATTCATAGTATGATAAGACATCTCCAAAATTTAAATAAACGTATTGTTTTCCAATGAATTCCATCCCACTCTGGAATTTCTGGAAATGATCAAGCAGACATGTTGGCCAAGAAGGGTTCCAAAATTGCTCAAGCAACAAATCAAAATATCCCCTATGAAACAGTTAAAAGGTTAATCAAAAATATCTTCACAAAAAATATGAGGAATATCTTGCTTCTTCTAAAAAGCTTAATTGGAAGGATCACCAAAATAAACTTCAAACAATTGCAGATCTACCAAGAAAGTCATCAGTTGCAATGTTCGGATTAATCTCAAGCCATGATTGTCTAAGTGGACGTTTGTTCAAGATTGGATTAATGACTTCCCCACAGTGCTGTTTATGTAAAAGAAATGACAATGAACATTGATCACCTAATTGTATGTGAAATTCTCCAAAATCAAGATGTCTCTAAATATTGGGAGGCAAGAAGAAGAATGATTTTATTATCAAATTCTGAGCATTAGACACACAAATTACAATGTTATATTCTGTATTATAACAACTTTTTAAGTGGTTTATTGAACACAAGTAAAACAGGAAGCTAAATAGACCTTGGAACTATATTGTGGAAGAATATGGGAGTATTAAAATGCACCAGCCAATGAAGTTCATTTCCGCCACATACATCTACTTTATCTTTACAGTAAACCGATTAAGATAGGTTTGTAGCTGTTGCGACACTAAAGCTAGAGATAGTGCTTTCAAATGACCCTGCCTTGTGGAATATTTGTTTTGATTTCCAAGGACGGTAGCCCTAGAATTAATACCTATAATATTCAGTAAATGGTAAAAAATGACAATAATAATAAGGAGAAGAAGAACCAGCAGAAGAAGAAGAACAACAACAACTTTGCTGTTGTAGTGTTTAATGCCCGCTTTTACTACTACGGCACCGCAGGCAGTGACACTGATGATACATGGAATGAAGATGGAGCACCGGTGGAATGAGATGGCGGGGGAAACCGGAGCACCCGGAGAAAACCCGCCCTGACGCCGCTTCGTCCACCACGAATACCACATGCGGGTCCCTGGGATCGAACCCGGGCCGCCTAGGTGGTAGGCGAGCGCGCTAACCGCTCGGCCACGGCGCCGCCAACAACTTTGAATAAACATATGATGTTACCTATAAAATACACATTATCATCACAAAGGTTGCTCTCACCATCTTCCTCTTCTTTATGATCAGTTTCTGAATCTAAAGATCTCGTTTCCAGTTTATATTCAAAATCAGAATCATCTGATTCATTCAAATTGTCATCTACAGGTAAGGCATCATCATCGCAAAGTAGACGATGGGATTTTGTAGATCATACTTCTATTTGTGTGCATCACGAAGCACTAACAATGTTTTGCTATGGCAAAGCGATATTACATAGCTAACCAGGAAAAATGCATGTGAGCAATATGTAATGAGAGTAGACTCACAGGGCCTGGCTTACCTCTACAGCACATAACTGCTGATTATTCATTCTTGCAACCAGAGAAATAAACAGATAAGGTTGTCACTTCAGCTAACAGTCGAGTAAGGGGTAATGTTAGATGTCCCAGTCAGTCAATTACATAGTTGCGTTCATACAAAAGCTATAACATTTAAATAAACCTAAGGGTCTGCCTTGTATCTAGTAAAATTTACATTTATTTTGCATTCTGTAGATCCTACACAACAGGATGTGGAACATGTCAGTATCTTATACAATATTTATAATATAATTACATAGCACATAGATAATCTAATGATTACATTGGATGTTGTTAAATTCAATAATGCTATAGCACGAATGCTTAAGAAGATATTCTTTTAGCTTAATTTTGAGTACCTTATCATTACAGGTCCTCAACTCATTACATAGCATATTAAATATTTGTATGCATTGGTAATGCACTCCTTTTTGGACACATGTGAGGTTAGTTGATGGTATATGGAGTTCAGATCTAGATCTTGTATTGATATTGTGGATGTCAGAATTAGTAGTGAAGTAATTACTCCATTGCAACCAATTGAGGGCTAAAAACTTAATGAATGATTTGAATAATCCCCGTATGGGTATTTTGATCCTTCCTCTCTTGAACTTTAAGTGGGGAACTATGTGCTGATGGTGTTTCCTACTGAGGGCTGTAGTTTGCAAAATTGAATCAGATCTGAAAATTAGTTGACACTGCTAGAACTCAAAACAGATATCCAGCATTTCATCTCAATGTTCTATCCCTGATTTATCACAGCAGGATACCTCAACATTCATTGTTTTCTCATCTGATATATTCTATATTCTCCATGGTTCAAATCCCGGCTATGGCATTGAACTTTTCAGTCCTGATACTACCTCTTAAACATTGCCCACACATGGCTTGTGTGTTTCAAACATTCAATTATTCATTAATTGATTGACATTATAAATGGTTGCAATAGTATGTTTGTATAATATTTTATTCAGTTAGTAACAGTGATACGAGTTTAAATTTATGGATAAATTGAGCTCGAAATTGGAACACTTACAGTGCTTACAATTTTTATGCTCCCATCAAAGAAACTTAATTGAAAATTATGAAAAAATTTAGTTGGAAATTGGAGCACTTACAATTTTTATGTTTTGGTCGGTTTCAAGGGCTAATTGCTCCCATCGTCAGAAGTGACTAAAATTTAGAAACCAGATTAAAAGAACATATGAGCACATTAAATACAAACAGATGAATAAATCTACAGTTACACTCTATTTTTGGACATCCAATCTAACATCATACCTAACAAAACACTCCTAAAACCTACAAAACACATGACAGATTTGGATATGAGAGACAATTTTAATAAAAAGCACAAACACTGCTTAATGAATTATTAATTACTGCCAACGAAATCCACTGTGGAAGTTCATCAACCCACAGGTAGATGTCACCACAAACTGGATGCCACTAGTAGTGAGTTGGTCACTTTTGATGATGGGAGTAATAACTCTTGAAACCAGTCAAGACATAGATATTGTAAGTGATGTAGTGTTCCAATTTCCGACTCAGTTTATCCACAAACTTAAATTGCAATAGTGCTTTTAATTTCCAGGCTTTCTAGTTGTTCACACTGACACAAAAAGATAAAGTTCCATAGTTCGAGTACCAGCCAGACATTGAAGTTTACAAATCTGATTCATGGCCAGTGTAAAAGAATAATTATTGAAACATAAGCTGTTTCTATAATTGTGATTTTTATTTCAGGTACATGATGCTTATTCTAAGAGAGAATGAGGTATATTTTATAGATCGAGACAACTCTGTATTTCAAGTTTCTGGCATAAAATTTCCTCATAGGAAAGTTCCAGGAAGACATTTGGTAAATACTTTATTGGATGGGGTGAGTAAATTTGCAGCTTTTTTGCTTTACATTTAAGAAAGTGTTGAGTAAAAAAAGACAAACATGAGGTAGCTGTAATGACCCTTCCAAAGAATATTTTGCACAGCTTTCTTTGGAGTCACTTTTAAACAGAAGTTGTAAAAATATTAATTATATTTGATCAGTTAAAGCTGTTCAATTCTGTTTCAGGAAATGGTAATAGATAAAGTTGATGGACAGGATATCCCACGGTATCTAGCATACGACATAATCAAATTTGAAGGTATTGATGTGGGAAAGACTGCATTTTATCCTGTGAGGCTCTCTTGTATTGATGTAAGTGGTCAGTTATATTCATCATCACGTCCTGTTTTTCCACTAGCTGGAGCATAGGGCCTTAATGAAGCATTTCCATTCAGGTCTGTTTCTATCCATTCTCTTTATTTCACTCCAACTCTTTCCCATTTCCTGCAATTCACTTTACACTGTTCTTCTCCTAGTTATCCTTGATCTACCTGTTTTCCTCTTCAAGCCTTGCAGATTCCAGTCCAGCGCTTGTCTTTCAATAGAAGATTGAGGTTTACATAGAGTGTGTCCTAAGCACTGCCATTTTCTTTGTTTTATTTTAGTTGTATGGGTATGTGCTTTGATTTCAATCACAGCTCCTGATTTGTTACTTCATCCGTCCATCTGATGTTTAATATGTGTCTCAAACAACAATTTATAAATGCCTAAGAGGTAGAACTGGAACTTAAAAATTCAATGCCACAACTGGGATTTGAACCACAGACCTTCCGCTTGCCGGGTGGACGCTCTAACCACTGAGCTATTGTGACAAACTGCCAGAATGGCATTAAATTCTCAAGCCAGTTCGTAAATAATAATTATAAATGTCTGTAATTTATTATTTATTTATGTGGTTATTTTCCATGCTTCACATCCATTTAACACCACTGCTTTTATATTAGTATTGAATAGCTGTAGTTTCATTTTCACAGATATATTCTTATTCTTCCATATTTTGTATAACTGTACAAAGGCCCCATTTGCCTTCCTGATGCGGCTTTGGACATCCTGTATAATATCTCCATCTAAAGTGGCTATACTGCTGAGACATATAAATGCAGTAAGTTTGTTGGCATAAATAAATAATAATTACATATAAATGTATTTGTTCTTTCAATTTTTTGCCCATTTATATCTAAATCTATATTTGCACTTGGAAATGGACCGAGACCACCTTCAAATATGCCCGGCCACTTCTAGCGCCCCATCCATCAGTGAAAAATATTGGAGAGCAAGAGGATTAATGACTTCATTGCCAGAAATCCAGCATTAGCTAACAATATATTTGTACTTGGATTGATTCTCATTTCTTTTGTTTTTGAGACATTTATTTTCAAGTCTACATTTCTGCTTCATTTTTTAGTTTGTCTAACTTTGATTTCATATTAGATAATCTTTATGCAAATAAATATTATCGGCAAAATATTTTCTAATCTATCTGTCACATTCCATTGGATTCCTCTTTGGTCAGTTATGTTACATTGCTGTAGTGTCGGCGGCGCCGTGGCCGAGCGGTTAGTGCGCTCGCCTACCACCTAGGCGGCCCGAGTTCGATCCTAGGGACCCGCATGTGGTATTTGTGGTGGACGAAGCGGCATCAGGGCGGGTTTTCTCCGGGCACTCTGGTTTCCCCCGCCATCTCATTCCACTGGTGCTCCATCTTCATTCCATGTATCATCAGTGTCATCGCCTGCGGTGCCGTAGTAGTAAAAGCGGGCGTTAAACACTACAACAACAGCTGTAATGTTAAATGTGGCATACATTATCTTGGAGAATACTATTTTAGAATTAGCATGTACTAAGAAGTATGCATTTACTCTTCACAAAATAAGAAGCACACCTGAGATATACAAAGGTGAGAGCAGCCCAAGCATGTGGTCATAATGAATGCTGTCATTGGTCCTTGACTACAACACTCAGCCTAAGAGTAGAAAATGTGTTTCTTTGTTATTGATTTTAAAATATGCTAATGGATACATTTAATGATTTCATTGCAATAGCTACATCACTGTTATTTTAGAAATAGAAACCAATCACAAAAAGAATATTTTGTGTTCTAAAAGTCAAGTTCCACCCATGGGCACGTAGAACATTTCAGAAGCATTTAACAACTTACCAACACAACACAAGTAGGTCAGCAATGGTCCAGCATAGCACGAAGCAGAGGAACATGGAAGTTCCTACAAGTCGACTACAAAAGTTCCTAGGAAGTCGACTACAAAATGAAGACAGTGCCAACCTACAAATAACATCCCAAGTTGACTCAAAGTGATAGTAAAATCAACCAAAACCAGACATAGAAACACTAGACACAACCTAATGCAGAGTAGCTCACCGCGTTAGTGAGACAGAGCTACCCTATAGCTACCCTATAGCCTTTGCCCTTCAAGGGACACATTAGGCTATTATTGTTATTGTTATCTTTGAGGATAAATTCAATATAAAATTTCCCATAAAAGCTAACCAAAAAGAAAAAATGCTCACTCTTAACAAATCTGGGATTTACAGGATAGTTTAGTTTTCAGGGCCTTTGAAAGTATTTATATAAGTCAAATGAAACATAACATAGAAATGAGACTTAGGAACACTTTAGGAACATAAAATCCAGAGCAGAGGAAAAATAAGCACTAGCAGCATAATTTTGGACAAAAGGACGCAAAATTGTTAACTCAGTTGCACTAATCAAACATACACAAAAATCCACTCAAATGAATATTGCAAAGTTAATGAACTTTGAGATCCCAATGAATCAAAACTCATCTCAAAATTTAATAGAACTACCAACAGGACAAGTAGTACTGTGATCATCAGATGTAAGCTATCCATTTGCAGTCAGATGACAATGAGGAAGATATTCCTTGAAACTAGTTCTGAGGTAGAACCTACTTCAGTGAAAGTTGTATATGTACAACCAAGTCTAAAACTTCTGTGCAATCATTTCACTGTATTTACTGAATTACAAAGGATTAGAAAAACCAGTTAGTTTGCAGAAACTGAGCAGCTTTCACATATTGCTTGCTTATGCTGTTCACATATTGTGCGGAGTAATACAAATGTGTATTTCTTTGAGTAGATCCAGCATGTGGGAGTTACCTCCTTCAAAATTAACGATTCATTCTTTTAGTTACTGGTATAGAATTAGTGTGCATAACTTAGTCATATGGCTTGTTTACAGTGATTGATAGTTATGTGTGATAGAACAAGAGAAATGTTTGGTAGTAAAGACAGTAAAGTTCATGAAAAGGAACTTAAATTAGTCTCATTAAAATAGAAAAATTCATCAATTAATAACACTAAAACAACACCCAATATTAGGAACAACCACACTCAGCAAACCAAAAAAAGATGTCATTCAAAAAATTCACTTATCACTCACGACATTTGACAAATTCAAAAAGATCTTTAAAGAACATAACATTCAGTTAGCTCCACTTAATAAATACAGCATAAAATACTTACTCAGCTCAAAGACTAAAGACAGCATCCCAGCAAATAAAAATCTGGAATTTACCAAGTAGAATGCAATAACTGCAACCAGGTTTATGTAGGAAAAACTAAGAGGGATTTGGAAATAAGAGTCAAGGAACATTTCAGATGTATAAAACAAAAATCAGCAGTTGCCACCCATTTTTGGAAAGAAAGTCACGTCATTAATCCGGATCCAAAACTATTAAAAGCAAATATCAGGAAACCAAGAATTATCATCATGGGAACAGATCTTCGTATGGAAGAATAAGGATAGAATTTTCAATTTCGATATCCTACAGAATGACCCATTGTAAAATTTCTTAGAATCACTGCCAGAGCAGGAAGGACCAACATCTACAAACAAATTCAGTCGATGTCTGGTTGAAAATGGAAGAAACTACCTCTGAAACATGTTCCAGGAAATTTAAATATTGATTTTTTTTTTAGTGTTATTAATCAATCAATTTTTCTGTTTTAATGTGATCCAACAACATTGCCACCAACTTAGAGAAGATTAATATACAGTAAAACCTGCCTAAAACGGAACGTGATCGTTCCAGTAATATTTTTCCATTTTTATGGGTTTCCATCTTACAAAGAGTTGTGCATATTTTTGTAAAACAAAGTACAAAAACTGAAATTGGATAGAATTAAACTGAAGGAATAATTTAAAATAAAATTCTGTAAATAAAAAATAGGTTCAATTATATGTTTTGCTGTATTTTCAACTTACATATCATACATAATTGCGGTTTGTCCATTAGTTTCTTTACCCCACATATCTGTCAAAGTGCACTGTTGCAACTGCTTCACAAGAGAACGCTCTATTATCTCCTTTGCATCCTGCATCAGCTCCAGGAGTTCTGGAACATTCTTGGAAGCTGCAAATTCCTGAAGGTCACTCACAACAGCTAATGCTTCTCTAAAAGTGCATATTTTTGGCTCCCTTTCGTTGGCTTCATTGTTGTCCATGACTTCATAAATGCTGTTTCCAGCAGCAATATCTGCTGCACTTCGAATGTCTTCAGTTGTGGCAACTTAGTTATCAAAGCACATAACTATGTATTAAGCATAATGAAAATCCGTTTTAGGTTATTTATGCAAACAGTTGCAGAAAAATTATTCCATTTCCACGTTACTTTTCCGGTTTAGAGTGTTATTTAACATAGGAAATAGCTCCATTTATTTTCCTGTTGTCCAGGTTTCCAGTATATAGGGTGTCCGGTTTAGTCAGGTTTTACTGTATTAAATTAATCTGTTATTAACCTTTTGTCATGTTTAGTGGCATAAAGTTGTACTGATTCTAAACTAATTGTCACAATAATATGCATATGACCCAACACCTCAACCTCAGGCATAATGCATGCAGGCTACTTGCTCCTCTACCTTGTGCAAAGTCGCCCTCTTCTCTGATGAGTTCTTGTAAATGTACAAATTTTGGGATATCTTTGAAAAGGATAGGCTTCTTGACTTCAAGTGTACAGCCTCGCATGCATTACCATTTGCCCGAGATATCTGAAATGCATATCTGCATACTCTTTGTTACTGTAAGGTTCCATTTTGACTGCAGTACAGCACGCGCTTCTCAGACGGGTGATGTGACTGATATCTATACTGTAGGAACTGTGGTTTGAGTAAAATGCCACTTCTTGGCAATGTTCATTTTTTAAAACTTCAGACTGTGTCAAGCATATGAGGTTCAATGCAGTTACTGGCAGCTTGTAGCCACACATTTGCAGTTGAACCCATGTTTGCTGGAATGTTTTTGCTTCTATTTACACATGCCTGATCAGTTTGTCATTGGTAGAGAAAGTCGTGTGAGTTCATCATATAAGATTTTTAAATTATGCAACCTGATAAGGGTAAAAGTATGTCATGACTCGACCTGGGATTTTAGGCATAAAAACCTATCGTTTTGTATGCACAGATTAACTAAAACTAGCTATTTTCATTTTTTATGCAAAATGTAGATGTATGGAAGAGGTTTAGTGATGTCTAAAATGTCTTTTTGAGCATTGAAACTTATTTTAAGGTTTTAGAGCCATTTGTTTCTCAAAGTTTTTCATGCAGTGGGCAGAAATCCCTTTTAAAGAGGAAGAAGGATTCAGTAGCATATTTTCCATCTTTTCATCACTCGCATATCTTGTCCCTCTCAGTAACTGTTGATATTGTGATT
Source organism: Tenodera sinensis (assembly GCA_030765045.1). Lineage (NCBI taxonomy): Eukaryota > Metazoa > Arthropoda > Insecta > Mantodea > Mantidae > Tenodera > Tenodera sinensis. The sequence continues at coordinate 320,103,330 of CM060964.1, forward strand.
ATAGTTTTGTGGCGTGAGAAATGTATATTTTATAGGATTCAGGCTATGCAGGACATTTGTTAAAGTAAATCCATGAAATTGGCTTTAGGTTTCATGCAAGTCATTTGCCAGATGCTGAGGTAAGCAGGGATGCATTATATGACTTTTTAGGGGAAAGATCACCTCATGGACATGGAATGTTTATGCAGATCATATTGACATTTATTGACAAAGCGTTGAGCATAAGAGGTTATGTGGTCAGCAGAAACTAGGTATTTAAACGTGGTTTTTGGCAAGTCTGTCACTCTCAGCCATACGCCCAGCAGGATTCTGTGACCCCCAGTTCTTTAAAACCTATTCTGTTGGGCTGCTACTTCACTACAATCTTTAGAACAATGCAGAATGGCCTGCCAAGCTTCTGACTCCAAGTAACCAGCAATGCTGTGTGTCAATTTCTTATTGACTTTCTCACTAAATGAAGGCTTTGGGTAATAAGGCAGAGTGAAAACATATGTAATCCCTTTAAACCCTGTGGCACAACAGCCCACATGGGCCAAGCCCTTCTGCCTGACTGCTGCGTTCCCCTCCTTTATCCACCACAGGCATCATGAGCAGGGTGCATTACTGGAGGTGGGACGTGGTCAGTGCTGTGGTCCCTCCCAGCCAGTTATGTTGTCTTCTTAACCAGGGGCCGCTACGTTTCAATTAAGTAGCTCCTCAATTGGCACCTTAGGGGCCTAACAAGGCTGAGTGCACCCCAGGTCTCCCAGTGGGAGAAAATACCATTGCCGGTACCAGGAATCAAACCTGGGTCTTCCGCCTGGTAAGTAGCAGCGTTACTACTGCACTAAGGAGACGACCATGTAATCCCTTGCCTAAAGATATGGACATTTTCAAGATATGTGCTTTAAAATAAGTTGCATTATCTGTAACAATCACCTTTGGGACACCAAAATTGGCCAAAATCTTCTGCAAAACATCTATGGTGTGCAGTGAATTCGCATTCCGTTTGGGCAAAAGCCATGCGTATTTAGTAAAAGCACCTACTATAACCATGATATATTTGTTACCAGATTTACTTCCTGAAAAGGACCCTACATAATCTTATGAACAATTTTTGCTTAGGATGGTCTGCAACATTGGAAGACTAAAATCCTAAGTATATGTTTTGGGCAGGTTTATTCATCTTACCCAAGTTGCAGACTTTAATGCGGGAACTATTTGCATCCCCTTCCAAACTTTGCAGAAGTTTTGTATGTACATTAATGGGTTCCATAAGATCCTTTATGATAATAATGAAAAATGAATGGAATTAACTGTTGAAGAACCACAAACCTTTCCACTACCCTGATTATCTTTACAACAATAAATACCCTTGTTAATATATTTCCCACATTGTTCACCCAACTTAATAAATCCAAGACAGAAAAAATGTTGGGTTCTTTATGCAGATGCTTGGCTAGATCTCCAGATGCCAAGGGATAATCCTCCAAAACAGCTTATGACATGAGAAAAGCAGCTTCAGGCCCATTCAGATCACTTTCACAATGATCTCCTTCATACATCCTCGAAAGGGCATTAGCTATCACTTCAAATTTATAAGATTAGATATTCTCCGCCCAAGAGCCACATGTCCAGATTTTAATGATCTGGCCAGAACCCACAAGATTTCCTGGTTATCCATCTCTAAGAAAAAGTGTACATGCTCTAAACAGAACTTAAACTTCTGTAAACCATGTAACATGGCTAAAGCCTTTAATTCTTGACTAGAATAATGTTACTGTGCGGAATTCAATGCTCTTAATGTATTCTTTTCAAAATCAGGGATTGCTAAAGCTTGTGGGGAAATAAAGAGCTAGGTTGCTCAAATGCCTCTTGTTCTGGGCCGCATTTGAATTTTGCACCCTTCTTACGAAGTTTATTTAAATGCAAGGCATGCTTAGCATACTCAGGAATGAACTTAAAAAAATACCCATTCATTCCCAGAAATCTTGCTACTTGTTTAGAAGAGCAAGTAACAGGAAGTTGACGGATGGCTTTGGTTCTATCTAATCAACCTTAACACCCTTTGAGGACAAAATATGCCTCAAAATGTTCAATTCAGAAGTGGAGTATGTAACCTTATTTGGGTTAACAGTTATAGGGAAACCCGAGAAAAATCCAAGGTCATACTGGGCGGTTGACATGATGCAAACCTGGGGCCTCCCGAAACCAGCACTCCTCAGTCGCCACAACACTTCAGAAAGATGTTAAACATGCTCCCCAAATTGTCGTTTGAGTTCTTAATGTTTGTAAGTCCAGTTTTTAAAAAACTTAAGCTATTGTATCCTTGTGAGACTTAAGGACATAAAGCATATAAATTTTTCATAAAAACATGAAAATATAAAACAAATTTTAAATTTACAGTTCTTTTTAGTTCTAACTCCCAAAGTAAAAGTAATTTACATTCTTAATGGTTGTATCTCCAAACGCCAATCTTGGTACAGCTTAGTCACAAGATTATATAAACAAAACAGCTGCAATGGAGGTGAACAAGAGTGTAACGCTCTAAGAAAAGGGTAACAGTAACAATAAGCAACTGTCATGTTAATGATATGCGTTTCCAACTAGTTTCTAACTTTAAATTAACATGTGAAACATGAACTGTAGTAGTTAACTTACTCAGTACGAGAATTAAAATAATAATTTTAGAAAATTGTTCATTTGTAGTTGTGGAGCTAAGAAACACTAATATTTTCAAACAAATGTGCTGAAAGATCATGTACAGAGGAGAACGTAACTGATGTTCAGCAGCTGGTGGATATTCAAAGCAACTGTTCTTCTAAAATCAATGAGTAAGTCAACATAGTCTCACACATAAACTAGGTCGTATGTATTTATCCCATTGCATAAACATGCATTTATCTGACACTATTATGCTTGTATTCATATAGGCAAGAACAGTAGCGCTAACATAATAGAGTAAGAGATCCATCAAAGTGTGTGAAAACTATCAGGAAAGAAAAGCAAGAGTAAGGAAACAAATTTAAGGCTGGAAAGGTAATTTTACATAGGGCAAGAGTTATCTAGCAGGGAAAGACATGCAATAGTACCTGCAAGTTCAAGTGTGCAAAGAAAATCTTTAAGGAACGAGGGCAGTAAAAAAGTCACTTTTATTCTTAATATGTTATCAAAAATGTAAAGGTACATACTTGTACTAGTAGTACCGTACTAGGAGAAGGTTTATTTACATTTATTATTTTGAAGTTAGTGTATAAAGACTATTTCCTAAGTACCCTTGATATTAGCCAGGAAAAGCTTTATTATAGTAATGTAATTAATGCAGAAACTGGTACACCTCATTCTCCTATCTAAGGAAAACACCTAACAGAGGTATTCCACAAGAACAACTTGATGAGATTCGAGAGCATACAAAGTAATTTTCAGAATTCTCATCACTGTCGAGCCTCATGAAGTTGTCATCTGTATTCAAACTTGAATATATCATGCATGTATTCATTGTACAGAGAGTATTCAGGTCAACCTGTTGAAGAGAATATTTCTAGAAATTTTTTTGGCACCAAGTTTAATCTTAATTTTTTTAAGCGTAAAAAGGTCATCTTGTTCATTGCTAGACATTTAAATGTAATGTAAAACCTGATGATGAAGTAAAATGTAACAGATAATTTTTTAGAAAAAACTCAAAGGAAACAAGAAAAAGATAAGGATTTTAAGACAGATCAAACCACGGCACTAGTTTGACATATAAAATGTTTGTGTTACGTAAAGCAAACTTAACTTTTTTGTATAAAACAAAACTTAACTATTCTAATTTAATGGTGTTCTGTTTTGTGGACAGGAAAACGTACTGCTCATTTGGAATGAATCTCAGGAGTGATATTGCTAGTGCTTGCATTTCAATTCACAATAAAATCTGTGTAAATAATCCCAAGATTATAAAATTTAAACGTTCGTCTGACTCATGTGTTCCGCAAAATAAAAACAGTATTATGTCTATGGCCCTCTTGCATTTTTTAAGTAACATTCAGAAACTTATCAGAATAGAACAAAAGTTTTCCCAACCCAGCCATAGTTTTGTACAAGTGGTTGACACGGTACATAGCATGACAAACTAAAATATACAGAAATATTCAATCCAGTATCATTACCAAGAAACCTTAAATCAATTTGGACTCGGAAAGTGCACCTACTTGTGCATAAAATGACAAAAGAGTTTTTAAACTATAAGAAGCTCTATTATTTATTTATGCCAACAAACTTACTGTTGGTGTTTTTAAACACACAAGCGTGTGTGAGCAAAGTTATTATTTATTTATGCCAACAAACTTACTGTTGGTGTTTTTAAACACACAAGCCGTGTGTGGGCATAAAGTACTTACAGTAGTAAGTCACCATTGGGGTAATTTGTCTCTGATGTGAGACTGCCTTTGTGGTTTACCAGGAGAAATACGAACTGGCTTGAGAATGTAATGCCATTCTGGCAGTTTGTCACAATAGCTCATTGGTTAGCGCAGCTGCCTGGTAAGCGGAAGGTCTGTGGTTCAAATCCCAGTTGTGGCATTGAATTTTTAAGTTCCAGTTCTACCTCTCAAATATAAGAAGCTCATTTCAAAAGGCATGAATTTCTTCACATAGCCCTTTTCTTAATATTAAACACCCAGCAGTAGGTCAGCAGCTGAAGATGAGAACAATATTTCTTGAGACATGTTCATATATTTAGAAATTAATACAAGTATGTGAATTAATTGAAACCTACTCCTCCATAACAATATTATACTATCTTCACTGTCAATAGCTTCAAAATAATTATTCTTTATTTAGATTTTCCCCTATTCTTTCTCTGTATATTTCAGTGCATTATAATTAGGTTTGTTAAATTGTGTTTTACGTTACATCTGTGGCTTACTTTTTTTGACAGAAAGAAATTGTGCAACCAAGGTATTTAGCCATGAAGGAAGGACGTATTGATAAGAGTGCAGAACCATTTAGTGTGCGTCTGAAACAGTTCTGGGACATTACACTAGCAGGCAGTTTGCTGAGTGAGAAGTTCAGCAAGATGCTGTCTCATGAACCAGATGGCTTAATTTTTCAACCTTCTAAGGATGTAAGTGTCTACTTTGTAGTAAGGGAAGCAAAATTAGTTTACCTGCATCATTATTACAAAGGTTTAATAACACTTGTATTAAGGTTGACTTTCTCATAAATCTCACCAGTTTTAGCGCTGTGCTTTATACAGTAATGTAAACTAAACAAAAGCAGATTAAGAGGTAGAATCAGCAATAAGTTGATTGCCATACAAAAGTAACATTATGTAGATTTCTTTTGCAATTTTTAAACCTTGCTTTGTTTTATTGCAGGCTTATGTAGCTGGCCAATGCCAAGAGGTGTTAAAATGGAAACCTCTTAGCCATAATTCTGTAGACTTTAAATTAAAAATAGTTACAGAAACTGGTGAAGGGTAAGTTGTTTCCTTTTTTACTTTCTCTACTGGTAAATAGAAGGAAGTATTGTATTCCAGCCAAAAATTTGATGTCAAGATTTCACCAGAAATATATGTTTTGAGATCCCCTGAATCCAAAAACAGCATTTTTAGAAAAAGGTCTATGTGTGTGTCAGTGTCAGTCTGTGGACAGCATAACTCAAAAACGAAAAGTTGGTTAAAAACTTAAGTTGGTATTTAAGTTTAATGTCTTTCAAAGTTGTGACACGAAGATTTTGAAGAAAATAGCCCCACTCTACCCTTTACATTGAAAATGTTTGAAAATTTTGATTTTCTTGAAAATGGTTCTTAACAATTTTGATTAAAATGTCATATGTTTAAGATATTTGTATGGCAAATGAATTGTATATTTTGAATTTTCTGGCTATAGCCTATGTAGTCTTGTTTACTCTGGATGACTTTTGAATAACTCGTAAACCGTAAGAGATAGACAAATTCTTAATATACAAAAAATTTAGATCTCACTAATCCAGTTGAAACACACATGGTAAATTTAATTACACGTGCCATTTGAAAACAGCAGGAAAACTGAAGAGATTGGGGGAGGTGTAGTGACGGGTAGGGATCAAGGTCAACGCTTTCTTCCAGCACTGTTTATAGCAGGTGAGGCATACTGCGTCAGCACTGTGTCACACACTATTAAGTTTTAATCTCAACAGGTAGCATTTGACAGTACAGTATGTATTACCATAATTTATTGTACAATTTATGCAGGAACCATACTTTGAATTAAACTAAGAAGCGAATATTTTTCGTACACACTTATAGTTACATTCTTGCTATCATAGTTAAATTTATTATCTAAAGTGAACATTAAATTGAAAATCAAAATATCTACAAATCTCATCCGGATAAGTGAGGGCTAGATAAACATAATTTTCCTGTATTGTATAGGGCTAGTTTTATGCCATATTCCAGAAACAGTTGATTGAATTTGTTCTGACTTTTGGGTGGATTGTGAATCTATTGTATATTTTTGATGAGAGATCTGTGCTGTTGAGAGTGGTAAAGTTCTTTAAATGTTTTTGTCTTTTGCATTAGTTTGTCTAATAGTAATCTCCCATCTGCAAGTAGTTACTTATGTTTTATTCAATTTCACATCAGTATTAATTGAAAATAATCCAAGTTTTTGTTCATTTGAACTCTTTGGATTACTTGTCAGGTTCGTCGTCATTGTATCACTGCCATCATCGCCAATTTGTCTGTTAACATTTTATGTTAAAACTTACTCAGGCAGGGCTAGAAACTTTCTGAAATGAACTTCATACACTCAGATGTTGATTTTATGGTGTATTTAGATATGGTTAGCTGAACGGTGGTTAACTTAAAATTTCTAAGTTCAGAAGAATGCTGGTCTGTAAAGGTGAGGTTTCCACAGCATGCAGTCTTATTAAGGATCCCATGTCTATCAGTCTCTGCTAATATAAACAAACTTGGACTGCATAATTTAATAAAACCTCTTAATATTAACATGTTCTTACACTATTTAATTCATGTGTAATGAGTAAATAATGTATATGAATTTTTTTCAGCATTCTGCCTCGAAAAATAGGCCAGCTGTTTGTCGGTGGTTTGGACCGTCCATTTACACAGATGAAGGTCAGCAAAGCCATTAAAGACTTGAACAACAAGATAATTGAATGTAAGTTTCAAGATAATCAATGGATATTCATGCGAGAAAGGACTGACAAGTCTTTTCCAAACAGCTATACTACAGCTACAGGTAACTTTTTTTTGTTTCATTTTCAAATTAAGTTCATTTCTCCAGTAATGTAGTGGAAATGCATTAAAGCTGTGAAAAGTACATAGAACTGATTTTAAAATATAAAGCCAATAGATTTTAGTCACACCTTCTTCTTCTTCTTCTTCTTCTTCTTCTTCTTCTTCTTCTTCTTCTTCTTCTTCTTCTTCTTCTTCTTCTTCTTCTTCTTCTTCTTCTTCTTCTTCTTCTTCTTCTTCTTCTCCTCCTCCTCCTCCTCCTCCTCCTCCTCCTCCTCCTCCTCCTCCTCCTCCTCCTTCTTCTCCTCCTTCTTCTTGTTCTTCTTCTTCAAAAGCCTCTACAACTTCTATTGAAATGTTTTGGCCATTTGAACAAGCTCCTTCCTGTCATGGGCAAGTGAATTCCAGTTTTTGACACCTAGTTCTCTCAAGTTGTCTATTACCAGGGTTAGGATTTTTAAGCGTGCACCTTTTTTCTTAGGGTAAATTTAAGCTCTTCGGAAAGATACCACAGTGTGAAGTTTTGTTTCTAGTTGCCAAAAGAGGCATTTTTTCATGCACCTTTTTCCCTTTTTGGGTACCTTTATCCCCCAACCATGTCCATAATCCCTTTTCCCCCTTTTTTCTTTTAAGTTTCCTTCCATTTTAGTCTGATTTTAATCAATATAAAGTAATTAACTTTTAATTAACATCTCCTCAGCTGGCTGTGAACATGTCAAGAGTAAGCCTCTTTCAGTAAACGCGCGGGAGTAGAAAGCACACCTTCAACAATAGAAAATAATTATGTATGACAAATCCGCTTTCTCTTGCTTTACTGCTATAAAGCAGCCTGCAATAATGCAACTGACAATGACTCATTGTCATTGTTAGACCTCAGACTTTTAGTTCCTAAAAATCTTAAATTAGGTACCTAAAATAGGTTCTATCACAAATCAAAATAGGTTCTAGAATTGCAAAAATAGGTGAACAAAAAATATAACTTTTTTACTTCCCATCACAAATTAGCCGAAACATTTGACTGTCTTTATTGTGTATGTCCATAATCAGTCACAGTAAACAACTAACACCTTTTCTAAGTTTTCCAATGAGAAACTGCATGACTTGCCAGATAACACCATCTTATAGGACGAAAATGAGTGTTCTACATCAATTGATGTTACCAGAGCATATTTAAATGTTGATATTAGATGCAAGGGAACAACACATTCATGTCCAGGTGTTTTGCCAGACAAGATGTCAGCAACTGTATGGAGAACTGTAAGTCCTGGCTTTGTCTGAACCACTGATTTGAGTTTTTCAGAAACTTTTTCACCTACATAACCAGGAACCAAGTTGATCTTTTCTGTCTCCTCTTTTATCAATCCCAGTTGTGCGTAGACTGGTTTGATTGAAAGCTCTAGAGCAACGTTCCTCAAACTATAGGTCCTGACCCACTGGTGGGTCGTAGAACGACCCGTCAGGTCTACAAAGTGCTTGCTAAATTAGTGGTATTTTTATTTAACATGCATATAATCTTACTATATTTACTTCTTCATGAGCGGTTAGTATGTACTAATTTAACTTATGGGTCACGTGAAGTTCAGTATCCTTCAAGGTGGGTCCCTGACTTAAAAAGTTTGAGAACCACTATTCTAGAACATTAATAGTGAGGACTGGAAATACATAATATAATTTGATGAATGTAGTATCATGGACAATTGTTGGGTCATGCAGAAGCTCTTTGGCTGCTCACTGCATCCTCCCCCAGTTTTATTTATTTATCAATGTTCTTAATGTCCTCCATATTATGCATTATTCACTGTGATTGTTGTCTGGGCACGACTGGCATACAGGCTTAAACAGCATTTCCATATTGCCAAATGAAGAAACTGAAACATGTAAAATTAGGTAAAAATGGGTTCTAACGTGAAATTAGGTAGTTTTAGGGTATATAGGACCACCATTTTTGAACATATCTTTCCATAATTCGTATACACACAACTTTTAGGTTCTATATATCAAAAAACCAGGTAATAACCTAGTTTTCACTAAATAATACTGATAATTATTCTTCTTATAAATTTTAAATAGTATTTACCTTTCTTCTTGTTCCCTTTTCCTTTTCGTCATACTCTTTTGCCTCCTTCTGGAACCTGCAAATGCTCACCTACAACTACGCTTTCTTCCATGTTCATAGATACAACTACACGAACTGCTTACGAAACTCACAATAATAGCAAAAATCTGTAGACAGTGTAATCTTGTCAAACAATGAGATAGAATGAGAAACAGATGTTTTTGTGATACCGTGACAAAACAGGCGGGAATTCCTATGCGCAAGTTCGACAATGTGTGTAAGAAAGTGGACACTTCATGCTTTGATCCGGTTAAGCAAACAGGAACACAAACCCAATGCAGGGCATGCTAATGTGTTGAAATTCGCTTCAAACTAATTTTTGATTGCGAGTGGACTTGCTGCATTTTGAAACTATACTCCTCATTTATTGCATGTTGCTAAGAATAATGTAAATACATTTCAAGCATGCTAAAAAAGCTATTTTTCTGTTATTAATACATATTTTTTTGTAATTTTTTCCAGCTGTTTGTAACAGTATCAAAGATCCTGTAACAATAGAAAGGTTATTGGATTTTATCGATCGACAGCGGTGGATGGAAGATGATCAGTATCTGATGCCACCTCCAAGCAAAGCTCCAAGAAGATGAATACTAAGTGAAAAGTTAAAGTGAAAATTAAGAATGAGTGATTCGGTTCAGAAAGCAGATATTTGTTTTTTCTTTTGTAGTTGTTTTCGTCTTTCAGTTTGGTTATAAACCCACTGTCTATAACAATATCAGAGATCCTGTAACAACGAAAGATTATTGGATTTTATTGATCGACAGTGGTGGATGGAAGAGGATCATGATCTTGTGTCACCTCCATGCAAAGCTCCAAAAGATGAATAATAAGTGACAAGTTAAACTGAAAGTTAAGAACGAGAAATGAAGTTAAAAAATGTTCGTTTTTATTTGTTTTTTATTTTGGTTATACAGTGGAATCCTGATAACTCAACCTAATGTGGACTGAGAAGCTGTTGAGTTACCGAAATGTCGAGTTTTACCAAATAAGGGGTCAGTTATTCACAACTTGTACATCCAATTTAATTTCTATTGTCATGTTAACTTGTCTTTTCTTCTCGTTCAACATTTTCATCAGCACAAACAACTCATGTCACTAACAGTAAGATTGTAATTCTGGAAGCTGCACTGTAACCAGAAATATGTAACTGAAATTATTATTTATTTATGCCAACAAATTTACAGTTGGTGTTTTTAAACACACGTCAGTGTGGACAATGTTTGAGAGGTAGAATTGGAACTGAAAAATTAATGCCACAGCTGGGATTTGAACCACAGATGTGCCGCTTCGTGCGCGGCTGCTATAACCACTGAGCTACAGTGACAGTTAATGATTCAACCTCTTATACTAATTAAAATTTACCTATACTATTCATACTGTATAGTAGATAATAGACATTATTACAGTCAAGTTTAACGATAAAAAATGAAAAATAAAAAAGGTTGTCAAGTTACAGGGAATGTCGAGTTATCTGGATTCTTCTGTAAACCCAAGTGCAGTGATGTGTTGTAGTATTTTAAATCACATCCACTTCAGACGCCCATCAGTATGGGCTAGTCAGTTTGTCATAGGTTAACCATCATTAAAAGTAGAAATCGAGTCAATAACATTAAATAACAAACACCTTTTAAAACGCTATTGAAACACACAAACAGGAAACCAAGATTTGGAACATAGGAACAGATTAAGTAAAAATTGAAGCTATTAACAGTGAAGCAACAAGATTCTAAAATAAGAACAAATTAGAAACTAAAAACTTCACTTATCTTAGTATGTTGATATCCTTTTTCTATTAGAAAAAGGATATCAACATACTAAGATAAGTGAAGTTTTTAGTTTCTAATTTGTTCTTATTTTAGAATAGGAACAGATGTTTATCTGGAAGAACAAGGAGAGTATTCAATTTTGATAGTCCACAATGACCCATTGTACAGGTTCCTAAATAAACCTAAACACCACCCACCAGAGCAGTCTACAGAAGGATCAGCTTCACTACCCAAAGTGAGTCAATGTCCAGTTGATAATGGAGGAAACTGGCCTTCGAAAGATGTTCCAGGAAATTTAAAAAGTGAGCTGCATTGTGTTATTGACTCAATTTCTACTTTTAATTTGATTTCAACAACTGCCACCAACTTCTAGTACTTGAAGGTAATTAACCATTATTGTGTATAAATAGACTTGTTGTGAACAGACATTTTATTTATGAACATTAATATGCCATGGGTTGAAAACAAAACCGTTAATTTGTATTTTTAGAAACACAAGTCTGGCTTATCCTTTCAATAATTTAAAGATTTGTGGTAGGTTGTTTTTCATATACAATAAAAAGAAATTATCTTAGTCTTCTTGTTTTACTACCTGAGATAATAAGATAACAATAAGGATAGCATGTTGCTAAATAATGCATAATTGTGAGTTCAACTGTAGCTTGTAAGGGGTATGTCAAGTTTTGCATTGAATTGCAATTTCCAAGAGCAAGAAACATTTGTAATAAAACAAGGTTAATTCTATAATAAGTAACATTCAAGTTGAACTTTAACACTTGCTTCACTAAGCTTATTGCAGGAAAGAGTTTCACATATGTGTTGACTGACAAGGGTGGCCAAGCTTGTCCTCCTCGTCTTAGGTCCCCCCCTACCCCAGGTTTTCCTCAGTCTTCATAGCTAGCAAATGTAGGCCAAGAACGTTGCCTTCTCAAATGTGCTTCCCCAATTATTATTTTATGTATCACCTGTGTTACAGCCTAGTATATTACAAGTAGTAAACGCAGACATTAAACACTACCAAACATACACATCTGCATCTTCCCCCAATTTTAGCTGTTGGATGTGTTATTGTTTGTTGCAACAAATGGGAAAGCTTGACATCTGGGAGAAGATTTGCATAAAAGAATATAAAGCAACCAAGATGGATTTTTAAATTTTCTCTGAAAATAGTTATCTTCTGTGGTCTAGGGGTAACAAGTTAACTTCTAGTTTTCAACCTTGCAGGCGATGGATATTTTTCAGGCATAAAAATCTATAACAGGCTTCCTTTGGAAGGGAAGTAAAGCTGGTGATGTCGTGTCATAGATTTATGGGACGTAAAAGAACCTCAAATCTGTAAAGAGGCCTCTGTGCGAACTTAAGCAGTCTTTCATGCCCAATATAGAAAGGAATGCTGAGAACCATAGAAGTTACACATCCATAAATGAAACTCAATTTCAGTTTTTCTGTAAAGATAACCCTCTGCATAAACTCGTATGTCCAGTAAATATACTTTAATTATGAAGGAAAACTAGCTGCACTCCCAACAATTGAAATTAGCTGAGAATGCCAACTACATAATTGCGAGATATTTTCTGTAGTAAATAAGGTTAATGAAGCATGTTGAGTGTTAAAATTTTATTCAGTTGATACTTATTAAAAGTTATCATTTTACTTGCTGTGTACCACTTCCAGTTTGGATCCTTTTGCTCAGGTTAATACTGAATAAGGAATCAGCTATTATGAATATTGGTTTGAAAGCAAATAATTATACATTTGTATTACAGTCACATTAGTTTAGCTCTCCATTGTCATTTCGTTACTCTACAAAATATGCATACCAATTAAAACTAATAAAACTAAGTCATAAACATTCTTAAGTGCCATAAAACAAGTTTTGCATGCCTATTGCATGCATATTGTTTTCTGACTGCCTTTTTGCCTTGGGTATCTTGTAGAAGTTTGGGGTTCTTCTCTTGGTAGTTTGATGAACTTCAAATTGGTGCTCTTATCCAGCAGCACATCAAGATTTATCAGCCGTTTTCAAAATTTCACCATGTCTTCTCCCAAGGAGTTAACTCTGGTGCTTGCTTTTGGGAGATAAACTTTATGGAAAATTGAAAGGTGTGTAATGGTTGTGTGAAACATTTTTCAAAGTAATAACATGTTCTATAGTGTATAAGAATGTGTGTGACTTTATTTGCTTAAATTTTAAATGAGTCCTTCATTCCCAGGTATTGTAATGATATTCACACAAAGCTTGACTTTTTACATAACTTCTTATTAATCATGATAAATATGCATAGGAAATGGTTACAGTTAGCTAATACCACCAACAATCAGTTATTTATGCCAACAAAAGTTTGTTGGCATAACTAAATAATAATTACCATCTAAAGGTTACTTAAACCCGGGACATGAAGTACTATTTCAGGACTGACACCTACATAGATAGGCAAACTTACGAAGCAAAACCTTATCTGAACACAGAATTTGATCAAAATCTATAGAACCGTTTCTGAGAGACACACAATACCAGGTGGAATGGAAGTCATTACATTAATTTAAACCAGTGATAGATCTCGATATTTGGAACACATTTTGTATCTTAAGTTTTTGTCTGACCATTTCCTACGGAGATATTTTAGGTTTCTCGAAAACAAGCTGGCAACACTGCAGATAATGTGCATGTCACTTTTCCAAGCTCAGTACATAAACACAGTAACGGTGCTTCTTGAGAACACAAACAAATACCCTGCCTTGCCCTTCTGTGTTTACTGCATGAGTGTAGGCAGATCACAAGTGTTAGCTCCCAAAACATTAAAGTGAAAGTGCCAAACCTGTTTACATGCACAAACCAGTTCAATTCCCTGACCAACCTCAACGCAACATTGTCGACTTACTGCACGAGTGAATTGGAGTCTAAAGTAAGAACAAAATTAGAAACTAAAAACTTCACTTATCTTAGTAATATTGCAAGTTCTTTGGTGCAAAGCTGACAATGTTTCGAGTTGACTCCAACTCATTCTATTTGGTATAGCTTTGAAAATGAGTTGGAGTCAACTCGAAACATTGTCAGCTTTGCACCAAAGAACTTGCAATATTACTAAGATAAGTGAAGTTTTTAGTTTCTAATTTTGTTCTTACTTTAGAATCTTGTTGCTTCACTGTTAATAGCTTCAATTTCCTTAATTAGCTGCTTGGAGTATTCCTTTACTTCTTTTAAGTGATTATTTCGAAACCCTGTGTGATATAGCATAATTACTACGGAAGCTATGTCAGAAATAAGTCACTCTACTCATCTTGCAAGAAACAAACTGTTATCTTTGTACATTTCTGTGGAATTACGCATCCAAGTTGGATAAAAAACCATTTATTTTTTCGAAATCGGCTGATCAAAGAACAAAATGCCATTAGCCTTTTTTGTTTGTAATGCTTCTATGAAGCACATATGAGAAGGAATGTAATGACTTCCCTTCCACTCTGTATGTGCAAGAATTGATCTGTATAAGAGGGAATAAAAAATGTTATTTTTTGTGTAAAATTGTGTGGTTTTTTTTTAAAGGAAAGACAGCTACATATATGTATAGGTAAATTTAAAAAGCAAAATCTTATATGTATAAAAAATTTTAACCAAATATTTAGAGCTGTTTCTGAGATACCGGGAATATATGTACAAGAATTGCTCTGTAGAAGCAGGAATAAAAAAAGTTATTTTTTATGTAAAATCATGTTTTTTCAGGAAATACACCTATATAGATAAACTTAAAAAGCAAAACCCTATCTGAATACAAAATTTGATCGAAATCGTTGAGTCGTTTCCAAGTTTCGTAAAACATATATATATCATACAAGAATTGCTGGTTTAAATATTTTAGATTATAAATTCGTAACCCTCGCGACTGGTTTGCAGATAGCACAGAAGAAGAAGAATAGCTCAAAGCACCCAGCAGCTGCTTCTACTACCAAGAAGGTAGCAGAGCCAGATGCTCCTGCAAGGTGCTATTTTTATTTTGTTAGGATATTTATTTGGTATTATTTTGCCCTGTTGCCAGTACAGTGGGCCCGGCTTGCAGGTGTAACAATTTACATATCTGTACATTTTTCGGGAGCCATATGGGAGCTCGCTGTGGGTTCTCGAGAACAGTTTGGTATAAGACAGACGGTCTTATTTTACTACCAAGAAGGTACCAGCATAAGACGCTGCCTGTAAGGTGTTATTCCAATTTGCAGCTTCTTAAAGCACTATTGGAGACTTTTGTCCCGATGAACATACTGTTCATGTTCCCAAACTGTAAACACCTCATAAGAAATACAACTCTCTTTATCCTCTGCATGCTATTAATTGTTACCTAATGTATAATTATTTGGCAACTATTATAAGATGTACCACTGGAACACGAATTATATATCTAATACTCTATAAAGTTATCTATGCTGCCATCTCTGTATTTTGTCTCAAAGTTCAGAACCTGTACTACTGCCATCTCTATGAAATAGAGCAAACATTTGTTCAATATGCTACTACTACATTCAGATGGGTCTCCCTTTCCCGCCCTATTCTGCATTTTGTGACTATTTTGTAGCTAATTCGGGAAGTGGTAAAATGATCATTTTTAAGCAGTTGTACTTCTTATATATTATAGGCAGTTTTTAAAGCAATTAATTTCTTTACACCCCTTGCTAGAGTATGGGAAGTATTGCATTCGATTCAAAATCTTATATCAATTTTTCACAAGAAATAGTACACATTTTGAGTTATCTTGAATAAACAAATAAATAAAATAATTTCCAAACTGTATAAATTTTGCAGCTTTCAAGATGTAACACAAAGCTTTTTAAGAAACTTCCCCCATTTTAAACTACCCTTTCCATGGAACAGATTTTGCTGTTTTTACTTTCTCTACTAGTAAGTAGAGGAAGCTGTATTCCACCCAAAAATTTGATGTCTAGATTTCATCCGAAATATATGTTTTGAGACCCCCTGAACCCAAAAAAAAAAAGGAATTTTTAGAAAAAGGTCTGTGTGCCTGCGGGTGTGTGTGTGTACAGCATAACTCAAAAACCAAAAGTCTGTTAAAGACCAAAGTTGCTATTTGTTTAACGTTTGGAGTTTAAGGATTTTTAGATAGCTACTATGATGATGACAAATAGCTACCAATTTGGACAACAGGTTAGTGAATTAAATATTAATAATCATTGTGTTTAATTAATTTATTATTGAACAATCTACTAAAAGCAAAGAAAGTGTTTAATAGCTTTATAGCTTTTATGAGGACAAAAAGTGCATATTTATTGCTATACGCAGACTTGACTCTAGCAAGGTTTTAGTAACTCATATAAAGCGAAGCTAAAGAAAATGAAACAAATACTCTTAGATTTTGTTAAATAGCTGTTTCTGGCTCATGGAGAAAAGAAAGGCGTACACCCATTTAGCTCAGGTTCTAACATACAGCCTAAGTTTATTAATAGTCTGTTCCACAAAGAGGTAGTGTCTTGAATCACTACTCGCATTTGTATTTGTTCCTGATAAAGAAAGGGAAAGTGTAGCAAACTGCCTATTTGTGTGTCCAACAGATGATATCATATGGAACAGAAACCATCAATAAATGCAGGCTGCATGTTGAAAATAGACTTGTGTAAACCGTGCTGCAACGTGGCGTGGGACTTAAAATATCCTGCTCTCTAATGCTCTCAATTATTTTTACTTCCTCTACTACTAAGTATTGTATTCCACCCAAAAATTTGATGTGGATATTTCACTGGAAATATATGTTTTGAGACCCCTTGAATCCAAAAAAAAGCACTTCTAGAAAAAGGTCTGTGTGTGTGTCTCTCTCTCTCTGTCAGACTGTGGACAGCATCACTTAAAAACGAAAAGTTGGTTAAAAACCCAAGTTGGTATTTAAGTTTAATGTCTTTCAAGGATGCGACACGAAAATTTTGAAGAAAATAGCCCCACCTTAAACTACCCTTTACATGGAAAATTTTTCGAAAATGGCTCTAACCATTTTGATTGAAATGCCATGTGTTAAGATATTTGTATGACAAATGAAATGTGTATTTTGAATTTTCTGGCTATAGCCTATGTAGTCCTGTTTACTTTGGATGACTTGAATAACTCTTAAACCTAAGAGATAGACTAAATCTTACTATACAAAACTGTAGATCTCGCTAAAACATACAATTTATAAAGTATGATTTGAAGCTTTCCTGGCAATGAACATATCCAAGATGTTCTCGGGCTTCGAGCCAGGTGTAGTGGTGCAGAGCCATCGACGTTTCAGGAGTGTGCATCTCTCCCATCATCAGAATGATGAATGACTAGTAAGAGTGAAAGGACCAGTATATGTACTTAGTAGAAAACGCCCAGTCTAGTGTGAAGGTGGTTCAACGCTCCATTGGAATCTGTTTTCTGAGTTGGTCACTCTCCAACTTTAAGGCTGGTTTCCAGGAGGGACTAAACTTGTGTCCGGTGTCCCGGTTCATTGTGCTCTTCTCGGAGGAGATGGACAGAGCCTCCTTAACCCTTCGTTCCCAGAAACTGCTACATTTTGCGGCAATGGTCGTTTCTTTGAAGTTAGCTCTCTGGTCTTTTTCAAAAGAGTTGGAGATCGTTGGATCAAGTCTTCACTTCAAAGTAATGGTTAAGTTTGAAGAATGTCTCCTCATTTTGTGCCGATAATGCCAATGTTAATTTTGGTAACACACATTCAGTGATGAAATTACTAAACAACGATAATGGGAACATAATAAATGCAAACTGTTCTAATCATGTTCTACATAATGCTTGTAAACATGCATGTGATTCCCTGGACTTTGATATAGAATCATGTATCTTAAAATTGTATAGCTGTTTTGCATGTTCTGCTTAAAGGAGAGAGAAGTTCAAATCATTTTTTACTTTTGTAGAGTTAGAGTGGTCTGAAATACTTAGACATGTACCTACTAGATGGCTATTGCTCACACCTGCTGTGGAAAGAGTTGTATGTAATTGGGAAGCCATTAGTAGTTATTTAAGAAGTGTTGAAGATTGCCCTAAAGTTTTGCAGAAATACTTTAATGATAATGATTCAGGAAAAGACTATTCTTCAGGCTTATTTCAGCTTTTTTTATCATGTTGGCAATGTTCTCCTACAAATAAGGAAATATTTAGAAAATTAAGACTTAACATTAATGGAAACATTTATTTCTTTAAGGGGTCTCTTGGATAAAATTTCTCAATGAAAAGATGTTTTTTTGGAAGTGCAACACATAGGTAAGGTTCTTGCTATGCTAGAAACTTAAGATAATAACTTCGTAGAGTTAGCTTACTGCACTGAGTGTGAAACATCACCCAAGCATTACAGAGCTTCCACCATGTTATACTGTCGGGGTTATGCAGTCAGGATGCATCTTCTCAGCAGAACCACAAACATACACAGTGTCATTGCCCAAAAACCTTGAATTTGGTTTTGTGTGTCCAAAGAACCAGTTTTCAGTCTTCAATTGTCCAATTTTTGTGTTCCTTTGCCCATACCAACTTTCTTCTGTTTGTTACTGGGTCTAAGAAATGATTTCCTCACTGCCACCCTACCCCATAAATTAGTTTACATCAATTTCACTTCACAGTGCTGACAGTGATTTGCTAGCAATGACTGGCATGAAAATCAGACCAGATTTCTGGGGTTGTCATCCTTCTATTTCTTTTACTTATCAGAACTATTGACTGGTCTTGTGCTCTAGAACTACACCTTAGTCTTCCACTTTGTTTCTTTGTTTCTTGTCCTCATTAGAAATGAAATGTTTTAGCCTGAGAACTACATAGTTAACAGTGGACCTGATATTTTTAGTCTTACTGAAACTTGGCAAACACTGTACCCATCACCATGAAGTGTGTTGATTGCTGAGCGGTTTCCCAAAGGAATGATCCTCAGGTCATTTCCTAAAATAATTGGTAAAGGTAGTTTTATTTCAAGTATTTTCTCTTGTAATATTGATTCAGAATTCAAAGAACAAAAATACATTAATAATTATTAATTTAATAAATATTTATCAAATACTCAGTATTACAGAGTGATGATGTTACAGTAATATTGGTAACACTATTACAATAATAATAAAACACTTGTGCTATGTAAGATCACACTAAGAAGCTGTGTAACCTCAGAAAAAGGCCAAGATGAAATGACGATGCTCACTCATTCTAACGCCTTAGATTTATCTTTGGATGATTATGGTGCCATAAACACTGAAACATCAAAGGATGTTAATATAAACAAGATATCATGCACTGTTATATTTGCTCATGGTAAGGGTCCTTAGTCATGTGTTTTGATGACATAATCACAGAATATCTACAAATATATTACCTTATATTGTGTCCAAAAACTTTTGACTGGCAGTGTACAGTGGCAACGTTTGCTCGTCAGCGGTAACTGCAGGCATTGCAGTTTTTATACACTTTATATTAGCTTCACCTATAAGTATGTGTGTATATGTATGTATGTATGTAATGGAATCTTTCGATGTAATTTTCACCAACTTGAGTTGCCTGTCATCTTATGAATGCTGCAGTACGATTGCAATTTTACAACTGAATGCCTTATAAGATATTAATTGCAATTGCTGAAAATAAAGCAGGTAACACACTTACCTCAATTGTCAAACATTCCTCCCAAAATTAATATTTCCCTTTAAATGTTCTCGTTCAAAAGCATCTCTATAAATTTCGTAGACTATTACCATATTAAAATATGTAAGCATTTGGATGTCAGTGAATAATGTAATTAATGATATATTAAAAGATGAGAATGCAGATGTGGATTACTTGAGGGTGAAGCAACCTTTGCACCTAGCAAGGTTGCCATGCCGTATATTTCCAAGCACTACACAATGTTGCCATGTCCCCATTAACTCATTTCTAGCAATGTGCCTTCATCAAATTCTCCATTACTGATAAACAGGTGTAGAGAATTAAACACATCTGTTAATTTTGTATTTCGGAAAATAAACATGTGAAAGATGAGGATCAAACCCCCGGCAGCTAGTAGTTCTGAACTACACAGTCACCGACGAAGCACTCTTGGCTATTCTTCACTTGAGCATTGGCACTGTATCATATGATATTAAACTTGTTACTAACTTGGCAGCTAATTTCACTGCAAGGCGGAAAGTTCGTTAGCACCTTTAGAAATGCTTTAAAAATTTGCTTTCTTTTTTTTTTACTATATAGCGTTCCACTCTTAGAAGACAGTATGGAGTTAAATGGGACATCTCTGTCTCTATCTAGCACATACAAGTTGCCATTAGCCGCATCCTTTTCTAACCTCACACTGTTGCCAGATTCCCAATAGCATGGTATAAATATTCATTTGTTATAAATTTCAGATTTGAACACATTATCCTATGCAGAATTCTTTTCTCTATCAGGTTATATCCTATTCAGGGTCATTATACATTTCTATAGGCCCAAATTTCTTCAGAAAAGGTTTTCTTCAATAGAAGTCTGATATTTGCTGTTTCTATACTCATCACGCACTAACAAACTAACTGCTAGAATGCATCTATATTTTTTTCTTAGGTAGAGTAAACCATAGTGCTACTACCTGCCTACTTTGAATTCTCTATGTTTACCCAGTTAAGTGTTATAATTTTTTAAATTAAATGTTTTCGGAAAATTTTATATCTGTGCACTGCAAAAGTTACGTAGTGTGAAACTTTTTTGTTATTGAGTTTACACCAGGGAACCAGCGAGAACACATGTTGAGGAATGTTGAAGAAAGTTTTTAAAATAAACCAAAAGGCAGTAACCTCTTTCTTTTATCCAGTTAGGCAAACAAAAGGTATTCATCTATTCAGCATATTTTCGCGCCAGGCCTGACACAGAAGATAGTATAAGGAGCAGCATTAGCATTAGTTCGAAAGAAGCCATGTGTGTAACTGTGAGCTGTTATTCCGTTATTTGTTTAATATTTTTGTAAATATTTGTAGTTATTGACGGGGAGGCTAGGAAGAGACGATATGTTGGTAAATTAAGAAGTAAGGAACGCCAAATAATTATGAATGTGTTAGATTATTTTTTAAGCAAAATGCGTGTAAGGCAGTAAAAGAAACAGCTAAGGCTATTGGGTGTTCAGAAGCAGTAGTGTGTATGATTAAAAAGGAACTAATGAAAGGACCTCTAAGAACGCCATCGAAAAAGAAAGCAAAAAGGGCGGGACTACACAAAATGCTAGGTTAACGCAATATGATTGAATAGTGCAAGGTGGAGTGCAGCGAATTGTTCATTCTTTGCAGTTTGCAAATATTCCACCCACGTTGAATATAATTTTGTCACGATTCAACAGTGATGAGACCCTACAAAATTTCTCAAGGGCCACTCTTAGTCAGTTCTTACATGATTACGGGGTTTGAATATGAAAGAAGGGGTAAAAAGTGCATATTAATAGAAAGAGACGATACCATCATATGGCGACATAAATATCTAAAAGACGTAAAAAGGTTTAGGGACCAGGGGAAATCAATTGTTTATACACATGAGTGTCGGCAGACTTTTTTCCAAGGGGAGGCCGCACATTGGAAGTTTGCAATCAGATAATATTAATTCATTATTTTATTGTCAAAATGTATAATATTTGTTGCAGATAACCGTATTAATTTGAGCTAAATAAGAATTGTTCTTTACATTAAAATTAAAATAATAGTTTAATAGTCAATAATTGATTGCACATTAAGTTTACCAACCTGCAAGGGGGGGGGGGGGGGGGCGTGGCCCCCCTTTGCTCCCCCTTCGCGACGCCCATGTTTATACAGACGAGTAATTTGTAAATTTAGGTTATACAGTGACAAGACGTGCAGGGATACCAAAGTTAAAAGTGCCCATCTCGTCAAGCAGCAATTGAAGGACTAAGTACAGGACACCGGCCACCTCGGAGTCGCTCGCGGAGAAAGATTCTCAACTAGTACATGTTGCAACACTGCGCTCCATTTAACGTGTACTGTCTTCTAAGGGTGGAACGCGCTTTAGGTATTCTCTTACATTTATTTAGAGGTGACATGGTTGCCATGTCTTCCAAAGAGTAAAGGAAGCATATGACTAAATAAATTCTCATACCATCTATGCAAGTACATCTGAGAATTAGGTGACCTTTCGCACAGATCTCACTTAAGTTGAATATTTACTTTTGTGAAAGATAGTATGTTAATTATAAAACTGGAAACTACGTATAGAAGAATTATCTAATGCAAAAAATGCTGACAGACTTAAAAAATTAGGATGTAGTGTGGATGAAAATTCACAAGGAATTTAATTGCAATGCATAAAATTATTGGCATTAGAGACAATCCATACTAGATTTCCGGAACACAAATGGCTCCATATTTATACTGATGGATCATTGATATCAAACCGAGATGGAGCAGGGGCTGGAGTCATGTGTCAACTCTTTTCCTATTACAAATCTTTAAGTTATGGAACTACTAACTTTGATGGAGAAATTGAAGCAATTTGAATAGCCCTACAAAATCTTTTGTACAGAATTTCACATTTTCAGCAAGCAGTTATTCTCTCAGATTCCAGGGCAGCAATTATAGCAATTACTTCCAAGTTGTCACCAAAAAACCAAACTATTATAGAATGTTGGAAGATGCTTAGCCATCTAACAGCACTTCAAACACACCTAGTCTTCCAATGGATACCGGCTCACTGTGGACTGAGTGGTAATGAGAAAGCTGATTTTCTTGCAAAAAAGGGTACCAGCGGTGTACAAAAATCTATAGTTAATCTACCATGTTATGCAGCTAAAAGATTAGTCAACTCTGAATTCAAAAAAATTATTGAAAAATATTACTATGAAAAATCAAAGAATAAAAGATGGGAACTACCAAACATTCAAACAGTGATTCCTGAGTATCCTCGAAAAACAGCAGTTGCAACCTTCAGGTTGATTACAGGACATGATTGTCTGGCAAAACATTTAAACAGAATTGGGATATATTCTTCACCACTCTGTCCTCTATGTGATCTGCAAGAGGAAATGGATCGAGACCACCTTCAAATATGCCCGGCCACTTCTACTGCCCCATCCATCAGTGAAAAATATTGGAGAGCAAGAGGATTAATGACTTCATTGTCAGAAATCCAGCATTAGCTAACAACAAACAACATTTCTCCCAGGTCTAGTAAGCAACTGCAGTAATTTTATGTTAATATAAGACCCAGCACCAAAAATGCTAGCTGCAAAGAGTATTTAGAATGATTTAAAACCGAATGGTGGCTACAGCATTGAAACTAAAGTGGACAAAATCATATCACCAAAAAATCAGCAGACCCCAACAACTTTATTACAAAATATTTTCAGTTCTTTTTATTTATTTCAGAATTTGGTATTGTTACTTAGACTAAGTATTCGCAATAGTAAAACACAGTCACTTGGAAGATGCTCTAAATCTGTTGAATAGTCAGGATAGTAATGTCAATATTTATATGCAGAAATTTGGAACCTATATTATTCTAATTTTACTTCCTCCACCAGGACCTTGATTCACTTGAGGCTGATGCTGGAGAGAACAATGAACTAATGACATGTTGGAATCATTGTTCTCTGCCGTAGTTCCTGTTTGATTTGATTCTTTTTGTATTCTATTTTATGTAATGGGACCTTGAGTAATCTGTGTAGAGGCTGCTTATGATGGCTAGTTTGTAGCTGTTAGGGCTGAAACTGTTTGCTTTTATGTTGTTTCCTGTATGTGTATCTTTTCTATATATACCAAATTTAAATTTACTGTTTCTAATGTTTTAGGTCTAGGAAGCAATGTGCTCCATTAGTTTCTTTTTCCATTGTGAATTTTATTTCTAGAATCTCCAAATTAAAAGTTTTAGAGCGTATACTATTAATTTTTCACTTACTATTGTGAGGATATCATCAATGTACTATAATCGTAAATTAAATATCTGATGTGTTGCACTCACATGACTTTCCCTACTTTTGTACTACCCATTCTTACAAACTCTTATTCCTATATCTTCTTCGTGTTGGTTAAAATAAACATTTGTACAAATTATCTTATTGATTATTTCCTTGTAGGTGCAAGGGGAATATTAGAATACAGTAGGCTTTGTGTGATAGTAAAATCTTTTAAAACTTTCAGATCCTGTTCTCTTTGCATTCGTAACATAAAAAATGAACAACGATGTTCCATTTCACCGAAACTCACACACATAACAAGGAATATCTCCGAAATGGTTCAACCTACAAGAAAATTTATTGAGACATAAATTGTGTATTTTAGCAAGATCTACATTTTTTGTACAGTATGATTTGGTCTATCTCTAACGGTTTACCAGTTATGCAAAAGTCATCCAGAGTAAATATGACTACAGGGGCTATAGCCAGAAAATTCAAGATATACATTTCATTTGTCATAAAAATATCTCAAACATATGGCATTTTAATCAAAATCGTTAGAACCATTTTCTTCAAAATCTTTGTGTCGCATCCTTGAAAGACATTAAACTTAAATACTAACTTTGGTTTTTAACCGACTTTTCGTTTTTGAGTTATGCTGTCCACAGACTGACTGACACACAGACACACACACGGACCTTTTTCTAAAAATGCTTTTTTTGGATTCAGGGAGCCTCAAAACATATATTGCCGGTGTAATCTCGACATCGAATTTTTGGGTGGAATACAATACTTCCCTTACTTACCAGTAGAGAAAGTAAAAATGTGAGGGAAGGAATTGGTGACCTGAATTTTAAAAAGAAATCATAAAGGTCAGCCAAGAGGGGCAATAAGGGGCTTCCCATCATTAGCCTAAAATTTTGTTTGTATAATTTTCCCTTGGAAACTGAATAGAGTCTGGTTGTTTGTGAGCTTGATGTTTTCTTTGATTTCTTCTTTTTTCATTTTGATGGATTCAAGCCAATATCTGAAGAATTGCATTAGTTTATGGCATGGTATTGAGACAGAATATTGTAAGACCCCAAAAGAAAATCATTTATGTAAATATTTATTGAAAATGTAATTTAATTTTGGTGTTGATACGAGTTAGTTGAGTAACGAAAACGTGTTGCTATTGTTCATTGTTACAAAAAATTAAGTTTGTTTGAAGACATCATAAATATTTCCATATTTAAATTTAATATATATGTATAAATAAAAGAATTATGTGTGTTCAATATTGAAAGCGAAGGGAGAATAGCTAAAGATCGCTTCCCTAACAATGTGGGAACTATTTGATGAACGCATATGCGGATGTACACAAAAAGAAGGTAGCATCATGTGATGTGGCGCTAGAATTTGTTAATAGTGTCTGTGTGCTTGATATGAGAAGACGTGTTTTTATAGTGCTCTTGGATGTGAGTAGAAAATTGACTTAACTTTCATGAAGCTTTTGTTCTAAAGTTGTTAAAAAACTAGAAAGACTATATAATATAAATTGGTGCGACGAAAAGTAATTTAACTGTAGAGCCGAGAAAAAGTGTTAATAAAGTAATATATTATAGTGAGGTAACATCGAGTGTTTGTTCATTCCATCTAGTACCACGACCTGGGGTTTTAAAAGAATCTCATTGCTCAGCGCATACAAAGCAACATATTATTATAAAAACAGCACCAGTATACTGGGGAAGAGGAAGTTGACATTTAAAAACTTACTTGCGGGCTACTTCCATATGTTTGGACAAGTTTCAATGAGTTTCTTATGCCCAGACTTTTGTACTATGAGAAGCTTTGGAGTTTCTTAGAGAACTATTTGCTAGGGAGGGAGAGTTTATGTTGTTTATGATTAAGCACATTTTGTTGCGTGCTTTAAGAATTTTGGGTAGACCACTTAGATTGGAAATTAATGGATTATTTGATTTCAGTTTAAAGTGATCTGTTTTGGGGATTATGGTGCTGTTAATGATTTCATTTCATTTCATTATTTAGGGGGTTTGATTGAATATCTATGTAATTACCTTTGTAAAGCTTATTGCCCTTACATGCCTTTATGTAGACCAGGTGTGTCCAACCAGCAGCCCAAGGGCTGCTTCTGGTCCTTGATCCCATTGCATGTGGTCCACAGTGATATTTGTAAGTTATAATATTTATGAAATAAATAATTCTGTTTGGAATAACATAAACTTGAAAGAGTAACACTTTTTCCTCGTTTCCAACATGTGTTTGTGAAAGTTCATCAGCCATCCTCTGACCATATAAGCCGCTTAATATATTAGAATGATGTTTTGTTTGTAAATATGTAATTTAAAATACATTTAAAAGTAGTGTAACTTTGCACTAAATGGTATTTTTATAGCAATATACATGGAAAGAGACATGTGGTGCAAAGATGTCCTACAGTGACATACAACTTTGCCCTACTTTTCAGATTCTTTTTCTCTTATTGTATGTGTCTCAAATTAATGTGTTAGTACTAAAAGGTTAGATACTATATATGGGAATAACATTTATTTTTTCAAAGCTATTTCTAAATTCTCTAATACTTTGATGAATTGAGTGTGTCACTGAATGGTATACAGCCCCACTTAATTCTAAACTGTGATGAAACCGACATGACAGACGACCCAGGTAAGCATCACATTGTAGTTAGAAGAGGTAGCCGACATCATCAACGAATTACTGATTTCACTAAACCAAACATTTCTGTCATCTTCTGAAATGTGCATGTCTTCCTGCTAGTAGATGAGGAGTTGGAAGTTGACATGAAGACAATTGAGCATTTTTCAAAACTTGAGATATGCACAAAATGCGTTTTTGAGAAAAACGTTTTTTTCTATTTATTGGCAATATTAATCAGTTAGCACAGCAACTATATTAATCATTCAATTCTCCTTACTGAAACTGTCCCATTGAATGTGAAAAGAAAGAAATAGCATAGTTTAACTAGTGCAAATTTGGGGTTCGAAAATGCAGAGTTTTTTCAAAAACCGATAGATGCTGAACTTTTCTGCTGAGCGAGAAATAATTTTCAAATAATTTTAATTATTAACACATGAAGCTTTGTTATTTTTGCCATTTATTGTTTCTGTTGCTTTTTATTTATTTTCACCTTTTAATAATACATAATGTACTATACAACCAACATTAATGTTTACAAGGATTATTTTATTACATATTAGAAACGAATTAGAAACTAAGTACTGCTACATTCACAATAACAATGATTTTGTTTTATTTATGTAACAAACATTTTGAATACACACAAAGAAATTTCAAACAATCTGAATAAGTAAGCTTTAACCTTTATTAGTGCTTGTGCAGTTTGTACTTAGTTCGTTTCTCTTTTCCACATCTGCCTCTGTCTTAATCTTCATCAGTCCCATTTTGCAGGTTCAGAATGTGTCAGTGTGTGGTGTACGGAATGAAAGATTAAAGAAGTTGTAAAACATGTTTTTACATTTTGGCAATGAGCAGACAGTATTTTTGCCAGCAATTCTTTTATGCTTCTAATTTTCAGATACCTTGTGGTATATCTTTTATAATTTAAAATTAATATGCACACACTTCAGAAAAAGAGAAAGCACCCTCAAAAGAACTGTACTTTAGCAATACTTAACCCTTCTTGGGTATATATTACTTTCTGAAATGTTATACAGGCTTTTAAATACACATTATACATAATTTATATACATAACTTCATGCATTTTATTATTGGAAACATTGCAGAGTATAAAAGGCAAGCTTTTTTAAGCAAGTAATTTTTCTTTCAATAAAGCTATAACATTGGAAGTATTTTGCTATATGACAGTGTTGTATAAAAATTTTCTGCATTGCATTCAAATGTTTCTTTATTCCTACTTGTCACATAAAAGTTTTTGCTTCTACTTCTTGTTATTGGAGATAAACCGTCACACATTTTGTTGTGATTGTGAGAATATGCCAGGTTAAAATAGACAATCTTGTAATGCTGCAAAAAAGTTCAATATAAATTATGTTTTAAGATATTTTTATTGTTCAGTAAGGTTATTTCTTATGGTTTACAAACTGCACAAAGGTCACTCAGACTGTTCACACAAAATTTATGATAGAGATTCCATTTGTCATGCAAATATCTTAAACGTGTACGGGAATTATAAGTCCATTTAAGCATTTGTTTAATTCAGGAGAAATGGAAATATGTATTGGACAACGCTGTTGTTTGTACCTTTTGTATTCACTAATATTTCATAATTTAGGGGTAGTAAGGGGTAGTGATGCGCCTCCTATAGCCTCTCCTACCCAATTGTCATCCTCATCCTGCCCATGGTGCACCCTGCTTTTAACAGATGAGGCTCTGGGGACCGAATCACAGTGGTATAACTGTTTCATCTAAAATGGAGGAAATGTCATTTACATATGTGCTGGCCTATCACAGCACAACAGCGTCCCTCAGAGGCACATGAGGGGAAGGTCGGTGGATCTAAATACCACCTATTTAGTCCTCCCGGCTAGGTCCGATGGACCCGTTGACCAACGATAGGTGTGGTCCTCCTTGCAAAATGGGGGTTTAAGTCGGGTGATGTAACTGCCACATTGTAAAACTGGTGCCCGTTAAGAAAACAGTTACATGAAAGCCACATACATGAATATGAGTCCTAAAGATAAATATTCCGGAGTTAAAACTGTCCCCCAATCGGATCTCCGGGTGGGGACATCTTTAGGCAAATTTCATCACAATTCCAATACTTTAAGAATTCTACAATGGAATGCAGGAGGCATGTCCCAGCCTAAAAAACAAGAGCTATGAAAATATTAAAAGACCAAGATATAGATGTCTTCACAGTACAAGAAGCCAATATATCAGAAGAACAGGAAATATACTTTGAAATGGATCAGTACACTACACATATACTTCCAAAGGCTCGTCAAATAGCAAGTGGTATTCTTACAGGAATTAAAAGAAATATGAAAGCTACTATCCAAATCCAAAAAACAATGGATGAACAAGATAAATCAGAAATAGTTAAAATTGAAGTATGGAAAAGTAACTACCACTATAGAATTTACAGTATCTACAATCCTCCAGACAATACACTAGATCTAAATTCTATTCCCATAGAACCCAAAAGTACTTTAATAGGTGATTTTAATAAACACTCCCCTAGGTGGGGCTACAGAGATATAAATTCAGCAGGAAGGGTCATAGAAGACCTATTAAACTCATCAACAATGGAATTAATATTTAATCCAAATGATCCACCCACTTACCTTCATTATAATGGTTCAGGTACAAATCCTGATCTTCTGATGGTGTCATCTGACATAATTGACAATACAAAAAGAGAAATAATAAAGGACCCAGGTTCAGGCCACAGAATCACCATAAACTCCATAAGAGGTCTAATAAATAAAAGTAACAAACCAAAAATTAAAACTTCTTGGAATTTTAAAAAAGCAGATTGGTCCAGTCTCCAAAATGAGATAGAAGGGAAGTGTAATATACTGTTAGAATTGGAGTTCAAGTCAACAGATGAAATGAATAAAAAAATTTGTGAAATATTATTGACAGCAGCCAAAACACATATCCCCAAAGGAAAGTTAAAGAAATATAGCTACTTTTGGTCTCCATCTTTATCTAAGTTAAAACACGAAAGAAATACAGCAAGAGTCAAAGCCAAAAGAACCAAGTGTCCAGAAGATGTACAAAACTGGAGAAGAAAAGCAGCCATTTTTAAGAAAGAATTAATTACAGCAAAGAGGGCCAGTTTCACAAATTTTGTAGAACATATGGACTATAGGAAAGATGGAAATAAAATATACAAATTCCTTAATAAAACAAAATTATCAAAAATACAACTGAACCATTAAAACATAATAACAAAAGCTTAACTACAGATAGGGAAATAGCAGAATCCCTTAACAAGTTTTATGCTCAGTCACAAAGAATACCCCAAGCGTATAAAAAACAAGATAAGGCTATCCAAAAAAACTATCAGAGAAACTAATAAGCCAAAAGGTATACGAAATGATATTTTTATTCAGGATTTTAACGAAACAGAACTGGATTTAGCAATAGAACAATTACAGAACAAAAAATCTCCAGGACCTGACAAGATCCACCCAGAGTTTATTAAACACCTTGGCAGGAAAGGAAAAGAAATCCTACTTAAACTGTATAACACATGTTGGAGAATGACTGTACCTTCCGACTGGAAAAAAGCCATTATCATCCCGATTTTAAAGAAAAACAAACCTTCAAACAATATTAATAGTTTCAGACCAATATCTTTGACCAGTGTTACTGCAAAAGTGATGGAAAGAATGGTGGCATCTAGACTTAACTGGTTCCTAGAATATTACAACTTAATAGTTCACAGACCGGCTTCAGACAGAATCATAGTACAAGTGAAAATGTACTCCTACTAAGCCAAGACATCAAGGAAGCTTTCAATAGAAAGGAGGATACCTTAGCAGTATTCATTGATTTCAAATCAGCATATGACTCAGTCTGGAGAAACAAATTAATTGAGAAGTTGCAATCAATAGGTGTGAAAAGTAATATGCTTAAATGGATAACTCAGTTTATTTCACAAAGATTTTGTGCCAAAAAATATAATACATACATTTCCAAATATAAACAAACACACCGAGGACTTCCACAAGGTGCTGTTCTGAGCACAACACTCTTTAACATATATATAAATGACCTTCCATCAATAATAAAAACTTTAGAAACCAAAATTGCTTTATTTGCTGACGATGTAGTCATTTGGACTTCAGGCTCTCCAAAAAAACCTGAATTAATGAAAGACAGAATAGAAACAGCCCTAAACAAAGTACATGAATGGAGCTCCAAAACCCTCATGACTATCAAAGCAGTTGATGATGCCAAATACTTAGGCATCACTTTCGACAGAAAGCTAACTTGGAAAAAACATATAACAAACATCTCAGAAAAGGTTGAAAAGAAACTGCAAATTAGCTGGTGCTAAATGGGGCTGCTCAAGGAGAGTCCTTAACACAACATACAAAATGTATGTTAAACCAAACCTCTTGTACTGTTCTGAAGCTTTAATAACAGCAGCAAATGCTAACATCAATAAACTTGAACAAATACAAAATCAGGCTCTTCGCCTAATCTCTGGAGCAGTTAAATCCACACCTATTGATGCCATGCTTGCCTTAACACGGACCCCATCAATAACAACAAAAATAGAAGAACAAGCATTGCTCCAACACGAGAAAATGTTACGACTGCCAAACTCTAAATGGACAGAAGAGAACTTCCCCCCTTCAATCCTTAAAACTCATAGTAGTTTCCTAGAAAAGGTAACACAGATTAAGTCCAAATTGAACATTCCTAACACCAGAGAAAATCTACTTATAAGAGAAAATCCATTGGGATTATTACAACCTACCTTCAGTTTGGAATTAATAGAGGAAATAAGTAAATCAGACAAACCAAAAGATATACAAAAACTTCTAGCTCTGGAAACAATCAATACTAGGTATCCCACAGAAGAATGGCTGCACATATATACTGATGGATCCTCCAAGGAAAACCTTACTGGAGCTGGAGTTACGTGTTCACATTTTTCCTTTTATCATTCTGTTGGCAGAGACACAACAAATTATGATGGAGAAATAGAGGCTATATACATTGCTCTCCGACAATTATTAAATCTTCCCTTAAATAAATTTAACAAGGCAGTAATTCTTTCAGATTCTAAAGCTGCAATTCAGGGAATATGTTCAAATACTACAAAGAAGTCACAAAAATTAGAGAATGCTACAAAATGTTAACACAACTCCAAAAAGTTAATAAGACTGTTCATCTCCAATGGATTCCAGCACACTGTGGAGTCATGGGGAATGAAGCTGCAGACTCACTTGCAAAGAAAGGCACAACAATAAAACAAAAATCTAAATTCAATTTCTCATATTCCTTAATAAAACGCTTGATCATTAAAAAATTTTCTCATTCATACCTACAAGAAATAGAAACAAATGCCAAAGATAAAAAATGGATTACACTACTTTCCAACCCAGATATAATCCCCCAGAGACCAAGGAACAGCGGTTGCAGCCTTCCGACTATTGACAAATCACGACTGCTTAGCAAGTCATCTCTACAGAATAGGTATCTCATCCTCACCAGTATGTGTCCTGTGTAACGATCCAGCAGAAATGAACGAAGACCACTTGAAGACCTGTGAAGCATTAAGATCAGAAGAAACTACAGTTCAAAAGTATTGGAAAGCACGAATGCTAATGGCTTCATTGCCAGATGCAAGGCACTAGAAAACAACAACAACAACAATGAGCAGACAGGTAGGTTTCTTAATCTCCTTTCGTTGCTAAAGTTGGTTTACATTTTTCTGATATTAAGTTCTGGAGCTAAATATCCTCTCCTTGATTTTGCTCTTCCATAGTGGCTTTCTCTGCATCTGTACTTAATGTCTTGCTTTATAGCAGCAGTAGTAATATTCCCGTCCTGTCACCTTCTCTGGTTTCCTTTGGCGCATTCCCAGATAAGTGAAATTTTCTAGTCAGGAGAGATAATCTAGCTTTTGACACCCCTGTAATTCCTTGGAAGCTTGCAGCACATACTAGCAATACTTGGACATCATT
Source organism: Tenodera sinensis (assembly GCA_030765045.1). Taxonomy (NCBI): domain Eukaryota; kingdom Metazoa; phylum Arthropoda; class Insecta; order Mantodea; family Mantidae; genus Tenodera; species Tenodera sinensis. The sequence goes on from CM060964.1 coordinate 320,135,925, forward strand.
ACTTCTCACACTGTATTTAATGATAACAGTCTGCTTTCTATTTGCAGCCTCTTTCTTCACCACTCTGCGATTAGGAGATGTAATACTCATATATTTCATAAGGAATTTATCTTGATCTATTTTGTTGAGCATGGAAAGGAGTTGGTGAAATCCACTTATATCATAAGTCAAATCAGCTGCATCACAGTGCTTATGCCCTTTACTTTTAGGATTTCGTGGAGTGCAATCGAGACCATGTGAACATGTAATTGCTGGAGTATGAGCTTTCCTTGACTTGCATTTTGATTTCTTTCCTTGTTTTTGCAATTCCTACCTCCCGCACATTCTACAACTGGTACAGTTTCACAATCTGAGCTCCTGTCCATTGTGTATAGTACAGTGGAGTGTCTCAACTAAGAATAAAAATGCCATGTAAGCATAACAAAGAATCTGCCTGCTGTGCAAGGGGTCCCGGGTTCGATTCCCGGCAGGGGGTAGGAATTTTTCTCCAGCCAAGATTATTCTTTATCCTTCCCTGAGTCTGGAAGTATGAATGAGTATGAATGTGTGTGTGAATTCAACACACAAAAACCCCCAAAGACCGAAAAACCCACTGTTAAATGAGTAACACCATTGCCTATAGGCAAGGCCGCCGATATGACCTCTGCAGTTAAAGGTGGGATATAAATGGAGCAAAAAAAGCTTGCAGAAATGAATGTGAAATCCAAGCGCACAACCTGAGTTTGCAGTTATTGCCAACGATGAAGCAGTGTTCAAAGCTTACAGAAATGTTTGAGAATTCCAAGAAGTGCAACAGTGAGATAGCAGCAAATGCCAACATGCGTTTCATAGAATTCAGGTTGCTACACTCTCAACAATAAATTCATAAAATTGCATCTATCGATGTTTGCTTTAAGGTACATTTTCAAAATGTGATACGCACATATTGACTTTTCAAAATTGGTTTATATTGGCACAACTGGTACTTAAAACATGGGTAACAATTGTATGAAGAGATATTTCAAATACATTTGCTGATTATGCTGTACATAATTTTTTAATACCAAGGAAAATTTAACCTTAAAAATGTTTTTGGAATTCATGTTAATGACAACATCAATATTGAATCATAGAATTGTTTAGCTGCTATTTATGAATATTTTTGGAAATTTTCATTGAATTTGAAGCAAACCTGATGCGCAACTTACATTTAGAATATGCAGAAATGTAGTTTTGAGAAAAACAGGCTTTTATATAGGAACATGCTGTGTACATTAAGGAAAGAGGACTACTTGAAAGGGCTGTAATGACCACATGGAGTGGGGGATATGAAAACTGTTAGCTGATCCAGATGCACAGGAGTTCCAGGAAATGTAAACAAAGCAATTTTCAACTTTTTGACCAAAGTTTCACTCTCTGTGTCCCTTAATATCTTTCCAAATTCGTGCTGGCTTTTTCTGGTCACCCTTCTCCCATTCCAATCTACCCACATATGTAAAACCTGTTTCCCTGTCCTCCCATTCTATGTGGTCACACCCCACATTTTCTTTTTCACTCAGTTTATTTTGATATAACTTTGAAATTGCTGCTTTGTCACTTGCTAGTTTATCACCACCATCTTTATTGATTTAATGTAAAAGGTTATGTGGCTTACATTCATTGCTATGGAGAGTGCCTAAATTTTAAGTTATTTTTCTGTATCAGAATAATTACTATTACTCGCAGCATTAGAGACGATAACAGTAACAGATGAACAAGCAGCGATGTTAAAGACCTTACTGTCATTTAAATTCACACAGAGGTAAGGAGTGCACTAATGTTCACAGCAGCAACCAAACTCTACAAACACTTTGCTTGGCAAAAGGGTAAAACATTCTGGGAATAACTGGATTATTTTAACAGCTGTAGAGAGGAGTGGAATTCAAAATAAGTTATATTACTAATAAAGTTCACATTGTTATATTTAACAAAGCCACAGTAAATCAAATCTTCTAATAGATGTTTTAATACTTCTTAGGTATTCACTTTTTACATTTCATGACCAACAACTGTAGAAATTGTTGAAGAGCATATAATAAAAAATGCTACAAAGGAAGGGATATTTAAAATATTTTCTCTCAGTTTTAACTCTCTTTCCCCTCCATATTCTTAAAGGTTGCTGCCTAGTTTTGTACTCTCCCACAGTAGTCCATCTTGAGCAACTTTTCCCTCTTTTAAAAGCTTTCCTAGGTGATGATTCACATTAACAGCTGCTGCAGCATGCAGATTTTCAGGCGTTTCCTGAAATAAAAACAATGGACACAAGTTTAGATAAATTCAATTGATTATATAGTACACTGGGAACTAAGATGTGCTATGTCAGAAGTCATTTCAAAGATTAAAGCATAATAACATTCTAGTTACTATAAACAGAACTGTCACACAGTTAATGCAATTTGAGATATTCAGTACTTGGCTTAAATAAAATTGCAAGTGTCCACACATTTTCTACACAAGGCAGATTTCCATTTAGCAGAGCTATACTAAAAAGTTAAACCACAAACCTGAGCAAGCACACTATTAATTTATTTACTTGTGCTATTATTGAACATATGACCAGCTCCATAGCAGAGTGATAGAGTGCCTGCCTCTGGCATGGAGGACCCAGGTTCAATCCCCAGTACCAGCGTGGGGATGCACTCAGTCTCATTAGGTCCCTGAGGAGCTACTGCATAAAGAAGTAGTGAGCCCAGGTTGCAAAGCCCGCATAATTGGCTGAGAGGCCTAGGGATGTGGGACCACGTTCCACCCTCCAGTTCTGCACCCCACTCATGACACCTGTAGTGAGCAGAAGTGGGGGATGCAGTGGTCGGGCAGTAAGCCTTAGCCCGTGAAGGGCTGTTGCACTAGGGGTTATTATTGAACATATGCAAACATTAAACAACCCCGAAAAAATACAGTAGAACTCCGTCAAACGTCCCAAATCAGATGTTCTGGATAATCCGGAAACAAAATCCATAATTTAAAAACCAATTAAAAGTTTACTTATAGTGTAGACAAAGCATTTGTATTATAGAACTGACAAACTCATTATTGAAACTATAAACATCGGAATGAAATTATTTATTTATGCCAACAAACTTACTGTTGGTGCTTTTAAACCCACAAGCTGTGTGTGGGCAATGTTTGAGAGGTAGAACTGGAACTTAAAAATTCTGAAGGTTACTGGAACCTAAAAATTCAATGCCACAGCTGGGATTTGAACCATTATTACCATCTGAAGGTTATTTAATCCTGGGACATAAAGTACTTATAATAGTAAGTCACTATTGGGATAATTGTCTCTGATGTGAGACTACCTTTGTGGTTTACCAGGAGAAATACGAACTGGTTTGAGAATTTAATGTCATTCTGGCAGGTTGTCACAGTAGCTTAATGGTTAGAGCACCCACCTGGTAAGCGGAGGGTCTTGTGTTGTACATGGTAATCACAACATTGTCACTTACTCACTTCACTATGCTACGTTACCTTGTAGCTCCTAATCCTATACGTTTATTCTTTTCATTTTTTGGATAATCTGAATATTTCTGAGTGCGAACAGACTTAACCCCCAATTAATTCAGATTAATTGAAATGTACTGTACTCACTTTTCCATACTTTTATCAGAGTCAGGATTTTCTGCAAACATTCTACATTCTTCAGTGCTTGACTATCCATAAACATTAAAATCTTAGATATCATACTGAGCTTATCTGAATCATTCCACTGTATGGCAAGTTACTGCCATTCCATTGAACTTTTGACAGCATCTCGGCAAGTTAACTATGTACTCTTTAAGATTTTAGAATCATACACACTTGAGATTTACAGAGGCATCATACATTTTTATGATCCAACAGATAATTTATCCTACTGAATTGGGTGAGTCACTCTTAGTCTCATGTGAAGATCAAGCATAACTCTTTTCTTTGAAGTTGCAATGGTGACTACCAGCCTTAACTAAAATTAATGCAGTCCTAGACCCCTTACTGCGTAAAATTCCTGTAAAGGATCAAGAATTGAATTTCAATACCAGCAGTGGTATATTCTTGTATATAGCCTGCCTCAGTGGTGTGGGGGTAGCATGTCTACCTCACATTCAAGAGGTCCTGAGTTCAAATCTTGGTTAGGGTGAGTTATCTGGATAAGCTTTTTTTCTGTGGTTTTTCCTATCCTGAAAAGACAAATGGTGGGTAACTTTAAGTTCTATGGAACCTGGGCTTATTTGAGCATCATCCGCTATGACCTACCAAGTTAAAGGATACTGAAGTCAAAAAAAGTCCTTAGCACGGATATTGGTAACATCAGAAATAGGCAATTATATACTTACATACGAAAAACATATAATAAAAAAAAACAACCACCGCCACCACCACCGCCATTGCCACTGCCACCGCCTCTTCCTCCTCCTCTTCCTCCTCATTTTTATTTATTTATTGAGATGGATAAAGGAGATCTACCTGAATGATACTCTATATCAATTTCTATCAACCCTAAAATGCATATACATGGCTTCCAAGACCCTATTACCTTATAATTCATACACTATGGTATTGTTTTTAAAGATTATTTTTTATATGTTTCAATCTATTGATGAGGTGGATAAATATTTATTTAGTATAAAAAGTACATTTGATTTCCAATCAAAAAGTTTAATATCAATGGTTACTGAACATCTATGTAATCTTCAAATGAAGCCTCAGGAGTCTTCTGTTTAGATATCAGCACTATAGCTCCTTTACTTTTCAATTTATATCATTTTTTTCATAAACACTCTGGGAATACATAGCAGGGCTTTCAAAGGCATACTTAAGCTTCAATTTATGTGTTATAGCAACAGATGGACAAAAATGCAGTTAGTAGACACTATATTTTTGGGATTCCATTGCTACAACAGTTATTTTGAAAGGAAATTAGTACATTGTTGAGACATTTGAGTATTTTTCATTTGTTCAAACTTCCAAATACAGTGTGTTGCTTGTGACACATGCTTACCTAGATCTAAATCAAATAACCGAAGTGTGTGTGCTTCAAATTCTTTTTAGAGAACAGTAATGGGAAGGCTAGAAGAGGATGTTGGCAATGATGTATCTTTGGAGATGAAAACAGTGAAGATTCAGATTGGGGTCAGGCTAACATGCAGCAACATATGAGTGAAAATAGTGATTCAGACAGCTCCACATCAAATGACACTGATGTTGAATGAGAAAATGTAAATGTAAATTCTAGTGAAGTTACTAGTAATTACATTTCCTGTAATGGAACAATATGGAGTAAAAATTCTCCAACTGCTAGGGTTCTAGCTCATAATATAAGGAACCTACCAGGACCAATAGCAGATACTGTTAAAGCTACTACTAAAAATTCATGGGATTATTTCATAAAGATACCTACTGCATTTTGAAAATTCATAAATAACACTTAATAAGTACTATATTGTAATCATTATATTTTACAACAAACATGTCATCCCAAATAAAAAATACTGAAAATATAGTAAAAAGATGGGAGGGTTTTGAGAGGCCCTGCTTATGCATTCTCTGAAAAATTCAGAAACATGCATACTAAGGTTAAAATAATGAGAAATAGTAAAAGCAATGTTCTGTTCAATGTATAGGATGCATATAATTGTTTAAAATTATGCATTATAAAGCAGTGCAGAATTGTCATACAAAGGCTTATTTTAATTCCTATATGTACATTAAACAATTTCTACTTCGTTTAGCCAGTTCAGTGCATGCTTTAACCTTGAGGACTAGACTAGATAATATTTCCATTTAATAAAAGGATTGGCCGCCTCCGTAGCGCAGTTGGTAGTGCGCTTGCCTCTGGCGCAGAGGACCTGGATTTGATCCCCGGTACCAACATGGGGATTTTATCCCCTCTGGGAGGTCTGACACGGGGTACACTCAGCCTCGTTAATCCCGGCGGGGACCAATTGAGGAGCTACTTGATGGAAAAGTAGCAGCCCCAGGTCATGAAGACCGAATAACTGGCTGGGGGGGATCGGAACGCTGACCATGTACCACCCTCCAGTACTGCACCCCACCAATGGCGCCTGTAGTGGGCTGAGGTGGGGGACATGGCGGCTGGGCGGTAAGACTTGGCTCTTCATGGGCTGTAGTGCCGGGGCTTAATAAGAGGATCATTTGTTAGTTTTTACTGTAGTATATTTACTATTTTAGTTAACTAAATATTATAACATTTTTAGTGCTTTCAAGTTTGAAGTGACTTTTGAAACATCCTCTATATAGCATTTTTGAGTAATATTAAACTTATAGAAAACCAAAGCTCTACTCACCGTGTATACCTTTGTTACAATATCCATTGCACTCATTTTCCCTCCTTTTCTGAGTGTGTCTAATATTTGTCCTTCCCTTTGATTCCTGTGGTTAATATAATACTCAATCTTAGGTAATGGATTCTGCAAATAATATACATAGCGCTCTATTATCGGATAGCAAATAAGGACATGCATCTCAAAAAGCCCAATAACTTCTTAATACTTTAGAGAAGATATACATCTCATATTCTTTTAAAAAGACCAACTAGGACTGGAATGGATTGGATTGCATTGTGTTATACGAATTCACTATTAGTCATAAAGGCCCATGAATATTGAACATGTCAAGGAACACTCCACTCTCATTTAGGCTGCAAGGTTAGCTACCCGAGGTAGCTGCCTTTCAGAAGTAGACATGATTTTAGCCCAAAGTGATATTTAGAGCTGGTTTTGATCAGTTGGCTGTGTGCTTGGCATGTTGAGTCACTCTCCTGAGTCCTCCCTTTGATGTCACCAGCTTCTATTTTTATGTTACTTTCTTGTACCAACAAACTTACTGCTCAAAATTGGCTAAAACCACTAATTTCCAAGAATTACACCATCCCAGCCTGCTACCCTTGTAACTCAAACAAAATCCTGATTTCAGAAGAATGGAATGTACCTTATATGTGTTTCCTATAACATGCAGTCTATAATTTCATATATTGACTAGATGTGGCAAATGGTTAATTTTTAGATATCTCTTCCTCTTTAAGATAATTGACATACAAATATACAAAGGATGCCATGCTGCCTAAAATTATTGCTGAATTACTGATCAATATGGAAGTTAGGATGAATTAAAGAAAAACATTTTGCAGGAGGAAGCATAAGTACATTATGTTTACCATAAAACTTGGCCAACAGGGACCTGGCCCATTTGCCAGTCACGTACTGCACGACTTGGCTGGTAGTCACATGGCCCATCTCCCAGTCACACATGCATAGACATCAAATCTCAAATCACATTAACAATTATCAGAATAAACACAAAACATGCCTAATCACAGGAGATGTTGGAAATGCTGTCCATCTACATAAGTACATCTACAGCATCTTCTGAGGAAACTTTCATTCACATGCATTAGTTCAGCTTCCACAGTAGCGTTAATTTCTCTCCTAATATTTTGTTTTAATTTTGTTTTGTACAAGGTGCTTAAGATATTTTCGAAGTGACCCTTCTAACCTTTCTCCGATTTTGTCTAATTTCTGTTCCATATGCACATGCAGTTTTACCTTCCTTTTCCTATCACAAATTGATTCCGTCTCCCTGAATTTATTTACATGCAAGATGTGCTCTACTAAGAACATGCATGCCAGGAAATTTACTTTCAAACTGCCTTATAACTTTCCAATAAGATGATGTAAGCACGTGTGTATCATACATAAACACTCTTTGTTGCACTATATACTGCAATCATTCATTTTGAAAACACTTCAAGTAAAAGTAAACACTTGTAAACACTATTAATGTTATTCATGTGTGAACTGGACTACACAGTAGAAAACACCAAGCTAACAGAAGTAAGACTGACACATGTCTCATGATCAGCACACGTGTGTAGGGAAATGTAGTGAAGCTCACACAGGCTGTGCATCTGCCGGCCAAGTTTTGTAGTAAACCTACTGTATAAATGGCATTCAGTCATGTTTTAGTATAGATATCAGTATAATGAACAATGGTTGAACCAAGAATGCTATATGGTATAAATAGGGAATGGAAGATTGGATTAATATGACAATATTCATAGAGATTTCTATAAATTAAGTTTAGGGTGAAACCCCTCCAGATGGTATTACTTTACCGGAAATAGGAAGAGTGTGAGTAAGCAGTTGAAAGGGAAGGTAAGATCTCAAGATGGATAATATTAAAGGCTTTCATTACCATAAAACTATGCCTGGTAATTTCAAACACACTGGAATGGGAACCTCTGGACAGGAGGCATTAAGAAAGGGTTTTTGAAAATATGGAGAACCAAGATCTTAAGTGGGAAAAAGTCAGTCAAGAGATACAATAGATCCTGAAGGGAAGTGGCATGGGCAAGAAGTGGAGAAGTATTATCAAGACAGCTTAGATGAGGCTTTAGTACAGAAAGTTATCCTTTACATGAGCAATAGGACACAGCAGTACTTTGCATCAGGGCGGCCAGTGTGTGTGCGTGTGTGCGTATGAGTGTGAGATGCTCAAGAATTAATAATGAAATCACTCTCCTTCTAGCTTCCCAATATTTTGGTGTTCGATTTTCATGACCCATTAGAGTGTCACAATTTTTAAGGTGTTCTGTGTCCATTTCTTCTTCCTTGAAGCACAGTAAACAGTTTGGAGATGTTACTATTCCAATTTTGTAAAGATGTTTAATCAAACAATCATGTCCTGTAATAAGTCAGAATGTAGCAACAGAAGATTTTCTTGGTAAATCAGGAACTATTGAAATTATGTTTCTTTTTAATGATTTATTTGACTCATATGAAAAGCTTTGTTCTACTAAAAATTTATTTTAGTTCCCATTTTGCTAAAATATCTACCATTTCATTTCAAAACCACTGCAATGTGTGGAGATCCACTATAAGATTACAAGTATATTTTCATTTAGATTTGTATTTGTTTGCTCATATCATGTATTTCTTTAATCTTTATCATTTTGGACTTGGTAGAACCAACAGCTTGAAGTGCAGCTTTAGAATCAGATAGAATAACTACATTTTTGCATTTATATAACCATGGAAATACATTTTAGAATGATGTATATATGGCATCAATTTCATCATCAAAATTGGTTGTATATTTCCCCACTTAATAAGATTGGCAAAATGTACCAGTCCCAGCTCCATCTTCATAATCCAGTAGAGATATGCATTCAGTTGCTGAGTGGGTATATTATATTGATGGTTTCAAGTGTAGAAGCTTTGAAGAAGGGGGAAGCATATAACCCCAATAACCACAGGCCAATTGTGTTACTTTCAATCTTCTTAAAAATACTAGGAAAACTAATGTGCAAGAGATTGATGAAATTTCTCACCAAAAATAATGGTGCAGTTTTTTAATGAACTATTGCTTAAATAATTTGACATCTTATCTCGCCTCACTGCAAAATTTTTATGTATGCCTCGGTGATCAGCGGTGAATTGTGAGAACTCTTTTCTTATCTCGGGTCATAGTTACTGAATAACGTATTCACTGAATTCCATTTAAATTTGTTATGTTATTTATTTGCACCTTTGTAAATATAACAATTTTAAGTCATTATATTATTACAACACTTAATTTACTATTTTGTATTGTTTGCATCCAACTTATTCTCAAAGCTATCCAAACAAGCTCTGAGAATAAGTTGGATGCAACTTGAAACTAGTCAGCAGTACAACTTGCAATATTAATAAGATAAGTGGAGCTTTTAGTTTCTAATTTGTTCTTAATTTAGCTCTAAACAAGTTTGTCCATTATGTTATATGAGGGAGGATCAAATAAAAACAGCAAAAGTGTCATTAAAATTCTTGTTTTCCTTTCAGGTGTTTGGAAATTTATAGATGCAGTCCTTGTCATCTTTCTGAGCTGGTAGTATGAGGTAGTGCCGATAGGTGGGATTGGAGGTGAGTAACAGCTGATTCAGAATGGCGGCACCACTACACAGTTGCACTAAGCAGAAGCAGCATGGAATTATTTGATTTTTATGGAGTGAAGGTGTGAAACTGGTTGATATTCATCGGAAAATGCAGACAGTATGGGAATGCCTGTCTGTCACAGCGGTAAATCTATGATTGGTGCCAGAAATTCGCAGGAGGTACAACTTTATTGACTGATGCTCCCTGCACAAGTCAGGCTCATCTGGTTGTGACAGAGGAGTCCATAGCAGCAGCAGATCAACTTCTGTTCAGTACAACACATAGTGCATAATGAACTCCGCTACAGAAAAGTGTCCGCAAGGTGGGTTCCTTGGCAGCTGATGCAGGAGCTGAAAGACCATTGAGTTGAAAATCATCAATGACCTACCCTTCAAGTGCCTCCCACATCTGCCATACTTACCAGATTTGGCACCATCTGATTACCACATCTTTGGTCTGTTAAAGGAGGACCTTGGATGGCAGATGTTCCAAGTCTGATGAAGACGTCCAATCGGCGGTGCACAAGTGGCTATGGAGTCAACCAGAACAATTTTTCTCACGCTGTATCAAAGCACTACCTATCCGATGGCAAAAGTGTACTGAACGGAGTGGGGACTATGTAGAAAAATAATGTACAATCAAACATCCCCGCATTAATACAGTAGAAAAAATTAATTGCACTTTTGTTTTTATTCTCCCTCGTATTATAATAGAGTTTCTGCTTTCAAATGAAAGGTTTCCTTTGAATATCTAAGCAATAACTACCTTTCTTGGGTGGCATTAAAATTTAATTACATTTCTGTGAATTTGCACAACTTCAGAAAATTTGTCAGACTCTGTTACCAGTTTTCCATAGACCAATCATCTGGCCATATGTAGCTTCTGATGCACATGACATGGTGTGAAACAAGCAACACTAGTAGCTTAAAGAGTAATGATTTAGTGAACCATCAGAAATAATTAATGCTTCCCTTTCATGCCAATGTGTCATTGGTTATAACTACGTCCAACCAGTAACATGCCCAGTCATTGGAGTGGGATAAAGAGAGAGAAAGAAAGCGAAGCTACAAAGGTCTCGCTAAATAATCACTAGGGCAGCGACGTTGGAGCGGTTGCGTTTGTTGATAGGCGCCTGGTAGTGCACCGGTTTCAAGGAGAGGGTTGAGTACACCTTAGGTTGAGTCACAGTATTCGCCACACAGAGTTCACGCAGACACAATGCCAAAGGAAAGGTTACGAACGTCCACAGGTTTACAAAAGTATATAGTTGAGTATGGGGAACATTTTTTCTCTGTTGTTGAAGAAAAACTTTGTTGTAAACCTTGCAATAAAACAATTACTCATAGTAAACTGAGTAATGTGCTACGACATGTCAGTACAGCAACACATAAGCTTTGTGTTGCAAAATGTGAGGATCCATCGCTACAACAAGACGTACTTCCATCAAATAAAACATTTAATGAAGAGCTATGAGCGTCATTTATTTCTGCCGATATTCCTCTACATAAACTACAGGATCCGAAGTTGCATGCGTTTTTAGAAAAGTACACTGGCAAACCAATTCCGCATCCTACGACCTTACGTAAGCACTATGTACGAAAATGTTATGATAAGTGCATTGATTGTATAATTATGAACCTAAATAACCACAACATATGGGTTTCAATGGATGAAACAACGGATGCCGTTGGGCGATTTGTGGTCAATGTAGTTGTTGGAGCACTGGACGCAGAAGGCCCCATTGGACCGTATCTTCTAACAAGTGACGTTGTCAGTGTTGCAAATTATTCTACTATAAGTGCAGTGTTTGACAATGCCATGAAAATATTATGGCCATCAGGTGTGCAACATGATAGAGTACGACTATTTGTTACCGATGCAGCTACCTATATGGTAAAGGCAGGAACCCATTTGCAAGTCACTTACAAAAACGTAATACATGTCACGTGCCTTGCTCACGCCTGCCACAGACTAGCAGAAGAGGTACGATCTCAATTTCCTGCCGCTGATAAGCTTATAGGGACTGTCAAGAAGGTATTTGTAAAATCGCCTTCACGTGTGGCAATATTTCGAAATCTTTATCCAGGAGTGGCTCTTCCTCCCGCACCAGTTCTAACACGATGGGGAACATGGCTGGAAGCATGCGAGTACTATTCTACGAATTTCGATGCCGTTAAACACGTGGTGCAGGAGTTTGACATTAACGCTGCAACCGCAATAAAAACAGCCCAAATCCTTTTACGTGACCCTGATATTAAACGTCAGTTGTCATACATTACCTCGAATTTTGGATTTCTTACCTCTGCAATTCAATCTTTAGAAAGGTCTGGAGAAGAACTGGTAAAACAAATAACCGTCATGAAAGAAGTTACTGACAAGCTGAATTCTATGGAGGATAACGTGGGGAAAAGAATAGCTGCGAAACTGCAAACTCTTTTACAGAAAAACAAAGGATACCATAAACTGCGTAAAATTGCCAACGTAATTAAAGACGAAAGCAGTGCTTCAAAATGCCCAGATATAGACAGAAAATGAGTAACATATTTTACATATGCACCTGTGGTTTCAGCAGATGTGGAACGCAGCTTTTCTGCCTATAAGTCAGTGTTGTCGGATAGGAGACAGTCATTTTCGTTCGAAAACCTGAAGATGTGGATTGTAATTCATTGCAACAAATAGACATAGCAATTAATCAATATGCAAATTGTGAGTTAACGTTTGCGTTAACTATTTAATAAAGACGTTTCAGTTATTTAAGTTAGCAGAAATGCTATAAACAGTACTGCAGAAATAAAGTACATATGCATAAGACATGCGTAATTCTCCCTGTATAGTCATTTGGACACTACCATGCCGCATCAGTGTCCGCCAACCCTTATTGCTACAACCTGACCCTTCCTATTCTATACGATATCCGCACGTTCCGGCCCCGATGTCGCTGCTTTAATAATCACGATACACTTGCATTTTACTAAATTCGCTTTCTGTACCTTCATTCTCTAGCTGCTTTGGAAGATCATTGATATATTATTGGATAGATGGAGTTTAAGGGCCCATTGACAGCTAGGTCACTTGGGTTGATATATTATTATATGTATTACATTACATACAGGGTGTCCCAAAAACACTGACATGCTTAGTACAAAATATGAAACTCATGAACATGAAGTGTTTAAAACAGTGGAGCACGTTGATAAATTGAAACAATTTATTAATTTATTAATCATTTATTAATGCTTAGTATGTTGTGCGGAATGGCAAAGTGATTGGTTTTCAAGAAGGAACCCTGTTCAGAAATTCATGGTTTGGACGCTGTAGTGCATCAAAGTGTGAGATGGATGTGCATTCACTTCATCAATAAATCCAACATGAGTAGCACATCAAGCTGTTTACATTACAAATGGGCTTCGAATTGTGCACCTCCTACATCATTGCAGAGCCTATATCGGTGGTGTTGAGCCTCAAGCACTTGACTCAATATGTGTGATCGTCTTTGAAGATTTCCAATTGCTCCTTGGACTTGAGCAATAAGGTCCTCCACTGACGTTACAGAAGTACCATACACCATATTCTTCATACAACTCCACAGAAAATGGTCAACAGATGTCAGATCTGGCAACCGTGCTGGCCATGGAACTGGTCCACATCTACCAATCCATCGATTTGAATATGGGGCATTGAGGTGATTCCACACATTTATATCAAAGTGTGCTGGAGCTCATGTCAGCCATTTCCGCAGCTGTGTACTGGTACGTGTTGTACTGCTGGTAAAATGTTACTGTACTGGGAACTATACAAATAATGCAGTAGGATGCGCACCTAGGACTCTATGGAGGAATGTAGCGAACTGCAGGAATGTTGTTAGGCTCAGGTCATTCATCCACAGTATGCAGATGTCTAAAGGGTTGCATGCCTTAAGATACCAAAATGAATGTTAAATTGTCACAACTGTTTGTTCTCAAACTTCCATGCTCCCAGCACCCAAACTTTGCATTTCCAGACAGGGATTCCTTCTTGAAAACCAATCAGTTTGCCATCCTGCACAACACACTGGCATTGTCAGTGTTTTTTGGGGGGACGTCTTGTATATGTTAAATACAGCTGTGCTTAGTATGGATCTTAGGGGTAGACCAAGGGGTGTCTGCTTAAGCCAGGAGGTTGTTGAACCATAACGTGTTGCACATGTAGAGGTGATGGCAGTGGCAGGGATTGTGATTAACTATTGTCCCTGTCAAGAGATGTAAAGGATATGTTATTGATCACCAGGCATTGGAATTTTTAAGGAGCTGAATTCAAGTTGTATGCAATGTCAATACAAAGATTAAACAACAGAAGTCATGAGTTATTGATAGGCAGGTAAACACAGTCTGATCAGTGCTGTCTGCAAAAGTCAACACACTGTGAGAGGGATGGGGGTGGTGTCTAACTTATGATGTCACGAGTAAAGTCCAGTGACAGTTCAACTTCAATTTCATCCTCGCTTTAATGCTTAGAAATTCCTATGCCTGGTGATTACCATAAAAAATAAGATATTTAAAATTCATTCTGCATAACTATACTCTAAAATTATATGCACCTCTATTACTGGTCCATGGCCTGGATAAATGCATGATGGTTTCAATTCTAATATGTGATTCAAAGACTTCATATAATCATATAAATCCTCAAATACTGCAGTGCCTTCTCCAAGAATGCAGTCGCCACTGAACAGTGCATTTTCTTCTTGAAGGGTAAGGACAATGTGGTCTGTTGTGTGACCAGGAGTGTGTATCACCCTGTAAAAAGCATTTGGTTTTATATAAATAACTCAAGTCATTGAAAATTAAGCAAGTAAATGTCACACTTGAATGTTTCTTTCTAAATACCATCATATCTTCTTACAGTAAAGCATGTCGCTTACATGGCTTCCTGTATCAAGGAAATATTTTGGTAAATGTGGAAAATGAAGAAGAGGAGCAAGGCAGGTCATGGCCCATCTTCCTGGAATCTGACAAATAGTAAATAAAACATGTTCATTTTAATTTAATGCCTATGAATGTTTGATGCACAAGTGTGTACGTACAAGGTACATCCAGAAAGTAAGTACTGAGAGGAAGTATGTGAGAATAATGCAGTAAGGTTTCAGTCTTGTGACGGCAGTGATTACCGTGCTGTGTTAGAAGAAAGTGGCTGCTCTGATAGT
Source organism: Tenodera sinensis (assembly GCA_030765045.1). Taxonomy (NCBI): domain Eukaryota; kingdom Metazoa; phylum Arthropoda; class Insecta; order Mantodea; family Mantidae; genus Tenodera; species Tenodera sinensis. Next base: position 320,151,030 of record CM060964.1, read on the forward strand.
CTCCCACCAACTGCAAGATTCATGCAGTCATCCGATTTTTGCATGCTCAAGAGCAATCTTCAGCAGAGATCTATCGCCAACAGTGACGTGTATGGACACCTTATATATGCTAAGGCGATGGTGCAGGCAATTACTGATGGACAAACCAATATCCATAGTGAAGATCGTAGTGGCCAACTGTGATGTCAGAAGTGTTGGAAAGTGTGCAAAACCTCGCCTCACAATTTCAGAACTTCCTTGTCAATTGCGCCAGATATCTCACTCACTTTTGCATGAAATTGCCTCTCGCAGGAAATTGTTTTCTGGCAGGAAAACATTTCCACAATGATGCTGAGGTGCAAAATGAAGTGACTTTGCGGCTCAAGATATTGGCAGAAGACTTTTATGACTTAGGAATACAATTGATAGTGCACCATCACAATAATGTCTCAACAATGGTGGTAACTATGTTGAAAAGTACCCAATGAATCTATGTAATTATTCCAATAAATATTTCTTACTTAGTGATTTTTATGTTCTCTTTATTGGTCACTGGGACTTACTTTCTAGATGCACCTTGTATTAACACAGAATAATAGCATCCTTTTCTTCAGGTTAATGTATTTGCAGCTCAGGACCAGCAATAAGAGTAGTTCTATTAGGTTTACAGTGCAGACTCTGAAATTTTTTATATTATTTTCTTTACTTTTTTCCTTCTGTTCTTTTTTTTCAGCCAAAGAGTAAGCAAAACTCTAAGACAAGGTCTGCATACCTCATTTTGTTGCTCAACTAAGATAGTTTCTCACATTTCCATAATTTTATTACAATCTCTTTCGAAATTTAATGCCACCCTCCCCCAATTCCCCAGAAAAAAGGTTTGCTAAAACCCATACTGGTATTGACCAAGTTCTGAATACCTTAATGTAGCTCCTTCTGTGGTGATTTCTTCTCCATTTTTCAAGAATTTCAGTGGAATTTTATCTGGCAATGGGTCATCTTCAGGATTCTTTCTCTCATACTTCCAAACACTGCAATCTGAAATCCATTGTTAAGCATCTTTACTTTAAAGTTATATGAGTCTTCAGTAGAATAAACGTATCAACACTTGGTGGCAAATTGTTAAATGGAATTACATGGCAACAGCATGCAGCATATAAAAGTGGACATTCAAGAATAAAATTGTATGTTATTATTTGGCAATAAATGTCGAATTTAGGCTATAGAGTTGTTGGTTTCATTGAAGCAAAACCTAACTGAAACTACTGGAAAAACAAAAAACCTCTAAACAGGCTGCATGTCCACTTCCTTGGCACTCGTTGCCATCTGCTGCTATCATAGAAAGGTGCAGATGAAACCACATATTTTTAAAACTACTTTTAAAGGCTTTACTGGCCAACTTCATGAAAGAAGATGCTGAAATTGGTCTCTGTCTAGGGGATATGTGAATAGCGACCACAAGGTACCCAAGCTGATCAGAACATTACTTCCACTTACTGGTGCTTTGCTCCTCACTGTAACTTTTCTATCTGACCTTACCTTGGTCAACTCTTGTTCTCTTCCGACCCCAATGCTATTAGGGTTCCTGAGGGCTAGGGAGTCTTTATTTTTCCAACATCTCCATTTCTCTAATTTCTCTATAAAATCTTAACCCCTAACATGCTGACCTGTCATGGCATGTATACGTCCTCTGATTGGTAATCAGAGGATATGGTCGGTGAATTTATTTTGATAATTCTCCCGGTCAGGTCGGTGAGACCCATAAACCAACGACAGGTGTGGTCCTCCAAACATTCTGGGGGTTGTGAGAGAGCGATGTGACTGCCAAAACATAAAAATATAGTGCTCTCTAAAAAGCGGTTACATTTATTGCTAAGTCTCTTCAATATTTATGCAATATGACTCGAGGGGTAAAATGTTCCGGAGTTAACATAGTCCCCCATTCGGATCTCCGGGCGGGGCTACTTCTCGAGAACCAAAACATTATATTAATAGAAAATCTAACATCAGACTTCTACAATGGAATGCGGGTGGTCTCACACAAACAAAAAGAGTAGAACTGAATAAAATTGTATTTGATTATAATATCAATATATTTTTCATACAGGAAGCAAATCTAACAAATTGATGGATCATTTATATCAAACCAAGATGGAGCAGGTGCTGGAGTCACATGTCACCTCTTTTCCTATTACAAATCTTTAAGTTATGGAACTACAAACTTTGATGGAGAAATTGAAGCAATTCGAATGGCCCTACAAAATCTTTTGCACAGAATTTTACATTTTCAGCAAGCAGTTATTCTCTCAGATTCCAGGGCAGCAATTATAGCAATTACTTCCAAGTTGTCACCAAAAAACCAAACTATTATAGAATGTTGGAAAATCCTTACCCATCTAACAGCACTTCAAAAACACCTAGTCTTCCAATGGATACCAGCTCACTGTGGACTGAGTGGTAATGAGAAAGCTGATTTTCTTGCAAAAAAGGATACCGGCAATGTCCAGAAATCAATAGTTAATCTACCATTTTATGCAGCTAAAAGATTAGTCAACTCTGAATTCAAAAAAATTATTGCAAAATATTACTATGAAAAATCAAAAAATAAAAGATGGGAACTACCAAACATTCAAACAGTAATTCCTGAGTATCCTCGAAAAACAGCAGTTGCAACCTTCAGGTTGATTACAGGACATGATTGTCTGGCAAAACATTTAAACAGAATTGGGATATAGTCTTCACCACTCTGTCCTCTATGTGATCTGCAAGAGGAAATGGATCGAGACCACCTTCAAATATGCCCGGCCACTTCTAGTGCCCCATCCATTAGTGAAAATATTGGAGAGCAAGAGGATTAATGACTTCATTGTCAGAAATCCAGCATTAGCTAACAACAACATTTTTGGCACCTCTTTAAGAAATCACTTGCCGTAGTTCACATTGAAAAATGCTGGCAGTTTCCTGGCAAATATTTTGTTTTAATTCTTCCCAGGTGTGTGTTTGCCTTGTACATTTTATGTTTTAAGTTACCACAGAGAGAGAAATTGCTTATTAGAGCTCTGAGAAATTTTTCTCCGCTAATGGTGCACCATACACAAAATTTTTCACCATGAAGGGTTAGTTCATGAACAATAGTAGGTTCTGAGTTATAGGGCCAATTTTTTTTTTGAGTCAACAGTTGACACCTGCACATATGAGGTATGTATCTGACCTATGACCAGGAAAAATAGATTATTTACCTGATGCAATTGGGACCCTAATCCCCTTCAAAGTAGTCCCCTTGTGCATTCACATACTTAGTCTACCACTCCTTCCACTTCTGAAAACAATGCTGGAAAGCTTCTTTTAGAATGGTGTTCAATTCCACTGTCACATTCCTTATCATCTCTTCTCTGCTCTCTAAATGAGATTCTTTCAATGACGTCTTCGGTTTCAGAAACAACCAGAAGTCACAAGGAGCCATGTCTGGAGAGTAGGGAGGTTGCTGAATGACTGGAAGTCCATGTTTTGCCAAAAAGTCTGGATCAGTTGCGATGAATATGCTGGAGCATTATCATGATGCAACTGCCAGGTTTTTGCATCATGGAGATGGAGGAGAACATTTTGATAGTACTCCTTTGTCACTGTTTGTCCTGGTGTGTATTCATGACGCACAACTCCACAGATATCAAAGAATACTATTAGCTTCACCTTGATTTTGCTTCACACCTGGTGGCGGAGGGGCTCAGTAACCGAACCAGATGGCCTACTTAGTGTCTTTTGACCACTGGTAGGCAAGAGGTGAGGGGAAGCTAAGAACATTCCAAACGGGTAGATGAGGCTCGGTAGTCTTGGTCGACAACTCATCTAGGAGAAGAGGACTCCGAAATCAAACTCCCCCAGGGGCTCCTACTACGGTAGGTACAGGTTTGGCGTACCCGGGGCCCCGAGCCATACTCTCGATTGGGTTCCTCCGAGAGGTGAGAGAGCACATGCCAAACGCCCAATCAACTTTGGTCCACTTTTGTGTTTGACCTCCCACCTGTTACCTCCCTGTACACAGTCTGATGGATAACCTACGCGCGGGTTGGAGGATGGGGTGACGCAAGGGGTGACTGGGTAATCGCGTAAGTCCCAGCCCCTGGTTATCATGTAGGATCTGTGTGCGTATCCGCTGATAAAGGTCAGTCCCGGGGAGGGGCCATTGCATGAGCTGATGCACTCCTGAAGGCAATTGGGTCCCTCTGTCTATACATTGGGAGGTGAGACCCTAGGGTGAGCCAGGTCCAGGCCAGGACTCTCACCTAAGCCGGGGTGGCGCCCAGGATGTGAGCATGCCATCGGAGACATTTGCAATGGTGGAGGATGACATCGCAATGAGTTCCCAAAAAACTCAAAACAAAAAAAACATTAAAGTTTATGTAAAGGAAGTAGCAGAGTCGAGTGGTCCTCGCTACTTAGTAATATCAAGAACTGAGGGAGACAAGAAATTTCTATCGGTGAGCCCATTTACCATACAAAAGGGTTTGGATAACATTGCTGGTCCAGTAAAGTCATGCACTAGATCTCGCAATGGCACGCTCCTGGTTGAAGCACATTCAGCTACCCAGGCAGCTAAGATACTGAAAGCGAATATGCTAGCAAGTTATCCTGTCAGTGTTCAGATGCACAGAACTTTGAACTCCTCGCGCGGAGTGATAAACACCCGTGCATTGGATGATTTAAGCAATGAGGAGATTCAAGAAAATCTTACGGAACAAGGCGTTACTAATGTTTACCGGGTTCAACGCAAAGAAGGTGGTGAACTGAAGCCAACACGTACCCTGTTCCTGACCTTTGATCGGGTAGATCTCCCGCAAAGGATTAAGGCAGGGTATGAGTCCATCGAAGTTAGGCCGTTCATCCCGAACCCGCTGAGATGTTTTAAATGCCAGCGCTTTGGGCATACAAACGAGTTTTGCAAGGGAATACCTACTTGTAATAACTGTGGGGATGCATTTCATCATGGTGATTGTGCTGCAGCGCCGTCATGCGTAAACTGCAAGGGTGAACATGCATCCAGTTCCCGAGATTGTCCCCGTTTTGTAGAGGAAAGAGCGATCCAAGAGATACGGGTTAGAGAGAAGGTGCCCTTCTCAGAAGCCCGGAAGCTCTTGCGTCTACGCCAACCCTCTGTTCCAAGATCCGGTACCTATAGCTCAGTTACAGCTAAAACGGTACCGAAACGAGAAATCGCAACACAAACCAGCGATATAAATGGGGCAACAATATCAGAAAAGACACTCGTACCCCGTAGCTCAATTCCAAAGCCTTCTACATCGGCACGCAAATCAGTGTCAACGTCTACAACGTCCGTAAGTGCAAAGAACATCAGCTCTACATCACCATCAAAAGCATCAAGATCAACACAAGATAGAAGCAAGCCCGTAAGATATGATGCCTCACCGATTAAGTTCAAGAAGACCTATACAAGAAACGACTTCCTCAAGGAAAATGATACGTCCGATCCCAGTACATCGAAGGGATATAGGAGTCCCCGAACATCTCCTCGAAGATCCCGAGAATCTTCAGGGGTGGACTCAGACCGGCGTCTTTCATCTTCGCCGGTCCCCATTAGCAACCGGTTCGAGACACTCGAACCCAAGTTTACTATGGGAAAACGCACGTCCTCGGCAGAGGACATGGAGCTAGAATCTGCCCACACTGGAAGACCCCCAGTGGAAAAGAGGCCCGAAAAAGCGTCTGACAAAACTATAAGCCCAAGAGAAAAGAAACGGGCGAAGTTAGTTCGCCAACCGGCTACTCCAAAGTAATGAAGAGTTACCTTGGAATTACCTATCCCATACACAATGCAATATGACTATCCTACAATGGAACATACGTGGAATTCGAACTCAAAGACCAGAACTTGAGCTCTTGCTCAAAGAAAACGAACCTCTGGTCGCATGTTTGCAAGAGACTAAGCTGCGTCCTCAAGACGCTTTCCATCTAAGGCGATACACCCCAGTATGGTGTGATGTTATACCAGAAGAGGGTGTACCGGCACATGGCGGCGCTATGATACTTGTGAGAGATGACATATATATATATGCAATCTGTACCAATACAGTCTGATATCCAATCAGTTGCAATAAGGATTATACTGCCAGACATCCATTTCACCACCTGTAATATATATTTGCCTCCGTCCCATGACTTCTCGCACGTTGATTTAGAAGACCTAGTTTCCCAGTTGCCAACACCGTTTCTGTTGGTGGGAGACTTCAATGCGCACCACCCACTTTGGGGTTCAAGTCGCGCTTGTGCGAGAGGTACCCTCATTGCCGATTTCCTCGACAGTCACAACCTAGCTCTCCTCAACACTGGAGAGCCAACATTCATTTCTGACTGTCACAGCACCTTCTCACACCTCGATCTTGCAGTTTGTTCACCTCAGTTGGCAGTCTCCTTACAATGGAATGTCATCTCTGATTTACACTCTAGTGACCACTTCCCATGTCTTATTAGTCTCTTGACGCAACATACATATTCCACACGTATGCCCAAATGGCGTTTGGACCATGCCAACTGGAACCTTTACACCCAGTTGGCTGTCTTTACGTACAACGAGCACGACTCAGTGAATAATTTGGCGCAGCATCTCACGGAGACGATTCTCTCTGCTGCTGAACAATCGATTCCGCGGTCGACTACACACCCCCGTCGATTTCCCGTCCCCTGGTGGACGGAAGAATGTCGGAATGCCATTCGTGCTCGAAGGCGTGCACTTAGGGTTTTCCAACGTCACCCTACTTTGGAAAACCTAATCGAATACAAGAAAATGCGCGCCAGGTCCAGACAAGTCATTAAGGATAGCAAAAAGTCATCATGGAGCAAATTTGTAGCTTCATTTAACCGACACACACCTTCCTCGGTTGTGTGGGATAGATTAAGACGTGTTGCAGCTAAAACGACCCAAATACCAATAGCGGGACTAAAAACAGCCACAGGAGCTGTTGTTGATTCATTTGAAGTGGCCAGTACCTTTGGCAGTGCTTTCGCACAAGTGTCTAGCTCGGAAAACTACTCCCCTGAGTTCCTTCCATGTAAAACTCAGGTGGAATCTCAAGGCTTCACGTTTCGTTCTAGAAACGTAGAAGATTACAATCGCCTTTTCACCATGGCGGAGCTGGAGCATTCCCTGAAGTCTTCGCGATGTTCAGCACCAGGACCGGACGGTATTCATGTACAAATGTTACAACAGCTCTCTCCTGAAGGTAAGGCATTCCTGCTCGAGGTCTATAATCGTGTTTGGATTGACAGTATACTCCCAGAAAATTGGCGGGAGGCCACCGTTATTCCCATCTTGAAGGCTGGGAAGGACCGTCATCTTCCCTCCAGCTATCGTCCTATTTCCCTCACCAGTTGCGTTTGCAAGGTGATGGAACGCATGATCAATGGACGATTGGTATGGTGGTTAGAAAGTCGTAACCTACTGACTAACATCCAGTGTGGTTTTCGACGACGCCGTTCAACTGTTGACCATCTTGTGTCAATATCGACACAGATAATGGACGGCTTTATGAAGAACTGTCAAACCGTTGGCATATTTTTCGATCTTGAGAAGGCTTATGATACGTGCTGGCGAGCAGGGATTCTACGTTCCCTGTATGCCTGGAACATACGTGGACGCCTACCACTTTTCATTCAGGAGTTTATGAAGGACCGCTTTTTCCGAGTAAGGGTCGGCTCGGTTTTTTCTAATTCTTTTGTTCAGGAGGAGGGAGTACCTCAGGGTTCGGTGCTAAGTGTCACTCTCTTTGCTATAGCAATTAACTCCATCTGGAAATGTGTTCCACCTGGAGTTTCGTCATGCCTATTCGTAGACGACTTCGCTGCCTATTGCACTTCTCAGCGCACGGCGTTCTTACAACGGCGCCTGCAGCAATGTTTGGACAACCTTAGAGAATGGAGCATGCAAAACGGCTTCCGTTTCTCAACTGAGAAGTCAATCTGCGTTAATTTCTGGCGCCGTAGGAGACGATTACCACCTTCGCTCCGTTTTGGTCCAGATTCACTTCCCTTCGCAGAAGAGACGCGCTTCCTGGGTTTGATCTTGGACAGGAAGCTTAGTTGGTCGTCGCATATTGCACAGCTAAGAGCGAGATGTGACCGTTCCCTAAATATTATGCGAGTACTGAATGGCAAATCGTGGGGAGCGGATCGGACAATTTTGTTGCGAATATATCGCGCATTAGTCCGATCCAAGCTAGACTATGGGTGTATTGTTTATTCGTCAGCACGACCATCTGTGCTGAGAAGATTAGACGTGGTCCATAATAGGGGCATCCGCATTGCAACAGCAGCTTTTCCAACAAGCCCAGTGGTGAGCCTTTACGCCGAGTCCGCAGAACCTCCTCTGCAATATCGGCGTGAGATTCTCTTGGCAAATTATGGTTGTGCGCTTAGATGTATGCCTAAGCACCCAACGTTCGCTTCTTTTTTCACCACCACGCTAAGAGTACGATATAGAAATAGCACCCTTAATCCAAAGCCTGCGGGGTTCCGTTTCCAAGAGCTCCTAGTGAAGCTTGGAGTGGAACTGCCTGTGATGTTCGCCAAGGGCGAGAGACTTTACCCCCCTTGGCTATCTGGTACGCCCCATGTAGATCTTGGGATGACCATACACCAGAAGTCCACGATGCCTATTTCAAGTATCCGCACGTGTTTCTTAGAGTTTTTGTCAGGCTACACTGACCGTCGATATATTTACACCGATGGGTCAAAGGGCTCCAACGGTGTTGGATGTGCTTATGTTTATGGAACCGAACCATATACATTCGGTTTTCCAAATAGCACCTCCATTTTTACTGCAGAGCTTTATGCAATTTATCGAGCCGTTTTGTATGTTCGCCGTCGTAAATTAGGTGACTGCCTGATTTTGAGCGATTCCCTTAGTGCACTGCAGAGCCTTTGTCATTTGTACAACCCCCACCCTATTGTACAACGTATCCAGGATGCCCTCCATGTTTTACACGCTTCTGGCGTTGAGTGGTGTGTGCATGGATTCCCGGTCACGTAGGTTTGCCTGGGAATGAAATGGCAGATTTAGCAGCAAAGACGGCAACTACAGAACCCAGTGTTACCATCTCACGTGTTACTTCGGAAGACTTTAGGCTTGAAGTGCGGAGAGCGGTGCTGTCGTCCTGGCACGACGAGTGGTCAACTCTCCGCGGTAATAAGCTTAGAGAAGTGAAAGAACTTCCGATAAACTGGGTAAGTTCCTGTCGCACATCTCGTCGTGAGGAGGTTAGTTTGGCTCGATTAAGAATAGGCCACTGCAATTTTTCGCATGGTTACCTATTTAAAAGGGACCCTGCGCCTCTATGTCCGCTGTGTGACAACCTTTTGTCAGTTCGCCACGTGTTGCTAGAGTGTTGCTCTCTAGCGCACCTTCGGGATTCTCTGCAGCTGCCAGCCAGACTTGCAGAGGTCCTAGCGGACGACAAAACAGCGGTTGATAGAGTTTTTAATTTTTTAGCGGAGTGCAATATCAATTTGAGGATTTAAATTTTTTTACTTAATTATCTGTTTCTGCTTTTGGACGCATTTATCCCCTTGTTTCATATCTGGCTATTGCCACTGCCTTTTGCCTTTGTTAACTTTTCTTGTTGCTAGTATTTTTATTTTTTGAATGAAATTTATGTCTGGCTATTGCCAGGAATCTTTTAAGGGCGCTGATGACCTAGAAGTTGAGCGCCCTTAAACCAAACCAAACCAAACCTTCACACCTGTCTTGCTTTTTTTGGCCTTGGAGACTTGGGATGCTGCCATTATGATGACTGTGCCTTCATTTCCAGGTTTTACCTGTAAACCCAAGCCTCATCTCCAGTTATCAGTGTTCAAAACATCAAGTTCAGTGTTGCAAATGTCCAGCAGGTCTTGTGCAATCTCAAGGCAGTGTTGTTTCTGTTTCACCGAGAGATGCTTGGGCACAAATTTTGCAGCCACTCTGTGCATGTTCAAATCATCATGCAGAATTGCATGTGCAGAATCTTAACTGATCCCAACTTCTTCGGCAATCTCTCATACGGTCAAATGTCAATCTCCCAGTATCAGATCTCTTACTTTCCCAACACAGCAGCATTTTGAGGAGTTTGTGGCCTCCCAGGATGCTCATCACTCTCCATCAAAGTGCAGCCATTTTTGAATCGGTTGAACCACTGTTTGTTACCTCCATAGCATCATCTCCAAACACCAGCTGAATTTTACCAATTGTTTCTTTTTGAGAATCGCCTAGTGTTTGGCAAAATTTGATGCAGTATCTTTGTTCAGTTTGTTCAGTCATCTTGCAAGAAAACTAAATCTGACAAACACTTATAACAGCACCTCACTTGGCGATCTGCAGCCAGTGACTTACATACGCAAACACAGTGAGAAAATTCAAGCATGCACATTAAAGTTCCTCCTGCCACCATGCACAGTGGTGCTGCCACAGCATCACTACTTTTCACAGCAAAAATTAAGGTCAAATACTTTTTAGACAGGCCACGTACGTGAATACAATGTTCACTCCTTTCTTTTAGAGAATTAACAGACAGCGTGATTTTGCCTTTTCTCAACAAGACTCTGCAAGAGCTCATATGGCCAATCTTTCAATGACAACAATTGAAAGTGTGTTTCAGGACAGAATTATTAGTAGAGATTTGTGGTCCCCTGACCTAATTCCCTGCAATTTCTATCTTTGGGATAGCTTAAAATGAGTGTACAAGACAAACCCACACACCCTGGAAGAATTAAAACAAAATATCCAAATTCCCAGCATTTCTCAATATGAGCTACAGTGAGTGATGGATAGTTTCCTAAAGAAGGGCCAAAAATGTATGGAGAATGACGGTGACCAGTTTCAGCATCTCCTTTCATAAAATTGGTAAGTAAAGCCTTTAAAAGTAGTTTTAAAAACATTATATGGTTTCATCTGCACCTTTCTATGATAGCAGCAGATGGCAATGAGCACCGAGGAAGCAGAGAGGCAAAACACCATGCAGCCCGTTCTGAGGTTTTTTGCTCTGCCAATCTAATGAGTTACATAGATGAACTAATTGACAAAATGGAAAATGACAATCAAGTAATGGGGATTTTTCTTGACTTATCAAAGGCCTTCGATAGTGTTGATCACCAAGTCTTATTACAAAAATTGGAACATTATGGTATAAGGGGCACTGCAGTTAAATTAATTAATACATACTTACAAGGCCGGGTACAAAGTACAGAAATAATATGTAAACTAAACCAAATAGAAACAAAATATGAATCATCATTAGCAACCATTAAATATGGAGTCTCACAGGGATCTGTGCTTGGGCCTTTACTATTTACATTGTACACTAACAATTTACCTGTGATTAATAATGTGAAAACTGTATCATATGCTGATGACACATCTATAATTTGTTGGGGAAAAGATCAAGACAACTTAACTAATAATATACACTCAGGTACAGATGTAATACTTAAATTTTTTGTTAATAACAACCTAGTTAATAATTTAAACAAGACAAGCATAATATATTTTAAAATTAGTAATTGCATGTACAACAATGTGAAAATTAAAATTGGAAATGAAGAAATAGATACAAGAGATGATCACTTATTTCTAGGATTGCATATTGACAAAAACTTATCATGGACAAAACATGTAAATTATATATGCAAGAAAATGAGTAAGGGTATCTATCTATTAAATTATGTGGCACACTGTTTGGATAAACCTAATTTAAGATTGATTTATTATGGAATAATTCATTCTTATATGAATTATGGCGTACAACGTCTAAAGAGAATTTAAAACGATTATTGGTATTACAGAAGAGGTGTGTAAGGATTGTTTGTTCACTAAAATCAAGAGACTCATGTAGAGAAATTTTTAAAAAAGAAAGAATTCTTACAGTGGTTGCATTATATATTTTTAGAGTTATTTTACTAGTTAGGAGAACTACAAATATAAAGAGTAACAGCAGTATACATAAATATGACAAACACAAAAAAGATTCAAATCTTTCAAAACCAAAGTCTGAGATTAATTACAGGTGCTATCAAAACCACACCAATAGCAGCTATGGAAATACTAACCAACCAATGCCCCATTGAATATGAAATAGAAAAAGCGGCTCTTATTCAACACGAAAAGTTGATCAGACTCCCATTCAATACATGGCACAAGAGAAATTTCACACATACACTAAAGACTCAGGAGAGCTTTCTTTCCAAAATTCAAGACATCAAGAAGGATGTACACCTTCCTAATTCAAAGGAAAACTTCATATCTAAAGTCAATCCAACACATACATTAGACATCACATATTATTTACACCTGACAGAAGAAGTTAAAAAAAGTGATACTCCAACTAGTGTTCTAAAATTATTGGCATTAGAGACAATCCATACTAGATTTCCAGAACATGAGTGGCTCCATATTTATACTGATGGATCATTGATATCATACCAAGATGGAGCAGGTGCTGGAGTCACATGTCACCTCTTTTCCTATTACAAATCTTTAAGTTATGGAACTACTAACTTTGATGGAGAAATTGAAGCAATTCGAATGGCCCTACAAAATCTTTTGTACAGAATTTCACATTTTCAGCAAGCAGTTATTCTCTCAGATTCCAGGGCAGCAATTATAGCAATTACTTCCAAGTTGTCACCAATAAACCAAACTATTATAGAATGTTGGAAGATGCTTAACCATCTAACAGCACTTCAAAAACACCTAGTCTTCCAATGGATACCGGCTCACTGTGGACTGAGTGGTAATGAGAAAGCTGATTTTCTTGCAAAAAAGGGTACCAGCGGTGTGCAAAAATCTATAGTTAATTTACCATTTTATGCAGCTAAAAGATTAGTCAACTCTGAATTCAAAAAAATTATTGCAAAATATTACTATGAAAAATCAAAGAATAAAAGATGGGAACTACCAAACATTCAAACAGTGATTCCTGAGTATCCTCGAAAAACAGCAGTTGCAACCTTCAGGTTGATTACAGGACATGATTGTCTGGCAAAACATTTAAACAGAATTGGGATATATTCTTCACCACTCTGTCCTCTATGTGATCTGCAAGAGGAAATGGATCGAGACCACCTTCAAATATGCCCGGCCACTTCTAGTGCCCCATCCATCAGTGAAAAATATTGGAGAGCAAGAGGATTAATGACTTCATTGTCAGAAATCCAGCATTAGCTAACAACAACATAAATATGGCACAAGAACTAAAGAGAATATGTATAGGGAAGTGAAGAGTAAGAAATTCTTTGATAAAAATCCATTTGTAATTGGGAAAACTTTATACAATAAGCTGCCAACCACAATTAAACAATCAACTGGTTCCAAGTTTAATAAATGCTTAAAAAATTACTTAATTGAGAGGGCTTTTTATGACATAGATGAATATCTGCAATTGTGATTTTGAAGATTTTTTTTACCATTAAGACAGTTACTTTAGCATTTTATGTAACCTGATATATCCAACATCACTCAGGTTTAGCTATTTGTGGCTAACAAATTCCTGGTACTAGTCTCTCTGAGATAAGTTCTTACTATTTGCTTTGTGAGGTAAATACCAGATTGATTTGAATATTATAACTCAAAATTCCATGCATAGATTAAAAAAATAAAATAGATGATACAGGTGGCCCCTAAGTCAAATCTCAGCAAGTTAAATCAAGGAAAATTTAAGCTATTAACAGTGAAGCAATAGAATCTAAAATAAGAACAAATTAGAAACAAAAAACCTCACTTATCTTATTAATATGAGCATTTGAAGAACTTGCAATATTAATAAGATAAGTGAAGCTTTTAGTTTCTAATTTGTTTTTATCTCAGAAAGTTTCTTAAGTAGAGGTATAAGAACGCAGCTATTCAACTAAGGCTATCTGTCCAGAATATCTACCACAAACCAAAGAACTATTCCAGTCCCAGAACTCTGCCTCCAATTAAATCAAACGCAATAAACTATTTGGGGTAGGGAAACAACTACAGCACTAAGTTCATCTATCAATAGGTTAATTGAATAGATGAAACATGAAAGTGACTGTGCAATTGAGGATATCTATTTATCACTCACTGACTTTTGTGTACCATAGAACCTAGAGAAAAATGGTTGTGATATAACCTAGCAGTTAATGAAGTGAATATTTTTTTTTCCTTTTTGCGAAAAATGATAATTACATATTGTGAAAGATACTACAGAAGTAAAGTTAGATAACTGCCCTCAAAATTTCTTGATACACCTGCTAGAATGTGCTGCTATGCACAAGGATTTAAAATGTTGGCTACTGTACTTAGTATCTTACTGAGAAAATCTTGCCTCCCTAAACATTTCAGTTGCCATTTTTTTGTAGTGAGCTAATAATGTATGAAATAATGAAAGAAAGAAAAATTCTAATTTGTTACATTCACGTGATTTTCTCCACTGCATCTTTTATTTTTACATCTCTTCTATCAACTATTCTTACAAAAGCTTATTCTTCTATGATATTAAGTAAATACTTAGCTCATGTTATGCGAGATTAACAATGCATAAATACTTTCATTACTCATTTTGTTGTAGGAACAAGGGGAATACAGGAAGCTGAAATAATCAAATCTTTATAAAATCATTTGCTATGTGCTCGCTTGAAATTCCACTCTTGCATGACCACAAGAAACAACGGAATAGTAAGAGCACTTAAAAAAATGACCACGTATTGAATAAAATTAACTACTAATAATAAATGCCATGGAAATAGTTGATACCAGAAAAAAAAAGATTACTTGAATTAAATTGAGTGGTTTAAAGGCCTACATTTTGAGCAGTTTTCATCTATCTCTTACAATTTATGTGTAACACAAGATTATAATATAAAAAAATTCCACACACAAGAGAACTTCATAGCAGATTCACAGAAAGTTTAAGATATGCATTTTATTAGAAATGCAAATATCTTAAACATATATTTTAATAAAAATTGTTAGAACCATTTCTGACAAAATTAAACATAACAAACATTTTCGCACTAACAGCCAGTTAGGGTGGATGGATTTTCTTAAAAATGTTACATCTTTAGAACATAACTGAACATAAATACATGGTTTGGTATTTACCAAATTTTTGTTGTTGTTGAGTTCTCTCTCTTATTTTTTTGAAAATGTCTTCTTTTTTCTGTTTATTCAAGGGTCCTCAAGTTATGTATTTCTGGCATACAATTTTTAGGTGGAGAGCAATACCTCCCCTACATACTATAGGTAGGCACTAGAGAAGCACTTGTCTAAGATTGCTGTAGTGAAACTTCCAATGTTTGTTAATGAGAAGTTATATAGGTTAATGCAATAGATTGTGACTGGAGCTTGTGGCAGCATTTGTTTCCCTCGTTAAGGAAAGCCAAAGAACGTTTTAACATGAAGCATTTTGAAAATATTTCCAGTTCCAACTTTACAGACTGTGCTATGATTGCTGGTATTTTGAACATGTTATTAGATTAAGGCATTAAGGCATCATGAAGTGCACTCACATAAAAGAGTAAACATGGAAGAATGGAGCCTTTAGCACTTACAATTAGACTTATGTCAGCTTCATGAAAGGACTGGCAGTACAAAGTTCACTTTGTTAGAATCACTGTAACAGAGGTTCAAGTTATTATCATCTCTGTAACTTTAACATTAGATTTACCCACAACAGGGATAAGCTTAGTTGTAGATGACTTCAGTTTTCCATTATCATTTTTCTTGGCAAGTGTAATTGGGTCACTCTACGGTCAATAAGAAAATGGCACGAGCAGCACAAACAAAAAGCAGCAAAACAACAAATTTATTACAAAGTAACTGGCTGTCCAACATTGCACAGGTAGCTTTTTTAAACTCAAATGTCAATTTAGTTAATTTAATTTACCTCACCCAGTGCATTGTGATATAGAAAACTTTTATGGTAAATCCTCCCCTTTACACCTAATAATTGCAATTTCATACAGCCACGGTTTCTACTAATAATGGATGAAATATCCCTGATATTCAAACAAAAGGATGTGAAATATTGGCAGATTTTCTTGTCCCTGATGATCTTTATGTTTTGGAAATGCTTCATAGCCTATGCATATCCTGGTGAAAGAGCCATCACTCAGATGGTTGAGAAACTTTTTTAGATATTCATACTAGGTGATATTTTAGGTAATGTTGCCATTTATGGGCTTAGGGATGTGCAATCTTACTAAAACATGCCAACTTGACATGAAAAAGTACACTTCATCCCCCGCAGTGGACAAAGAGGTTGGCAACTACAAATCAGGGAGGAACACAGATAATGGAACGGAAGCGCAATGTACAACTTAAACAATGGAGCAAAAGCACGAACTAAGTTGTGGAGTAATTTTAGCATAGAGGGACAGAAGAGAAACTGAAACATAATTATGGAGAGAATGTAAACAAAGGAGGTGTAACATTAGCAGAAAGTGTTACAAAGTGAAACTTTCCTTTTTCCACATTCCCTTTAGCTGTTAATTATTAATGGAAATCCACACTTCAAATAATGTTGAAACCACCAGTACTTTACGAGTTATCTCCAGTAAAATCTGATATTTAAAGCATTCCGTTTATCAATCACCTGCCACATGTAACTCCTATAAAACTTTATACCAACATGCATTATAAAATATCTTCTTTCTTGGGGCTCTAATGACCTAGCTGTCGACGGGCCCTTAAACCCTAATCACTCACTCACTCACTCTTCTTTCTTGGAAGTTTGAAAAAGTGTTGTTATAATAAATTTAATCCAAGAAGGTGACTCAATTAATAACACTACACAACACTTACTTATAAGAGAAACGTAAACTTGAAACAAACTGAAAAGTCTGCTGTGGCACACCACTTTTGGACTGAAAACCACAACATTGGCCTTAATATAAAATTGTTAAAATTTCTTAATTCACCAATAGAACTGAGCATATGGGAAAAATATACATAATCAAAAACACTAATAAAGTTATTAACTTCGAAATCCCAGCATTAGATGAAGTGATAAAGCTCTGTGCCCCTAACACCAGATGGCAGTAGGACCATGGTAGTAGAGAGAGGAAGCAGGAGGACAGCGTCAGTCACCCAACGGCTGATGATGGGATCGAACGATCCTGAAAACATTTCCAGTTTTTATAACATTTTAAGTGAAGGTGAGTGTAAAAATGGTGACTTAAAATGATCTCAAACTTACTTATAATTTTCCGGAACATGTTTCAGAGGCTGACTTTCCTCCATTATCAACCAGACATTGACTGGTTCTCCCAGGTGTGGATGGTGATGTTTACTCTGAGGTCTCCTCTGGTGGTGGTTCAAGGAACTTGCTGAAATATCCTCCTGGAGGATGTCGAAATTGAACACTGTTTCTATTTTTCAAAATGAAGATGTGTTCCCATGTGGACAACTCTTGTTTTCCTGTTATGTGTTTGAGGAATTTTGGCTCTGGCTCTATGTTGTGATTTTTTGTCCAAAAGTTAATGGCAACTGCTGATTTTTCCAACTGCTTGTTTTTTATGTTTCTAAAGTGTTCCTTGGATTTTATTTCTAAATTTCTTTTGGTTTTTTCTATACACACTTCATTACATTCATTGCATTCAATTTGATATAAGTCAGATGTTTTATTAGGTGGGATGGCATCTTTGAAGTTTGAGTGCAGCAGATTTTTTTATGAAGTAATGATTTAACTGGTGCTAGCTGAATGTTATGTTCTTTGAAAACTTCTTTGAATTTATCAAAGACCCATGGATGGAATGTGAAGCTTTCAATGTCATTTTTTGTTCCTGCTCCTGTGAGTGTTATAGTTTCTTTTGGTAACTTTTTTGTTTCTGCTCGTTTCACTTTTCTATCTACTAATGACTTGGGGAAGCCATTCTCTTTGTGCTATTTTGATTATGCTTTGTATTCTTCTGTTGGAAGGGGGATGTTCACCAATCTATGTGTTAAACTATTGAGGATTGCCTGTTTGTAACTTCTTGGATTGTAACTATGAGCTTTTATGTAATTGTCTGCCCGCGTTGGTTTTCTGTGAATACCAAAGTTTATTCTATTCTTGTTTTTTATTATTTTTAGATCCAAAAATGGTAGTTGCTCAGCTTTTTCCACTTCCACAGTGAACTTTATGCTTTTTTCCTGGATGTTTAGGAGTTTTAGTGCATCATTGTGTGTTTTTTAGGAACTATTGCAAATATGTCATCTACATACCGCTGCCAGAGTTTGAACATCTACGGGAAGCCCTTGGTGATGCCTATTTCTAATGTGCTCATGCAAATATCTGCCTAAAAGGGTGAGAGAGTGTTGCCCATTGCTAAACCTGAAGTTTGACGGAAATATGTTGTTTGGAACTGGAAGGAGTTTTGTTCTGTGCATAATTTGGTGGGTTCTATGTATTCTGTAATTTCTGGTGATGACATTCCAAATGATTTGAGCCAGCTTTTTATCATCAGTAGAAGTTGTTTTAGTGGTATACAGAGGAACAGCGATTTGACATTGATAGAGGCAAGGGTGTCCTCTTCTGTTAATTCAAAGTCCTTAACCTCTTGAGGGATGTCGACGTGAAATCACGTCCATTTAAAATGACAGATGAGCGATATGGGTGTGTATACACGTCCGGTGCGTTTAAGCATTTAACCCTTATTTATCCCTTATCCAACTCAACTTATTATAATTTTCCCTTTATGAAACGTTTTAGTAAGGTCTATATACTTTATTGGCTTACCTTAATATGTTCGTTCTGCAGTGATTTACCTCAAAACAGGGATAAACACACAAGGGTATGTACATCTCCACATTCGCGAATTCCCTTCTTGCGGCACACGAAACACTTTCGAAATGGGCGGGACTTCTTTGCTGTTGGTGGTATCCTTTTAGGATAATGTTTTCCTTGAAGTCTGAGGGGTGCAGGGGTTTTGGATTTTCAACCCCCAACTTGGTATTGTTCAATTAGGCTGCGAGCTATTTTTAGTCGGTAGTCAAGGTCGGTCATTGTCCTGTGTGGGTTTAGAGAGCTGTCCAAATCCCCAAACAATTGTATATGGTTATATTCAGTTGGTGCAAAAATATCTTTTTATACCACTTCTCCCTTCAGCTACCAACAGGGAAGAATACGTATGTATTTCAACAAAGAAAGACACGGACTCTACTCAGTTACGAAACTCGCGTAAGCAAAAGTTGCAATGTTGATCTATTCTGATGACTCAAGAGACCACGCATACAGTAGGGCTTTATTACACAGTATGCTGACGCATAAGCCACACATATAATGGGTGTTTCTTTACTGTTTCCTTCCGAGAACTTATATTAGATGCGTTCGACAGAGCAAAGTTGACTTTTCACCACAGTGAAACAAAATAGTGCCATTTCAACGTTTTGTAAATACAACTCAACTTTGTTGATGACGTACATTTATACTGCATATAACGAGTTTTATACCAGTTTTTGTTTCATTAAAATAACTTAATATTTACACAAAATACAGCTGTGTATATACGAAGCATTTAACAATTTAAATGCTAGCAGTTCTCGCCTTGCGGACGTTTTAAATGGCCATCGCTCAAGAGGTTAATGGGTTCTATCAGTTCATAGCTATTTTTGATGCTCAGACTGTTGAATTTAGGAAATGGGTTGAATTTGTTGGTTAGCCATTTTGCCAGTTTGTAGGTTGGTGAATCTGTGCTGCTTACTATAGATCTTATTGCTGTGTTTGGTTTGTGTATTTTGGGTAAGTCATAGAGTCTGGGTGCAGTTGGGTTATCTGGTTTAACTGAATATTTGTTTGGTATTATGCTTGAGTATGATATGGTTATCTACCTACTGCACAATTGCATGAGCTTATGATTTCATAATTATTTAAGGTTCTATGGTTTATACCTATAAAACACAACTTTTCATTTCTTGTATAAATGAATATTTATGAAATATATTCCCTGTTAAGGTTAACTATGGTCCCTTTTTCCATGACTGATTCATTTACAGGACTGTAATATTTGGTATATGAAGTCTGTACCTTTATTAACAGCGTTAATAACATCTGGGACTCCACCAATGTGATCATGATGCCAATGTGTAACAATTATGCGCTCTAAATCCACCCCTTCTTTCTTCAATGTTTCGTTCAAGTTTTGTACATACTGTGGTATATCTTGGTCACCTGCATCCAGCAAGATCCTTCTGTAATACAAAATGTAGTATCAGGTATAGGTGATCATTTAGGACAACTTTTAAGAGTAAACATTAAAAGAGTTGTCACACAAGTTAGTTCTGAATATAGGCAACAAATAAACAAGGAAAGCTTAAATAACCTTAGAAACTATCTTAGAGAAGTAAGCTGAGAAAAGGCTATAATAGTGATGATGTAAGTGAAAAATATGAAATTTTAAGTAAAATACTGCAAAACGGTCTAGAAATAATGATGCCCTTAAGCAGGTTCAAAATAATTTCAGGTGGTAAGGTAAATGATTTTACAAAATGAATGACAAAAGGAATAAAAACAATCATGAAAAACAATGAGGTTTTTAAATTCAATAAAACAGCCAAATTTGTGTGAGAAATGTCTAAATTATATTGAAAATTATAAAAAAATAGTAAATACAAGAATTACACAGGCTGAAATGAACTATAACAAGGAACTAATTGATAAAGCAGAAAACAAAACAAAAGCAGTGTGGAAAATCGTAAATCAAATACATAAAAACAGTAAAACTAAACAGATAGAAAATACTGAAATAAACCATAAAAATAATAAGATAACAGATCCGAAACAAATCTGTATTATATTCAATGACTACTATATAAATGTTGCAAAGCAGCTAAATTCAAAGCTAAAAACTTAAAACTCAAAAATAGTATCAAATTTTGCCCAAATTAATTCTATGGTAATTTTTGATACAACAGAAGAGGAAGTTTTAAGAGAAATAAATAACCTAACATTAAAAAAATCTGTTGTCTTGGATGAAGTATCAAATGAAATGCTAAAGAACGCAAAATATGAAATTGTTGGGGCTCTCACTCACATAATAAACATTTCGCTAATGCATGGAATATTTCCCGATATATTAAAAGGAGCGATCGTTAGACCAATATACAAACAAAAAGAAAGAAAATGCAATATAGAAAATTACAGACCAATCACATTATGTTCTGCAATATCAAAAGTTGTTGTTGTTGTTGTTTTCTAGTGCCTTGCATCTGGCAATGAAGCCATTAGCATTCGTGCTTTCCAATACTTTTGAACTGTAGTTTCTTCTGATCTTAATGCTTCACAGGTCTTCAAGTGTTCTTCATTCATTTCTGCTGGATCGTTACACAGGACACATATTGGTGAGGCTGAGATACCAATTCTGTAGAGATGACTTGCTAAGCAGTCATGATTTGTCAATAGTCGGAAGGCTGCAACAGCTGTTTTCCTTGGTCTCTGGGGGATTACATCTGGATTGGAAAGTAGTGTAATCCATTTTTTATCTTTGGCATTTGTTTCTATTTCTTGTAGATATGAATGACAAAAATTTTTAATGATCAAGCGTTTTATTGAGGAATATGAGAAATTGAATTTAGACTTTTGTTTTATTGTTGTGCCTTTCTTTGCAAGTGAGTCTGCAGCTTCGTTCCCCATGACTCCACAGTGTGCCGGAATCCATTGGAGATGAACAGTCTTATTAACTTTTTGGAGTTGTGTTAACATTTTGTAGCATTCTCTAATTTTTGTTGACTTCTTTGTAGTATTTGAACATATTCCCTGAATTGCAGCTTTAGAATCTGAAAGAATTACTGCCTTGTTAAATTTATTTAAGGGAAGATTTAATAATTGTCAGAGAGCAATGTATATAGCCTCTATTTCTCCATCATAATTTGTTGTGTCTCTGCCAACAGAATGATAAAAGGAAAACTGTGAACACGTAACTCCAGCTCCAGTAAGGTTTTCCTTGGAGGATCCATCAGTATATATGTGCAGCCATTCTTCTGTGGGATACCTAGTATTGATGCAATATCAAAAGTGATGGAAGCTGTGTATTTGAAAAAATTACAAGCTTATTTTGAAAAACATAAAATCTTATCAGAACTACAATATGGGTTTCAAAAACATAAATCAACAATAAATGCAACAGATAAAGTAAATGATAAAATTATTAATGCACTCCACAATCATAAATTTGTAGTTGTCATATTTCTGGATCTGTCAAAAGCTTTAGACTGTGTAAATATAAACATCCTTGAAAATAAGTTAGAAAAATATGGGGTTCGAGGCATTATACAAAAGTGGATTGCATCATAACGGGTGATCCAAAAGACTCAGAACTGGCTGCCCTGTGTTTTACCTGTATGCGTCCTCAGCGCTAGTCGCTGACTGCCACTGTCATAGAACAGCATGGATGAAACCATACAACATTTTTAAACTTTTACTTTTTACTTTTAAAGGCTTTACTTACCAATGTTATTAACAGAGATGCTGAAACTGGCCACCATCGTCGCCCATACATTTTTGGCACCTCTTTAGGAAATTATCCATCACTCGCCATAGTTCACATGGAGAAATGCTGGCAATTTCCTAGTGGATATTTTGTTTTAATTTTTCCAGGTGTGTGGGTATGTCTTGTACACTTTATGCTTCCCTAGAGATAGAAATCGCAAATCACCTTGAAATCTTTCTGCAAATCACACTTTCACTTGGCAAGATGACTGACTTAACATACAAATCATAAATAAATACATGCTGTGCAGTAGAAAACAAATGCTGAGCCATAATACATTTTGTGACTAAGTAGAGGACAAAATAATAAAACACGCTATAATAATTCAACCACATGATATCACCTTCACCTCTATACTGCACTTCCACAGCAGAAAAAAGCAAGTCAACCACGTGACCTTGTGTACATCAGCTGCTGTTATCGTGTTTCCGTTTGTGCAGTAGAAAAACATTGCATAGTGGTTCTCATGTTTTTTGGGTCTCTCTGTATTTAGAAAATAGACAGCAGTGCGTAGAAATAAACTACAAAAATGAAAAGGGTATGAAAACGTAATATCACAACTTGAAACAATTAAACAAGGAGTTCTGCAAGGCTCAAAATTGGGTGCTTTTCTATTTTTAGCTTATATAAATGATCTTTTTGAAATAGTAGCAAACAATGGAGGTACAGCAATTGGCTATGCAGATGATACAACAATAGTAGTTACAGATCCACTACCAAAGCTGTAGAAAATTAAGCAAACAGTATCGTAAGAATATTAAAAGAATATTTTTCAAATTTGGATCTGGTATTAAACATAAAAAAGACATCATGAATAAACTTCAGGCTAAAAGAAAAAGGATGCGGATTGCATTGATCTCAAGGTAGATGGGGAAAGTATTCCTCAAACACAAGTTACAAATTTTCTAGGGGTGCTTATAGACAAAACTCTAAATTGGCAACCACATATAATGTACATAACAAAAAAAGATAAAAAGGGGTGTATACATTATGAAACAGATTAAGGATACCATGGATAATAAAATGCTGAAGCAGGTGTACTATGCATTCATTTGTTCATATATAAAATATGGAATAACACTATATTTAAGGAAGTACTAAAAATATTCAAATTACAAAAATGGGTACTTAGAATAATTAGGAAAATAGAAAAAAGACATAGTTGTAGGGAGTCATACAAAAAACACAAAATCCTAACAGTTCCCTGTATCTACATTTATGAAAGCATCAAGCATGTTCTACTAAATGAAAAAATTGCTAAAAACAGTCACATGTTAGAAATAAACAGGATTATTACAGAACTACACTCAGGGGAACATTAAATAATCATTCAATAAAAAGTAATGCTCTACCCATGGAAATAAAAGACTTAAAACAAAGAGAGATACAAATAAAAACCATAAAGAAATATTTACTAGAAAATGCTTTCTACAATATTGAAGAATTTAAGTACAACACTAAATATAATCAAAATGTGTAAGTGAGTGTAGATGTATTTTATAGGTAGGTGAAACAGAGAAACAGAATTGTAATTAAATTTTGTATACATGTAATACCTGTGACATATCCTATGTACTTTGAACATATGGATGAAATAAAATGAAAATGAAAAAAAAATGTCACCACAAGTCATAGCATAAATAAAGATAACTTATATTGACTTATCATAATTTATTTTCAGAAAATTATATTAATAGTGCACAGAGCATGGTATGAGGCACAGAACTGATCACTTCATAAGAGGAAACCCACAATGAAAATGTCACCACAGTGGGACATAAAACTGCATTCAAATTTGTAATTAATGTTTTTCCACACAATAGCCGTGTGTAGGACATGATTGGAGAGGGTAGAGTGAGGCTGAAAAATTGAATGCCACGACCGGGATTTGAACCACAGATTACCGGTTACTGTCTGGTTGCTCTAACCACTAAGCTATCACGGTCAATGTGCCGATATGACATTAAATTCTCTAACTCACTGCCATTGTTCCCTGTAAACCACACAAGGAGATCTCAATTTACTCTGAGATAACATACCTTAATGGCGACTTACAGTGTTGTAAGTATGCAAGTCCCGGGCTTCTAGTTAAATTAACTATAAGGTCAATTAATGTAATTAATGTTTTTCCACACAATAGATTGTTTCTGTTGTGCAACCCACACCAACTCATCAGATGCACGTCTGTTTTAGAATAATAAAAAGAGACACAAGTATTTCCCTGGCCTAAAAACTGTGGATAAATATAAAACACAGATACAGAAACATCTATCACATGTTGGAAATTGATACTACTACTTAGAAACTTGGATTAGTGTAAACTTAAAAGGTATCTATGTCATATCAACTGCTGGCCTTACTGGTACTTATCTAAAGAATACCCTATGGCAAAACAAGACAAATGCATTGCTATTGCCCTGTTTCACAAAACTAATGTGATACATTGCGTGGAAAAAAATACAAGCAAGAGTAAGTAGGCTTGCTGGGTACATACTATATTTATTTACATGTGCACTTTTATAAATATTTCCCTTAGTAATACAGATACACAAATTTCATTTCATATCACCTCCTTCCTCACTCTCATGGCTTTTTTTTTTTTTTTTTTGAATTAACGTCCTCCAACATTGTGTCATATCGGACGAATGAATGAAATGAAATGGGTGAAATGATGCTCAAATGAGCTCGAGGTCCATGGAGCTTTAAGTTACCCGACATTCGTCTTCTCAGGGTAGGGAAAACCTCGGAAAAAAACCTTACCCGGATAACTTACCCTAAGCGAGATTCGAACTCGCGACCTCTTGAACATGAGGCAGACACGCTAACCATCACGCTACAGAGGCGGGCACTCTCATGGCTGATCACCCATCCTGACTACTCTCTCAGATCCAGAGTTTGTCCACTCCTTAACGATAGCGTTGCTCCAATGTACATATGGTCTAATAAGATCTTTCCCCATGTTCATCGGAGACTTGTCCAAGAGCACCAGCATGAAAAGAATTCAAGTGTGAGTGCAGAATGTGTATTTTTAACGACATTTTTCAACCAAGATTACAGTAAAATTGTAGTTGTTCATTTACTAACACATCACTATTGTCTGCTCTCTTGTTTCCAAACAAATCAAAACACAGTTTTCTGAAAGAATTCCAGCACTCCAGTTCAAGAGGGCTCAAAGCTTTGTCCATTGCAACAACGAACGCCTTCATAAGTCGAAATTTAATATGTGAAGTGGTGGTAACAAAATGTCTTTCAATTTCACCAATGGAACGTTTGCTACGTTCTTGCAACCAGATTCCATTTGTGTAAGGGTAGCCCAAATCCTTCTGTTGTAGCGACTCTTCCAATCACAGTTATCCCATTCACAAAGAAAACAGCAATGCTTTATATACCCAGATTGTAATCCTGTAAGTATGCCAATTACTTTGAATAGCACAGATTTGCCATTTGTGGATGTTACACTGAATTTTATTTAACAAAAGTTGCATACCGCTGTACGTTTTCTTCATTTTAGTGGTAGAAGCTGTGGAAACAGCTGTGAAAGAGTACCACTTTGAGGCTAATGGAGCTATCAAAGTATAGTTGCCACTCCGCTGGTAAATGTTTCATTTCCATGGCATTAAATAGACCATTCATGTCATTATAGTAACAGAATGAGTCTTCCATGACAAAGAATGGTGCAAAGGCAGCCTGACAATGTCAAAAGCAGGAAACCCTAGCATCTTTGTCTAGTAAATTCCACTGTATCAGATGCGAACCCAAAAGTTCAGCTTGCCTTAGAAAGACCCAGGTCCCTAACATGGTCATTCAAATAATTTTATCAGGAGATGTGGCATCATTTCTTTCTAATCAAAATCAGAGCTCGCATTCTCTGTGTCTGCACTAGCTTCAACCTGGGTTTCATCTTCGAATGATCATATATGTGGAGGAACAGGGACAGGTAAGGAGAAACTGTATGGTACGGGTCGAATAGCAATGAAGGGATACTTGATCTTCTTTCTATCCTTGTGCTTCTTCGCTGCTATTTTAACTATGCAGAAATAGCAATCATTTACGTGATTGGTTGGTTCTCTCCATATGACTGGAATACCAAAAGCAATTATTTAAACTATGCAGAAATAGCAATCATCTACGTGATTGGTCAGTTTTCTCCATATGATTGGAACACCAAAAGGAGTTCCAACTTTATCGTTTTTCTTCACCCAACCATTAAGATGAGACAAACAGTTCACACAGACACTATTTCATGACCACTTTCGGTCCCGATTACCTAACTTGCACCCAAAATAAAATTATACAGTTTCTTTACTACGGGTGTCACATGTTGTCTGTATGACTTAATAGTGCACTCCCCACAGATGTAGCAAAAACTTATTGTGTGATTCTTATGAAGTATACCTAATAGCTTATTATAACCATTCTTATATAATGAAGTAAAACTGAGGGCGCTATGAGAAAACACCTAACATATTTGGCTTGAGGGGTCAAAATGCATAAAAAACATGGAAATTTTTTATTGTAGACTAGCGTTCAAGCTTTTAGGTTGGTCACATGGTTTACGTTGGCAAACCTGTAAAAAAATATTTTTTGTGCTTGTTTTTAGTAGGTTTTGAGGTTAGTGGATGTTTTTTTAAAAGAATATGTATACTGCGAGATTATGGAATCAAAAGTGGCTTTATTGTTATTCTATTACACAACCTTCGCTAAGAAAATAAAATGACGAGCGTGCAGCGTGTTACAAGTACAGTAGAAATTCGCGTATTTGGCGGATTCAAATCGATTTGAATCCGGTAGGTGTTTCCATGCAACAAAATTTCTATCGTACTAAGAGGATCGGATCCAAGGATTCAATTCGATCTGAATCTGCGTTTCCATGCTGTATTCAATCCAGAATGAGAACTTAAATCGATCTTTCCCCATGGAAATTCAGAACGTCGTGTCCTGTACAATGTCTCATTTATCACGGGTTGAGCTTTCGCTTTGGCAATACTGAATTGACAGCCGAAAGAAGCGCATACATAAATACCTTTTCCCAGTTCCAATGATATATGTGTTGGTCCCTTGTAAAGTCATAGGACCAGGATTGCATCCTAGCACTCTTATAATTCGCGTTGAAAGCCTGGAGATGTTTGGAATAGAAGTAGCCATAACCATAATCAACAAACACCACCATATGATGTAATTTCCAAAGTCCATTTCAAAATAAAACCTTTTAGCATCTATAATCTCTGCATTTTAGCTTTTAGCTAAATTCGGTTGCAGTATTAAAGAGTCAAATTTAACGCTGAGAATGTAGAGGGTTTTTATTGTGTAATGCTATTTATGATTCTGGGCTTTCCTTTAAGAGCTCGGCAGTGGTAATACGCCCTGCTTAAAATGTGTGGTTGAGGAAAGAAGAGCTAAGGTATTTTGTATTTGAAAAGTCTTATGCAATTAAAACATTGAATAAAGACGGAAAATGTAGGTTTAGCGATACAATTGGAAGAAAACAGTTCGTGGCTGCATATATTCAAGGTAACTAGAGAAATATATTTTGCCAGTTTACGAGTAAACATTATTGGATTCCTATTTTTAAAATATGAATGAACTACAGACACCTATGTTACTCATTTTTAACCACAAATGTGCCCGTTGTTCATTCTATTTTGTTCAGTCTAAGTGCAACGAATAATTTGCATTCAAAAGGACATAAAAATAAAAACAGTAGGTGAACATAACAGTAGTTGTCGGCCCTGTCAAATGAAGTGCCAAACTGCGGAACGCGGTATTGTTTTGTCAATGTGCGAACAGCTGATGGCCGTATTGGTTCTGTGTGTGACCTTTCCCGTTATTAGATTATAAATAATAGCTATGGCAGGGGCTATCGTAAGAACTTCTTTGGGTAAAGGTTCATTAGGTACGTAATAGAGAACTAGCTAGATTCTTTCCTGTCTTTAAATCCATAACTGATTCTTTGCAAACCGAGTTCACTTGCATTGCGCGATCAGTTACATAATAGGGTAATTATTATTAAGAGATTTTGTACATAATATTATAAACTCATTTTGTCCTATTTGCTATTTTCCAGGAAACTATGTTGCTCCTGTCGCAGGTGTTCTACAGATCCGTACGAATACTACTACGAATGCTCCTCCGCCGCCCACAAAGGTACGTTAGACGAATGATCTCTTACTTATCATAACTTCACCATAAATAAAGTAGGTTTTACAAAGTTCTAGGGTTAGAAATAGGTGAACAAATGAGCTGTAACAAGCATATACTCAACTTATTTCCTAAACTCAGCTCAGCTTGTTTTGCCTTGAGATCCATGTACGACATGCGGATTACATCAAAATGCTCTGAAAGCATTATACTTCGCTTATTTCCATTCCATCATGAGTTACGGTGTTGTTTTCTGGGGTAATTCGGTACAACGTGGGAGCATCTTAGTCTTACAGGAGAGAGCACTACGAATTTTAAGTGGTGCTGGAACTCCTCAATCATGCAGACCCTTATTTAAGAAGATGGGGGTAAGTGTAGGTCGTTTGTACCTGGCCGTGTACGCGAAACAACTAAGTATTGGCGCATGCGCGGATCGGCTAGTCGAAGCGATGGAGGGGGTATTGCCAACCGAAGATACAAAGCCAGATAGCAAGCCTTGCATGCAACGGCAGTAGCGCCAACGTTGCATAAACGTAACTAGTTCAGCAATCATGCATTTATGCGTGTATTAGTAATTTGGGTAGTGATATGTTAGTATTATAACTGTTATTCAACACCTTAAATACGTATCGCAACGTATGACTGGCATTCGGGTGGAAATACACGTTATGAGCTCCCCTGAATAAAAAAATAAATAAAAAAAATTCGACATCGAGATTTCATTGAAAATATACGTTATTATAATTTCTGCATGTACAAGGTATTTTTCGAAGGAAAAAAAAAGTCCGTGTGTGGATGGAGTGAACAATATAACACATAAACAAAACATAGGTTAAATCCGGACTTCGTATATAGTTTTGCATCTTCCCAGAATGCGACACGAATATTTTCAAGAAAATCCCCCGCCTCAGATTGCTCTTTACATGGAACTTGTTTCAAAATGTTCATTTTCTCAAAAATGTTTAACAATTTTAATTATGATACCATAAGTTTAAGACATTTTCAGGACAAGTGAAATGTATATGTTGACTTTTCTGTCAATAGTCTCTGAAATGCTCTTTATTCTGAATGACTTTTGTACAATTGCCGAGTTGGAAGAGATGCACGAAATATTACTACAGAAATAGTGTAAGTCTCGTTAAAGTACACATTTAATATTAAATACTTTTTTTGGTAGAGTTAACTATTTTCCAGATATTCAATTTATTGGTTTGCATTACATTTATTTCCGTTTAAAACTTGGTATGAAAGTTTTGGTTGGAATAAAGCACTTCTACCTATTACATGTTGAATCATTATGCATGTGCAATGAGAATTTGCTGGGTACTGACACTAGACTTCACAACCAACTCGGGAAATATTTTCTAAGTCCTGGCGCATGCGCAATGAGAATTCGCTGGGTACCCACACCAGATTTCACATTCAGCGTAAGGAAAATATTTTGAAGTCCTGGCGCATATTGACGGCAATGGAAGATTGAGACTAATATTTTTGAAAGTATTTTTCATTATCAATCTGTGATATTTTTTTTTTTTGGCAATTTTCATGGATTGAACTATTAAAATAACTGCATTGCTAGAGCTATTTGCAACCCAATAAAGAGAACCAAATTAAATATTTTCTGCCGAATGAAAAAAACAGTAGCTAGTCTCCAATGAGGGGAAAAGAGTTAGGCTTTGTATCTTCGGTTGGCAATAACCCCTCCATCGCTTTGACTAGCCGATCCGCGCATGCGCCAATACTTCGTTGTTTCGTGTACACGGCCAGGTACAAACGACCTACACTTACCAAGATGGGTATTCTAACACTCACAAGTCAATACATTTTTTCACTTATGTGTTATGTGGTTGATAACTACAATATTTTTAAATTCAATTCTCTTGTGCATAGCCACAGCACTAGACACAGAAATGACTTACATAGGCCATGTAACTCCTTGTACATTTATCAGAAAGGTCCCTGCTACTCCTTCATACAAATATGGTCTTGCTTTAGCTTTAAAATTACTGTTTAACCCAAAAGACTGTTTAAGATTTAAAAAGGAATTGAGAAAGTTCTTGCTTGCACACTATTTACAGGGTAAAACCAGATGAGTGACGTCACGTGGTTCACTGACACTTGTCGTCTGTCACAGACATACAACGGAAGAACATAGCCCTACAACTCACAAATACCTCTTCCCAACCTGACATTGTAAAACTCGCTGAAAGGCGATAATATCTCTTCCTCAGTCCAATTTTTCATTTTCAAAGGTATGTAGAATACAGATTAAAACCACAACCACACCGCACAAGAACTTACATCACATCATTTAATTACAAAACAATAATAACTCTAAGAATAAGAGCAACATTAACATGCTTCCGCGGATTTCATACTTCTGGCGCTGGCGACATATACGTCACCAACGTGTTGAAGGACAAGTAGCTGATAACACCACTCTTCAGTCACAACTCAGCTGCCTGTTGACCACGTGACACCGCTATTCTACAGGATAACCATTCACAGCATAAGGAAATACTATACTATAAGTTCTTTGAACCACTATGTAGTTTTAACCCTATTATAAGGATTGTGTTTAGGTGTTGGGGGAAAAAAGTTGCATTGTTGTATGACATGTTCTATGTCCTTGAGCCTGGCTCATTCTAGGATCAAAAGAACAAGATACAATACAATACAATAGAGTTGTATCTTCCTTGATCCTCGTTTGAGGGTTTTTTCACATGTTTGGGTGCATACAGACTTCTCTCCCAAATTCATGTTCTAAATTTCTGATATGGTGCAGAGAGTAATATGTGATCTCATTGGGTTTCACCTCAGTATCGGAACAAAACAGTAATACGTAGAAATAATTATGTTAGTGAGTATAGGGTAGCTGAATAGTAATCCTGAGTAATCAAGCACAAGATGTTGCCACAACGAAGTGTCTGATATCACCCGCCCTCCACTTTAAGCAACGTCACTTTTAAAGTAGTAACTAGCACCGTATTGAGACAGAATAAATGGTCAATCATAGCATAGTTAGTGAATGCTTGCTTCACTCACATGCTTTGGTGTAACCACTGGTTGTTAATGTAAGTTATATAAAAAACCCTTAACATACCTCCTATGAATCAGAAACCTTCTTCTTTCTCTGTTTACCCTCCTCATATGAAGGACTTACAAGTGGGCGCCTGGGGTCAGGTATCTGTTGAGAAGCAGACAAACTCTGGATCAGGGAGAGTAGCCAGGTTGGGCGATCAACCCACACCCTGGTACGAGATTCAGGAAGGAGATTATATGAAATAGGTCAAAATGGATGAAAGGAAAAATGATCATAAAGTAGTTAGAATTAAGATTGTGTATCGGCACAAACATTCAATAGCACATATTCTGCACCTGTAGCATTATATTGCATTCTTTAATTGCACAACT
This sequence comes from Tenodera sinensis, assembly GCA_030765045.1. NCBI lineage: Eukaryota > Metazoa > Arthropoda > Insecta > Mantodea > Mantidae > Tenodera > Tenodera sinensis. The sequence continues at coordinate 320,183,028 of CM060964.1, forward strand.
TGTAGTAACACACATAATTGACAATAATTCACTGTCAGAACATGCTAGTTATTGTATACTGAGTTAAAGATGTATATGCTTCAAAGAAAGCAGTAATGCCACTTATGGTTCCATATTGTGCTCCAGGCTCAACATCACTAATTGCACACATGTAGCATTGAATTGCACAACTTTTAGCAATACATTTAACTGACAGTAATTCACACTCAAAATATAATAGTTACATATAGTAACAGTTGAAACTGATTTATGCGTATACCAAGGGGAAAAGGAAAGATTACTTATAACTCAGAATTACTTACAACTGAGATTTTGATAATGCATCGTATTTGTTTTTTTAAAAAAAAAAAAAACAGCAATACAGTGGGTCTACATGTGTAAAAATTTTACAAACAACAAAGATATGAAGAAAACATTTTGAACTTGGTCCTCCTTTAAAGAAATCGGTTAATTTGGCTTGTTTCACTTTTCTTGCACTAAGTGCATACACCTCATTTTGTTACTGATGACTGTACATAGTATGGTATAAACAATTCCTATGTCTGAGCAATTTTGGCTTTGGTTTTGTGTGGATTAAGTTCCCCCTCTCGTATGAATTTTACTTTCTGATCTAGTGTGTACTATTTCCTGTTTCTGTTCTCCATGGCTGATTAAAACCAACTGAGAACTGAAAGACAAAACCGCTGTTCAACAGTACACACCAGATACTGAAAATGTTTGTTTACTTCTTGTTTGTTGCTACAACATTGTTGCACTGAAAGCTACCCGCTCAGGTTGGGTCTTTGTCAACAGAGATGAGGAAAATATGTCTTGAGTTTCTTTAACTTCCTGCGTTCTTTGGTATCATATATGGCACTCCAGGTTTTGGATCTTTTTTCCCTCTGTGAATGTGTTAAACTCATCACTGCCAGTGGTATCATGTTTGATACCTTCTGCATTCTATGTTAATATTTTTTTCTCTCTTATCTACTTTGTATTGATGGTAAGATTAAAAAACCCATAAGAACTTAATTTAGTCCCAAGGTATCATATGATACTATCCCTAAAACACCCCTGAACCCCAAAACCCCCCAAAACAACATTTTATATTTTGAATATTCTTGTTCTTTTGATACTTAATAACACATATTGATCCACATAACAAAATTTGTAGCTGTCTGGCATTTTAGAACACCCCAAAAAAAATTTTTTTTTTCATTTTTGTTTAATTTTGGCCCATAGAAACTCATTAAGCACAAAATAATAATGTTAACTCTAGTATTGTAATCTCAGGATGCAGGCTCATAGTTACGTAAAACTTGGTTGTATTTCACTGAAATTTAATACATATGACTGTGAATTACATATAAATAAGGCTTTATTAACATGTTTCTAAATTACATTTTGCCGGGACCTACAAAAATTTACAGATAAATGCAAATTACGTTGAACTGGGGTATGTATAAAGCAGGTTCACTTGTATGTGCTTCAAATAAAGCTATATAGTTAAAGTCACTTAAAAGGGACGGTGGTTGGCCCCAACAACTATAATGAGGCAACATGTTCTTAAACCACTAAACCACTACTTATTAACTAAGGATAACCTTGTACCTATGCAGAATTTGAAAACATATAAGTTATTTCATGCATGTGCAATCTTAATTGTTGGTAGAATGAATAATGGAGGGAAACTGGATAACCCAGAGAAAACCTGCCCAGACATTGCTCTGTCCATCACAAATCTCACATACAGTCTCACGAGATCAAACCTGGTCTGCCTTGGTGATATACGAGCAGTCTAACCACTCAGCCATGGCAGTGTAAATCAGAAACCTGAGCTTATATACTCAATCATGGCATTATTAAGGAATGCACATGAGTGAAGCGAGATTGCTTTGCTGTTAATTAGTGTTGATTAGTTTGTTATAGTTACACAGTAAAGGAATGACGTACATGTGCTATATAGCGATTGGGAGTTCTGCTGCGATATAGGAGTATAACTTTTCATTGCAGCTTTCAGCAATATTAAATAACATTAACTGCTTATGTTTTAGCTTTGAAACATGTAGTAAATGATTAAGTTTCAGTGAACCACAGTGGTTTCAGTATTTAATTATAGTTCTTGGGTTTATGTGTGTGTGTGTGCACGCTTACCTGTTATCTTAATTGCCAATTGTGCTGGTACAAGTTTTTAACTACAATAAATGTTTGCTTAGAAATAGAGTATGGAGTTATACACTGCTATTTGTAGAGGATACTAATTTACTTTTTTCTAACAATGGCATAACACAGTTAAATGGACGTGTTAGTAGCACAATAGATAAATTGAAAATTGGCTAAATACTGATAGATTAACTTCAAATACCAGTAAAACTCAGTTAAATTTAGTAATGGTTCTTCTGTAGATATCCTTAATATATCAATCTATGAGAACCGTGTAAATGAATTTAATAGTATGAAGTTCTTAGAAATAATTACAGTACATCATGAAAAATGACCTTGAGATACAAATATGTTTCTTGTATATTAATGACTAGAAATAATGAATTTGTACTCAGATTTTGTGTGTTGTGTACCATATTCCTAAAAATACACAATTTAGTGTTTTATTTATTTTATTAACATTAATATATTGCCATAATTTCATTTAATTTTGGAATATCGTGGGTTATTATGCAGAAAATGGGCTGCTTGAGAAAACAAATGAAATGTAGTGCAATTGATAGATATTTGGCAATCAAGCTTTATTTTTTTTCATTTTCATTCTGACGAAGGCCATGGAGTTTAGAATGGCCGAAAGCTCAATATTTTCAAACCTCACACGGCTGATCGCCCGTGAAACTATAATAAATAACGTGCGCCATGAAAGCTTTAAATCTTACAAGCTTTATTTTGATTGTGGAAATTCCATACGTATGCTGCAATGGTTTTATTTTGCTTATGCAGCAGATGTGTAGCAAATAACTATTTATAACTTAGTATTATGTGCGCAAAAGTGGTTTTGTAATGTACTTATGCTGAATTTATTGGATAAACACCACATTTCTAAAGAGAAGCTTTGGTTTTGTGGATAGTGAAGGTTGCTGAAGCTATGCAAAAACATCATGTGTGGCTATTTGTAGATTACTGTGATGTGCCGTGCGTGATTGCTTTTTGAATGTACAAAAACATTAAATTAGTTTAAAAATGGGGCTTATGGTTTTTATATTTTTTCCTTAACTTTAATCTTTAGGAAGTTTTGTGAAGATTTTATTACCCTTCTGCAATGGTATTCTAAGCACTTCACCTTTTTCCTTTTTTTTTTTTTTTCCTTTTTTTTTTTTTCCTTTTTTTTTTTTTTTTTTTTTTTTTTTTTTTTTTTTTTTTAACAGCTAACCAATCTTCAAAGCCTGACAGGGTTTCTGTTATCAAAATTTAGCCTGTGTAAGGCTATGATACCTAGGTTAGTGTGTATAAACAGGATGACAGGGCCGTGTGTTGTGGAAACTGAACCTGTGGTTAGGTTACGTTAGGTTAGTATATCAACGGTATGACAGTGTCCTGTGTTATAGAAATTTAATCTGAGGTTAGGTTAGTGTGTGTATAACTAATGTAGTAATGTTATTGCTTAAGATATTGTACTAGTAATTGGCAGAGAAATAGGTATGAGGTAAGCACATATATAAAATTTCTTTCCAAATATAATGGTTCCCCTGCCTTTTTAAAAGTGAAAACCCGTTTAGCCATACCAATCTTATGAAACTCCATTTACAAATGGTGTGAAATATTCAATTGTCCAAGTTAAAAAAACTTCCATTTACAAATGGTGTGAAATATTCAATTGTCCAAGTTAAAAAAACTACAATCACACTATTTCTAGTATTAGATGCACGTAGGAGAAGAAGGTGTTATCAACAGAGGCTATAAAACTGCACTCTTTCCTCTTCTTTTTGGCGATGTTAACTTTCTTCCAGCACTTGACACTTTTTGTTTCCAATTTGCAATCGGAGGAGCACTACAATTTGTACAACTCTGAGAATTTTACAATACACCATAGTTGATCAAACAAGATTGCAGTTTTTCTATATTTGTCACAGTTTGTACGAATTTCATAGCAGTAACTACAGACCCGTTGCTGGAACTGAAGCCGTGTCCTTCCGAAGTACTCAATTCCATTTTACAAACATAACCGCCATGTGTTGTGTGTCACGCAGTTTGATGTTTGATCAAGCACATGCTACTCTTTGACCTAGTGACATATGAAGTCATCATCAATATTATGGTTGAGCAAGCACAGGGTAAAATAAATTGAGAATTTGAGCAACTCCTCCTTGAAGCAAAATGTTTGATATACAGGGTGTGTCAAAAAAATTTATATACCCTTTGAATCGTCATACAAAATTTATGTTCCATTCTACAAGGTTCAGTTGCTGGAAATGGAAGGCTTAAAGTCCAATTTGAAACATAAATGTACTTTCTAATGCAAATGTAATCGCAGTTCAAACTAGCGACTTTCAGCATCAATACATTGCTAAGTATGAGTCACCACTGCTTCCATACATCATACCAACGAGTCCAGTGGGATTTCTGCGTACACTGCTTGAATCTCACTCCAAAGTGTGTCTAGGTTACGTGGTTTACGTTTGTACACCTCATCTTTTTATATGCCCCGTAAGAAGAAATCCAGTGGCGTAAGGTCTAGACTTCCAGGTCTTGACTTTTTTCATTTTGTATTTTTATTTTATTTTTAAATGTATGTACGTCGCTTTTTCAGTTGATAATATAATCATATAATATAGTATAGCGGTATAACTGTTTCATCTAAAATGAAGGAAATGCCATTTACATATGTGCTGGCCTATCACAGCACAACAGCATCCCTCAGAGGCACATGAGGGTAAGGTCGGTGGATCTAAATACCACCTATTTAGTCCTCCCGGCTAGGTCCGATGGACCCGTTGACCAACGATAGGTGTGGTCCCCCTTACAAAATGGGGGTTTAAGTTGGGTGATTTAACTGCCACATTGTAAAACTGGTGCCCGTTAAGAAAACAGTTACATGAAAGCCACATACATGAATATGAGTCCTAAAGATAAACATTCCGGAGTTAAAACTGTCCCCCAATCGGATCTCTGGGTGGGGACATCTTTAGGCAAATTTCATCACAACAATTCCAATACTTTAAGAATTCTACAATGGAATGCAGGAGGCATGTCCCAGCCTAAAAAACAAGAGCTAATGAAAATATTAAAAGACCAAGATATAGATGTCTTCACAGTACAAGAAGCCAATATATCAGAAGAACAGGAAATATACTTTGAAATGGATCAGTACACTACACATATACTTCCAAAGGCTCGTCAAATAGCAAGTGGTATTCTTACAGGAATTAAAAGAAATATGAAAGCTACTATCCAAATCCAAAAAACAATGGAAGAACAAGATAAATCAGAAATAGTTAAAATTGAAGTATGGAAAAGTAACTACCACTATAGAATTTACAGTATCTACAATCCTCCAGACAATACACTAGATCTAAATTCTATTCCCATAGAACCCAAAAGTATTTTAATAGGTGATTTTAATGCACACTCCCCTAGGTGGGGCTACAGAGATATAAATTCAGCAGGAAGAGTCATAGAAGACCTATTAAACTCATCAACAATGGAATTAATATTTAATCCAATTTCTCTATAGTCTTAACCCCTAACATGCTGACCTGTCATGGCATGTAATACGCCCTCTGATTGGTAATCAGAGGATATGGTCGGTAAATTTATTTTGATAACTCTCCCGATCAGGTCGGTGAGACCCGTAAACCAACGACAGGTGTGGTCCTCCAGACATTCTGGGGGTTGTGAGAGAGCGATGTAACCGCCAAAACATAAAAACATGATGCTCTCTGAAAAGTGGTTACTATTACTGCTATTGCTCTCTTTATATTGGAGAGCAAGAGGATTAATGACTTCATTGTCAGAGATCCAGCATTGGCTAACAACATATTTAATCCAAATGATCCACCCACTTACCTTCATTATAATGGTTCAGGTACAAATCCTGATCTTCTGATGGTGTCATCTGACATTATTGACAATTAAAAAGAGAAATAATAGAAGACCCAGGTTCAGGCCACAGAATCACCATAAACTCCATAAGAGGTCTAATAAATAAAAGTAACAAACCAAAAATAAAAAAACTTCTTGGAATTTTAAAAAAGCAGATTGGTCCAGTTTCCAAAATGAGATAGAAGGGAAGTGTAATATACTGTTAGAATCAGAGTTCAAGTCAACAGATGAAATGAATAAAAAAATGTGTGAAATATTATTGACAGCAGCCAAAACACATATCCCCAAAGGAAAGTTAAAGAAATATAGCTACTTTTGGTCTCCATCTTTATCTAAGTTAAAACACGAAAGAAATATAGCAAGAGTCAAAGCCAAAAGAACCAAGTGTCCAGAAGATGTACAAAACTGGAGAAGAAAAGCAGCCATTTTTAAGAAAGAATTAATTACAGCAAAGAGGGCCAGTTTCACAAATTTTGTAGAACATATGGACTATAGGAAAGATGGAAATAAAATATACAAATTCCTTAATAAAACAAAATTATCAAAAAATACAACTGAACCATTAAAACATAATAACAAAAGCTTAACTACAGATAGGGAAATAGCAGAATCCCTTAACAAGTTTTATGCTCAGTCACAAAGAATACCTCAAGCGTATAAAAAACAAGATAAGGCTATCCAAAAAACTATCAGAGAAACTAATAAGCCAAAAGGTATACAAAATGAAATTTTTATTCAGGATTGTAACGAAACAGAACTGAATTTAGCAATAGAACAATTACAGAACAAAAAATCTCCAGGACCTGACAAGATCCACCCAGAGTTTATTAAACACCTTGGCAGGAAAGGAAAAGAAATCCTACTTAAACTGTATAACACGTTGAGACAGAATATAAGGACCCCAATAGAAAATCGTTCATGTAAATGATTGTTAAAAGTGTATAAGTATTAGAATTGTTTGTGCTCCATAATAAAAATAGGAGACGATAATTGGGATCACTTCCCTAACGAGAAAGAACTATGTGTGCGGATGAATACCGCGGATGAAAACAAAATGGCGGTGTGTCGTGTCAAAGCGACGCCAAGAAATGATTCAGTAGCGTCTATATGTTCAAGGTGATAAGACGTGTTTTGGTAGCATGTGTACATGGAACTTTCACCAAACTTTTATCCAGCATAAATTCTACTAAATTAAAAAAGTGTAAAGGTTTTTAAGTATTTAACATGGTGCTGAGAGTGTAAAATATCGAAGTGTTAATAAATAAATACATTGTGATAAAGAAACATTGATATATGCATTCCATCTGTTACCACGACCCTGTAGATAGAAAACGAGTCTCATAGCACAGCCAATTCCCTTAATAATTAATTAAAAACCGCACCAAAATGGCTTACCCAACGTGAAGCTCGAATTTAGGATGGAATGCAAATCACGGAAATTGAAATCACGATAAACATCAAGTGACGCCATCTCATCGCACCAAAGGAAAGAAGACGCCATTAGACCATCGTTTGATATCAACGATACATCAGAGCATCGATGCACGGATAATCAACGCGGGAAAACACCGGAGATCATCTAGCGAAGCCAACTGCCCAGGAGACGTACATAACTGGACGAAGCAACGGAAAAAAAAAAAGTAGGATAAAAAATTTTTGTTTTCACATCCAGTTTGTTTTCATTTTTATGTTACTGAGAAGCGGCAAAGTAGTGGGACTTTTAACCCTAAGTGAATTGAATAAAGAAACTAAAATGTCGTGAAAAGAGATAGAAACAGGAGTGGGGGAAGGGGCAGATAGGCCTAGTTATCAGGTAGAATTAGAAATTGAGGAACAGGTTGAAATAGGGAAAGACCAAAGGTTATTAATGATCATGTTTGAAAGACTAGAACAAAGTTTAGGTCAGAAAATGGAACAGAATAGGGCAGAATTAAAACAGGACATAGAACAAAGTTTAGGTCAGAAAATAGAGGGAGTGAGAGAGGACTTGGAAAATAATAAAAAAGAAATAGGTCAGAAACTGGAAAATAATAAAGAAATAGGTCAGAAAATGGAGGAAGTGAGACAGAACTTAGAACAGAAAATGGAATTAGGAAGACAGAACTTAGAACAGAAGATAGAATTAGGAAGACAGGAGTGTAAAGAAAATATGAAAGTGATGGAAAATAATTTGAAATTAGTACATAAAAACTTAAATGAGACAAAGGAAGTTTTAGAAGCTAGGATAGAAATCATAGGAGATAGGATGGGAAAAATAGAATCAGAAATGAGAGAAAATAAGATTGTATTAGAAGGAGAAATTGCTAGGTGTAGAGAGGAAATAACAGAATGTAATACAAGTGTAGACTGTAAGATTACAAATGTAAAAGCAGAAATAACTGAGGAATTAAGGAAAGAGATTGAGGTAGTAAAGAAAGACATTATTAATGAAACTGTAGAACAAATTTTAATTCCTAAAATTAAGACGATGACTGATGTGGTGCATTCGCAACAGGATGCTATAAATGATATGAAACAAAGTCACTTAGAAATAAAAAATGATTTAAAATCAATTTGTGAAGAAATGAAAAAGGGAAAGAAAGTTTGGCTAATGTAAATGATGTTGTGAATGCACTACAAAGGCAAGATGATTTAGATGTAAGTAATGTACAAGATGAGAGTTATTTGAATAATGTACAAAATGTTGACTCACCATACAGAGAAAGAGGTTCACAAACAAACAATGACACAACACATAACACATGTTACACCAACAGCATATTACATGAAATCACACCACCTACATTTGACGAGGAGAAGGGAGACGATCCAAAACTCTTTGTTAAAGAGATGGAAGAGTATTTTAAAGTGAAAAGGATACCAAATGAGCTTAGGATGATGATAGTTAAGAAAAGCTTAAAAAACAAGGCATTAGAATGGCTCAGGTTAACACTAGCTGGTCATGAGTCGTATAGTTCATTCAGAAATTTATTCCTATCAAGGTATTGGGGCCCAGCTAAGCAAAACCAAACTGGGGTAGAGCTAGCGACAGGTAGATATGATCCAACCAAAGGGTTATCGCTAGTCGATTATTTTATGAAAGTAGCCAACAAAGGAAAGCTATTAGACCCCAACTTGTCGGAATGCAGACTCACTTGCCAAGAAAGGCACAACAATAAAACAAAAGTCTAAATTTAGTTTCTCATATTCCTCAATAAAACTCTTGATCATTAAAAAATTTTCTCATTCGTACCTACAAGAAATAGAAGCAAATGCCAAAGATAAAAAATGGATTACACTACTTTCCAACCCAGATATAATCCCCCAGAGACCAAGGAAAACAGTGGTTGCAGCCTTCCAACTACTGACAAATCATGACTGCTTAGCAAGTCATCTCTACAGAATAGGTATCTCAGCCTCACCAATATGTGTCCTGTGTAATGATCCAGCAGAAATGAACGAATACCATTTGAAGACCTGTGAAGCATTAAGATCAGAAGAAACTACAGTTCAAAAGTATTGGAAAGCACAAATGCTAGTGGCTTCATTGCCAGATGCAAGGCACTAGAAAACAACAACAACATATAGTAGATGCCTTTTTTCACGTCTGTAACCACGTTTTCATTAATTTCACCAGTACCGTACATTTCCCTCTCAATTTTTGACAAAGTCCATGTTATCTGAGGAACTATCAGTCCTCCTTACCTCAGATAACTGAGGCTCTACTATATTGTAATTGTTTTAAATGTAATATTGTTTGAACATCATAAAAAATGTTATCAGTTTATACGAAGAATAAGAAAAGAAATGAAAAGATGCAGAAATAACACTCAACTGCTTATATCACAGGTTGAACTTTCAGTAATGAGCTCATGTGAAACAAAAGAAGAATAGCAGATTTACAAACATCACATTAAAGTAAATTTTATATCCTGATAAAACAAAAATGAATGAACAGGTTTTCAGAAATGACAATGTTTTGATACAGATTGTATATTTTAATGAGTTCTAAATTTTTTCCATAGTAATTTTTTACCCTCTCTTGTGGTTTCCCAGATATGCAGGTGTTCAAAAATTCAGTGCCCAGACTAATAGGAATGATACAGGAGACCATAACAAATAAATGTCATAACTATGTGTTGGAAATGCATATTGTTAGAGTACTCAGTATGTAGGAAGTTATTGTGTATGGTTAAGAATAAAATGGTGTAAATGTTGTTCATTGCTTTATCATTCTGATCACTATTACAATACAATAAATATTCAAAATGAGCACCATTAACCTCAGCGTAGAGCCATAGCAGGGAGGTCCATGTTCACTGGAAAATGTGTGGTGTGTTCTGTATTTGTGTAGCCGCTGCAAGAATTCTTACAATCAATTCTGCCTCCGAGTCAAGAGGGGTAGAATACATCTTGGGTTTCATGTAGCCTTAGAAAAAGAAGTTAATGGGGTGAGGTCCAGGATCTTGCAGGCCATTGTACAGGTCCTCCCCGGCAGATCCACTGATTGCCAAATGTGCTGGAGCCCCATCATGCTGAAACCAAATCTTCCTCCTGATATCCAGGGATACCTAGGGCTCTTCGACTATTGTCTTCAGCCACACCATAAACAAAGTGCATTATTTTGCAGCTCATACTCAAATGACCTGTCGATGGGCCCTTAAACCTCACTCATTTACTCACTTGCACTTCTCCCCATGTTTAGCACTCCATATTGACACTGCAATTATCATGTAGGCACTAGTGCTACCTGCTGACTCTGTCAAAAAGCATTACATCACAACATACTATGTATCTCAAACTAACATTTGTGTTACAATGTCAGACAAAATTACTTTTATCTGCTCTGCTCATATATTACTTATGAATGCTAAGTGCTCGCAAAATATGCTTTAACACATTATTATTTAACAACATATATTTGTTTTTGTCTCCTTTATCACCTTGATTAGTTTGGGCACTGAATTTTTGAATACCCTGCATAATCATCAGAGAATAAGGATTTCACATGTTATTTACAGAAAATACATACCTATACATTTCGTCATGTCAGATTCTCAAAAATATCATATTTTAATCAAAATTGTTAACCATTTTTGACAAAATAAAATATTATAAAACATAGTTTATATAAGGGGGAGGAAGTGAAAATCTTTGCTTTGTATCCTTGAAACTTGAAATCAGCATGCACACACATACATATTGTATAGTGTTTAAATATGGAAGGAAACACAAAACTTTTGGAAGAACATGTTAATTATGCTGCAATTGAGTTGAACATTTATAGTTTTATTTCTTGAGATCCTTCCATAGTATTGGTCAGTAGTATAGAGATACCATACTACTGACATTGGTTTGGCAGAAGTTTGGTGAAAATCCTATTGACATTTTTTAGTACTTGTCACAATGAGAACCATTTCCGAGTTTCCCTACAAACAGCACTTGCTACCTCAAACGGTTTTGCAACTGGAAAGCTATGTACAGCTGCTATGCAGGTCCTAAGCCACAAAACAGCCAAGAGATTGAGAGTCCTAAGCTGCAAATGATAGCTGAGGGACCTTTTTATAAGAGGAGGAGTGAAGCAGTTGCAGCCTTTAGGATCTGTGTAGTTAAACCCCAGTGATACATGTTGGAAATAATCCAGCAAATTTCGCTTATTTAGGTTGGCAGTCCTGATTGTGCATGCTAAGTAGTGGGAAGATGACCATGTTTGTTGTCCTTAGGTGCTCATTTTGCAATAAAACAAATCTCGTGAAAAGGGCAGATGGGTGGGTTCCAGATTTTAGAAGAGAGAAGATCAACTCCATACAACGCCTAAGGCAACAAACACTTCTTTTTTTCACTTTTATCACAGTTTTTCTTGCTGCAACAAATGGTAGAAATAGCCTATTGAAATAGAAATTATGTGTGCAACAGGCACACAACTTTCTCCACCGATTATTGCAGATACCCCTTGTGTATTATACTATTCATACAAAAAGGGATTCTCCTACCCACTTCATGCAGATCACAATAAAAATGATCTGACAATTTCAAATCATTATAAATCTGGTGACATTCATTATGTTACAAAAATGTCCAACTGTTTAATTATGATCTCACAGGAAATCGACCGAGTATTCTCTGTTATCTAAAGTAAAATGAATGTGTGAGGTTTAAGGGCCTGTCAACGAGGTCATGTGAGCCTGTCTAAAGTAAAGCTCATGGCCATCCTGAGAAGCTAATTAGGGAGGTGCATTTCAAAATTGTTACTGCTTCACCACAGGATAAGAAATGGACAATTTGCCCTTAATGTTTATAAAATATGTCAGTTTGCCACATGCTCATTTCTTAGTTATTGTAAACTTTAATGAAAAGTAATGTATTATATAAACAAAGATGTCATTTTAAATACTTCTAACTGAAATAAACATAAAACTAGCTTTACTAGCTGTTTAGAGAAATATCAGGATGTAGCTAAATTTTGTTTTCCATGGCAGTTTTGTGTTACATTCTGTATGACTCGCCCTATATCCCTGAGTCTAGCTCGCTTTTAGGATCTGTGAAGCTACATGGATAGATGATTTTTCATTTCTCACTGTCTTATTTCTCGTCTTAAGGTGCACTAATTTTAAAGGTTTCCATTGTTTTATTCTGTTAATAGACAAAGTTTGGACCTTTGAAAGATGAGGATCGTATTTTCACCAACTTGTATGGACGTCATGACTGGAGGTTAAAGGGTGCCATGCAAAGGGGAGATTGGTACAAAACAAAGGAGATGCTTCTGAAAGGGGCCGACTGGATTATAAGTAAGTTCAGTGTACTTTATAGATTTACTGCAAAGCCCTTTGGTGTATTTATTACCTGGGGTAGTTTGTAACAACAGTGATTACCTCTCAAACAATCATGAGCAATTGAATATGTAGGTAGAATGCATGTTATAAAAATTGAAGCTACTGACAGTGAAGCAACGCAAATATTATATTATAATACTATTCAATTATGTCTTTAAAACACAAATTAAGGACATATTTCATAATGTTTTGATTACATCGTCAGCTTCTTCTGTGTTTATGAATAAAAGTGAAGAATTGTCACAAAATATTTATTGTAATATGAATATTATATATAGGGTGGAAGTGAAATAATCCACCAGACTGAAGGAGGTGAGAGAGTGGATGTAAACTAACAAAAAGTTCCAATACTTATTTTAGTTAAATGCACTGTTAAATAATCACATTTAAAGGTGATAGTGTGTGGCAATGTGCAACTGTTGATCGGGTACTCAGCTTCTTGATACCGAAATTTAGATTTCTGATCGAATGGGCTTTTGAAAAAGACACGTTTTTATTTAATTGCCGGATATGAGATTTGCGATAAATATTGAGTAATAACATAAATAGATAATAGAGCAGGAAGTGTTGTAAGGTGAGCAAGATATGAGTAAATAATAGTCGTTAAATTTGTAGGATAAACACATTATTGGTTTGAAATTAACGAGTCATGACGTCATACTACATAGTTTAAATACACGTTCGAAAGTCAGGTCTGAAAACCTTAAAAGTCGCGCGATATATTTAATAAAATATAAAGTAAACATCGTTTAATCCTAAAAAGGTAATTATATATTCGAAATTCATAAAAGAACATGTTATAATAGAAAGGGACATTTCTAAATTGCGGGAAAAGGAAATAGCATTTTGGATACGAGGCTTTCTTGGATGACGTCATGACATTCAAAATTGAAGTGAACGGTTTTCTTAGCGTGGGTAAGAGAGAAAGCGTCTGGTCACTACTCAACCACAGACCAGTACGGGAGGTTGTGCTGTGCGGACGTGAGTGAGATTCCTCTACATATAGAATCGGCATAGCTCCCGAAAATATTTAAAATAAATAAATAATATATAAAGTTGTTCTTGGGTTGTCCATCACACTTACGCAAACCCGAGATAAAAGTAAGAGATCTCAAGCTGACTAGCCGGAGCGAAACACATCAAAGGGCAACACCACGTCACCAACGACATTTAAGCATCAACGGCCGATACAGCGATACATCAGGAAGCGAAGAACGACTATTTTAGCTTCAAATGGCATCCCAACGTGTGGCGTCGAAAGAATGGACCAACCCCAAGACGACCAAGCCAGCATAGAACCAGCAAACAAGAAGGTGATCCAACGTGTGGCGTCGAAAGAATGGACCAACCCCAAGACGACCAGGCCAACATCGAGCCAGCAGACAAGAAGGTGCCCAGCGTGTGAACATCTGTGAAACGTGTAGTGAACAAGTTTAAGTGCAGTTAAAAAAAAAGAAAAGTGAAAATTTTGGTGAGTAGAAAAACACATGTAAATAGCTTAGAAATGGAAGACAGTGATAGCGATTTTCTAGGTTTTGAGAGTCCGGAAATTGAGAAAAGTGTAAGTAGGATGGAAGAATATAGTCAGAATGTAATTGGTAGCAGAATATGCCAAGAATTAGAAGATCAGAACGTTAGAGAAACACATAGAGGTAGCTCAGAAATGTTTAATAGTAATTCAGAAAGGCCAGCAATTATGTCAGAAATAGAGAATATGTTTCAAAAGATAATGAAAAAGATGAGTACAGAGTTAAGTCAAAAGATAGATGAAAATAGTAAAGAATTAAGAACAGTGAAAAAGATGAGTACAGAGTTAAGTCAAAAGATAGATGAAACTAGTAAAGAATTAAGAACAGAGTTAGGACAGAAATTAGAGAAGGGACAACAGGAATTGGGAATGCAATTGGAAAATCAGAAGAGAGCTTTAGAAACCTTTAGGGAAGAAGTTAGGGAGGAAATTAATAAAGTCATTAGTGAAGTAAAAGAAAATAGAGAACAGGTTAAGGGAGAATTAGAGACAATAAGGCAAGAAGTAAAGAATTCTGAAAAGAAATTAGGTCAACAAGTGAGTGAAAAATTAGATAAAGAAAGGGAAATAGTAACATATAGATTAGACAAACAAAGGGAAGAGGTAGTACAAAGGTTAGATAAAGACAGGGAAGAAATTAGAGAAGAGCTACAGGGGTGTAAAGTTAGAATGGAAAGATCTGATGTAGAAAGTGCAAGGCAGGCTAGAAATTTGGAGGATGTTACAGACCAAATAAAAGGAGTAGTAACAGAAATTACTCAGGTAAAAGAGGCCTTAGAAAATTTGAAATTAAATGAAAATGCATGTAATCACAACAATCTTAGTAATGAAGTTGCAAGAAACGAGGCAATACCAGGTGTATCAGCTGACATTTCGATGCAAAATAGGGGTAACAGTAATTCCCATTCTGATCTCAGAAATAGTGCAGGGATAGGTGACAATCCAAATTTACATTGGCCTAACCATGTCTTAAATGAAATGACACCTCCAGTTTTTGAAAATGAAGATTCAGATGATCCTAAAGCCTTTTTAGAAGGGTTACAAGAGTACTTCACGGTGAAACGTATACCAGAGGAGTACAAGATGGTGATAGTAAGAAAATGTCTAAAGGGTAATGCTGCTAATTGGCTAGGCCTTTCTATGGGTAACAATAATGATTACAGGACCTTTAGGAACATCTTTTTAACCAGATATTGGGGAGCTAGTAGGCAGGCTAATATTAGAGTTGAATTAAGCAATGGAAAGTTTAATCCTAGATCGGAGGAATCGATGGTCAACTATTTTATGAGAATAGCGAGAAAATCGAAGATGTTGGACCCTCCCTTAGATGAAAAAGATCTAATAAATATAGTTACTCCACATTTTCCGGAAACACTTCAACACTACCTAATCATAGCCCGACCCGATAGCATTGCAGCTATGATCGAATTATTATCAGCCTTAGAAGTCAATAAGCCAAAACACGCATTTGGAAATAAATATGAAGGAAAAGAAACTGTCAATTCTTTCGGGCAAGGGGCACAGTATTATCAGAATAGAAGTGAGGTTAGGGAAAGATATAAAGGACCAGTACCAAGGATGGAATCGTTCCGGTGGGAAAATCAAGGTAGATATAACCAGGAAGGGCATCACCAAAATAGAAATGGTAATCTAAGGGGAAGAAATATAAGGGTGAATTATATGAATACAAATAGATTTGATCGAGGTAGACGGGGACGTTATTTTGGACATAGTAGAAATTCAAATGATGGGTATTGGACAAACGGAGATAATGAGTTTAGACCGAGGTCACCAAGACAGGGAGAAAGGTATTCTAATGGACGAAATTCCCCCGAAAATGCGGAAATGGTTGAGGCCATTAACACGGTCAAAAACATGGTAGGAAGTAACCCCGATTTAATGCAGGAAAACAGAAGTAACAATTCGGGAAATAGTACGGGAGCAATACCTAAAAATCAGGGAAACGCCAGACCCGGTCAAACGCGCCTTCAGTGAGAACTGGGTATCCTAGTAATGATTGTGATAAGTACTCGGAAATAAATAGTCCTGGAAGGCAAATGATGATACAAAAGAAAAGAGAATGTAAAAATAGAATCGACGAAAACGAAAAAGTAGGAGATCCACCTAAAATCAAAATTGGAGTAAATGGAAAACAATACAATGCAATTATAGATACAGGATCAAATAGCACTGTATGCTCACAAAATTTTTATGATAATTTACAAAGTAGTGGTTTTAAAGTAATGTCTTTACCAGTTAATGGGATATATTGCTCGCTAGCTGTGGGAAAACGAAAAGAGAGAGTAAAATTTCAAGCAATGATAAATATTGAAATAAATGGGAGAATACTTGGAATTTTATTTCTGATTGTAGGAAGACTTGTTACAGATATTATAATAGGTTGTGATTGTCTTTATGCCTGGGAAGCTGTGGTGAATTTTAAAAACATGATTCTAGAAATGAAAGTTGAAGATGAGACCATTATAGTGCCTTTTGTGGAAGATAGTAGTTCAGAAACTATTGTACGAGAAAAAGAGGAAGAAGAAATCCAAGGGGATACATTCTTTGTAGAATATGTTAAAGTAGGAGCTATGGAATTAACTGAAGTAAATGTCAAAGAGTACAGTGTCGATAATAAAGAAAATGTAGAATGGGATAAAAATGATTTCATAGACAATTTGAGATTTTCTGATGCAACTAGGTACTATGATAGGGAGAGTAGTGAAGACTTAGAAGAATTGTTGAGGAAAAAAGTAACTCAGGCTGATCAACTAAATGAACAACAGAGGGATAAACTGTTTGAAATATTAATCCGAAATAAAGAAGTATTCTCTGAGAAACCTGGTAAATGTAATATTTATACTCATTCGTTTGAGATGATGCCTATCAAACCTTTTACACATAAAGCGAGAACTATCCCAAATACAATAAGAGAAGAGGTAGATGCAGTTATAAAGTCAATGTTAGAAGATGAGGTTATTGAAATTTCGAATTCAGAATTTGTGAATCCCCTATGTATTGTAAATAAGGCCAATGGAAAGATTAGGGTGACATTAGACGCGAGAAAACTAAATTATTGTTCCTCATACTTTCCATCAGGGAATCCAACAGAACGTGTCCTCCGAGATGTAGGAATTTATTTACGTGTACTTACACATCATAATCACAAGGATTGGGTGAAATATTGTCCATTGATAGAAAAGATTATCAATCACACCATTAATGTAACTACTGGGTTTGCACCAATAAAATTAATGTTAGGAATTGAACCAGAACCAATATTGATCAGGGTACCAAAAACACTGAAAATTAATGACATTCAGTTAAGTGAAAAAGAAAGAGTGAAAATTGCTTTTGAACGAATCAAGAAAAAGGCAGAGAAGCGAAAATTAAAGAAAAAGAGTAGAAAACATAAATGGGAACCTAAGATAGGCGATTGGGTACTAGTTAAAGACCATAAGTTATCAAGTGCCTTGCGAGATAGGAACAAAAGGATGGAATTGTTATATAAAGGTCCTGCAGAAATTATATCAAAATTTGGTTATCATACCTATGAATTAAAAGATGTTAAAAATGAAAAATGTCTGGGAAGATGGCATAAACAACTCCTTCGACCATACAAGAAACCGTGTGGTACCTTGGAACCTTGATTTCATGTAAAATTCGAAGTGTCATTGTCTATTGGCGCCCAATTAGCTCTGAGATAAAATTTAAATGTTAGCTTACTTGAAAACCATATATTGGTCAGGTACTTACATATTCATGAAAAATGCAGAATGTGAATTGCTATCTACTACAAAGAGCTTAAAAATATATTGTATAGAGCTCACAATAACAGCTTCAGAAAGATTGTTAAATTGTTCATCTCCGCATAGAGAGAAAACAGAATATTTACTTTGTAAACATTTGTTAAAATATTTAGATGTATAGATAGTTATCACAGAAAGACAAAGAAAGAACTTGTCTAAAGAGTGTAATGGATTTATATAAATATATGTACATTTTAGTGCTTAAAGGATATAGTACAGATATGTGTTACAATAACAAAAGTGAAAAATCACAGTGCAAGTGATAGTGAGAGCGAAGTGAGCAAACATGAACTAAAAGAAGGAAGTATAAAGAAAGACTCTTGAAATTTAACCTTTATATAAAAGCTTCACAGAAGAAACCATAACATATTGTAATTAGTATTTAAGGATTAATGTTTAGTCAAGTGTACAATTGTTTGTCATGTTAAAAAGATTAATGAGAAAATGTGTTAATAACCAATTTCAAAAAAACAGTGTAATTGAAAATTGTATATAATGGGAGTGTTGCCGATTATTCAAAATACAGGAGTAATTTTTAATTTTTCTTTCGGGCAAGACATTTACATTATTTTATTATAAAATAATAAAATAACATAAATGGGGGCATTTGATACCGAAATTTAGATTTCCGATCGAATGGGCTTTTGAAAAAGACACGTTTTTATTTAATTGCCGGATATGAGATTTGCGATAAATATTGAGTAATAACATAAATAGATAATAGAGCAGGAAGTGTTGTAAGGTGAGCAAGATATGAGTAAATAATAGTCGTTAAATTTGTAGGATAAACACATTATTGGTTTGAAATTAACGAGTCATGACGTCATACTACATAGTTTAAATACACGTTCGAAAGTCAGGTCTGAAAACCTTAAAAGTCGCGCGATATATTTAATAAAATATAAAGTAAACATCGTTTAATCCTAAAAAGGTAATTATATATTCGAAATTCATAAAAGAACATGTTATAATAGAAAGGGACATTTCTAAATTGCGGGAAAAGGAAATAGCATTTTGGATACGAGGCTTTCTTGGATGACGTCATGACATTCAAAATTGAAGTGAACGGTTTTCTTAGCGTGGGTAAGAGAGAAAGCGTCTGGTCACTACTCAACCACAGACCAGTACGGGAGGTTGTGCTGTGCGGACGTGAGTGAGATTCCTCTACATATAGAATCGGCATAGCTCCCGAAAATATTTAAAATAAATAAATAATATATAAAGTTGTTCTTGGGTTGTCCATCACACTTACGCAAACCCGAGATAAAAGTAAGAGATCTCAAGCTGACTAGCCGGAGCGAAACACATCAAAGGGCAACACCACGTCACCAACGACATTTAAGCATCAACGGCCGATACAGCGATACATCAGGAAGCGAAGAACGACTATTTTAGCTTCATTCTATTGGCAGATCAATGAACTAGTTTAATGGTCTATAAAAACCATATAAATAACATTAGCCATGTATTGAATTCAGATGTTTTGTCGCGCTGTGCCAGACACCAGAAAATTATGTGAAAAAGTAAGGTTATGGCTGATTAACCTGTATGAAAACATAACCTCAAATCTTACATTTCTGTGCAGTTACAAATATTTTATTTGGCACGTTTAAAGGCCTGTTCTATATGAGAGGCTTATGCCATGATAAGATAATGGCCTCACTTGAAATCGGATTCTTCTTTTAAATGCTGCACAAAATTGTTTACTAACTTCTGACACCAGCTGCAGCGTTGTATCCACCAGGAAGTCACAAATGTGATAGAATCATAAAAAAATAAACTTTAAATATGCTCTAATCAGTCAGAAATACACAAATTTACTTGAAATGAAACCATTACACACTAAGTCAATGTCTACTTACTGTGCATGCATGCTGAGCAAAAGGGGGTTGCCTTATTCACTTTATTTACTGAATAGTAGGGACCTAATATGATATTCATATTCATAGTAAATAGTAAGGTAGTTTGTTTCTAACACTTAACACATGTGGTGAACACATGGAGTTTTCATATCATCTGTAAGATGTTGTTGTTAGCTAATGCTGGATTTCTGACAATGAAGTCATTAATCCTCTTGCTCTCCAATATTTTTCACTGATGGATGGGGCACTAGAAGTGGCCGGGCATATTTGAAGGTGGTCTCGATCCATTTCCTCTTGCAGATCACATAGAGGACAG
This sequence comes from Tenodera sinensis, assembly GCA_030765045.1. NCBI lineage: Eukaryota > Metazoa > Arthropoda > Insecta > Mantodea > Mantidae > Tenodera > Tenodera sinensis. Next base: position 320,203,379 of record CM060964.1, read on the forward strand.
AGTGGTGAAGAATATATCCCAATTCTGTTTAAATGTTTTGCCAGACAATCATGTCCTGTAATCAACCTGAAGGTTGCAACTGCTGTTTTTCGAGGATACTCAGGAATCACTGTTTGAATGTTTGGTAGTTCCCATCTTTTATTCTTTGATTTTTCATAGTAATATTTTGCAATAATTTTTTTGAATTCAGAGTTGACTAATCTTTTAGCTGCATAAAATGGTAGATTAACTATTGATTTCTGGACATTGCCGGTATCCTTTTTTGCAAGAAAATCAGCTTTCTCATTACCACTCAGTCCACAGTGAGCTGGTATCCATTGGAAGACTAGGTGTTTTTGAAGTGCTGTTAGATGGGTAAGGATTTTCCAACATTCTATAATAGTTTGGTTTTTTGGTGACAACTTGGAAGTAATTGCTATAATTGCTGCCCTGGAATCTGAGAGAATAACTGCTTGCTGAAAATGTAAAATTCTGTGCAAAAGATTTTGTAGGGCCATTCGAATTGCTTGAATTTCTCCATCAAAGTTTGTAGTTCCATAACTTAAAGATTTGTAATAGGAAAAGAGGTGACATGTGACTCCAGCACCTGCTCCATCTTGGTATGATATCAATGATCCATCAGTATAAATATGGAGCCACTCATGTTCTGGAAATCTAGTATGGATTGTCTCTAATGCCAATAATTTTAGAACACTAGTTGGAGTATCACTTTTTTTAACTTCTTCTGTCAGGTGTAAATAATATGTGATGTCTAATGTATGTGTTGGATTGACTTTAGATATGAAGTTTTCCTTTGAATTAGGAAGGTGTACATCCTTCTTGATGTCTTGAATTTTGGAAAGAAAGCTCTCCTGAGTCTTTAGTGTATGTGTGAAATTTCTCTTGTGCCATGTATTGAATGGGAGTCTGATCAACTTTTCGTGTTGAATAAGAGCCGCTTTTTCTATTTCATATTCAATGGGATATTGATTGGTTAGTATTTCCATAGCTGCTATTGGTGTGGTTTTGATAGCACCTGTAATTAATCTCAGACTTTGGTTTTGAAAGATTTGAATTTATTTTGTGTTTGCTGTTACAAGAACTTCGCTGCAGTAAGTAAACAATGGTTTTATATATATATTATATGTTGTGTTAAGCGTTGCTCTGGAACATCCCCGCTTCATTCCTGTTAGACGTTTTAACAGTGATCTGCTCTTTGTACTACATTTTCTATTTGTTTGGTCCATGTAAGTTTGGTATCAAATGTAACTCCTAAATACTTTGCTTCCTTTGTTTCTGGTAATTGTTGACCCTCAAAATTTAGTTTTATTTTTAGTGGTTTTTTTCTTAGTGAAAAGATTTGGTAGTTTGATTTTGTTGTATTAACAGTCATTAAATTTTCTTTGGTCCACCTCTGTAAGTTGGTTAAGGATTGTTGCATGGTTTTTTCCAGTTCTGTACTTTTGCCTTTTGGTTTTGAAGTCCACATTACCAAGTCATCAGCAAATAGTGCACACTTCACGCCTGATTCTTGTATTTGTTGTGGTAGATCATTAATAAATATATTAATGCACCTTGTGGCAAGCCATGGTGTATTTGTTTATATTTAGATATATTTCTTCCTTATCTGGTTGCAATAAAGCATTGTGTTAGGAAATGACATAGCCATGAAAACATTGGACCTTGTATCCCTATTTTTTTTACTTTCTTTAGTAGTTTTGTTCTGCATATAGAATCATATGCACTTTGAAAATCAATAAAAACTGATAAATTATCTTCTTTTCTATTGAAGGAGTCTTAGATTTCTTGACTGAGAAGTAAGACTTGTTCATTTGTAGAGTGGAACTCTCTGAATCCAGCTTGACATGGGGATATTAAATGTTGTGACTCTAGGAACCAATTTAACCTGTTTGACACCATTCTTTCCATCACTTTTGCTATTATGCTGGTAAGAGCTATTGGTCTATAATTTTTTATTTCTGATGCTGTTTTGTCTTTCTTCAAGAGTGGGACAATTATTGCTTTTCGCCATTCAGCAGGTACAGTGGTTTTCCAGGATAGATTGTAGAGTTTCAGTAGTTGTTGTTTTGCTGTTTTTCCAAGGTTTTTTATGAACTCTGGATGTATGTGATCTGGTCCAGGAGACTTTTTGTTTTTTAGATTATTTATTGCAATGTTCAATTCTTGCATATTAAAATTTTGAAAAAAGATATTGCACTGAGTGTTAGGATTACATTCTCTTTCTTGTTTCGAATCTTTCTTAAATTCTTTACGTTCCTTTTTATTATTTCTTGTTACTTTGATCTGTAAGATGTATGTATGAAGCATTGGTGCCGAGGCTGGCAGCTAATGGCTGGGAGTTAGGTTACCTGCATTGAGCATTCCAGAGGTTGTCACTCTTGCGTGAAACACATCTTGCGTTATGAATGCCATTATTCCGTATTGAATTTAACAGTGTGATACTAGTAATTGCTAAACCTTTAGGAAAGCATAATTTATAATATGAATTTATGCTCTACTGCAAAATCTTTAAACAAAATGTATGTGCAATTGTTTACACGTTTGGCCCGATAAGTGTGCAATTCTCTTTAATTTTTAATATACCTGATTTGAAACAGGACTAATGTGCTTTATGCATGCACATACCTACATCTAAAAAAGGAATTTGTATAATGTGATGAAGTTTTTGGAAGAACTTTCGCTTCCAACAAGTTTTAACAAGAATCTTGTGAGTGCCAAGAACTCGAGTTAGTGAAATTTGCAACACTAAGTTCCTGACAAGATGCGTGTGAGTATGTGCGAAAGATATCAAAATATTTCAAGACATGTAGGTAAACAAATTTGACACTGGTGTTCGTGCCCAATGACTTCCACAGTCACAAACTAATCATTATTTACGTGTTAGCTTTAAAAACAAAAAAATTACCATACTTTTAATAACTAACATTTATTAGCAGTAACAAGTATGCAATAACATTGGGATTAATTTGAAATAATAGTTTAGAGCAAGTATTCAATACCTGTAGTCGGGCTTCACATCTTTTGCAGCTTCGACAAAACAATGGCTTGCAATTAAGTAAATATTCCGCACGCTCTACACTGGTATATGCAGAAAGTAAACACAGCTGATGTGATGTTGCCAGTTCTTAGAGAATTAAGAAGGCAACAAATTGTGGATTTTTTAAATTTAATTTACACAAAAACCGTAGAATCTATTGAAGTACGCCAAAGGCTAAAAAGGCCTATGTTCACATACTGTTACCAAACAGAACTATTGTTAACAGCAGCTGAATGTTGTCACAGAAAATTAAGACAAACTCAGTTTTCTTGTTCAGGCCTCTAACTTTAGTTTGAGTTTAGTTGAGCTTTCTGTGCACAGCGTAAATAGTGTTAGTGATAGTATAAATGTGAGCGATATAACTAGAAACTTATGAATAGTATGGAATATAACAGTCAGATATTGGAGCTCTACAACAATTGGTGTTTTCTAATAATTGTTCATAATAGCTAGATGCATTGAAATATTGTAAATGTTTGTCCTTTTCTCTGTAAGAAAAATGTGACATTCTAGTCTATTTTTAAAGACTAACGGATATATATATATATATATATATATATATATATATATATATATATATATGTGACATTCTAGTCTAATGTCACATTTTTCTTACAGAGAAAAGGATATATATATATAAAATAAGGGCAAGCAAAAACTATTTGTGAAGAATGTGGCACTACAAACTGATAGTAGTTGTGGTTATTTTATTAATTATATACTAAATCAGAGTGCATTTACGCTTAAGACAAACATGTTGGTTTTGCAAGTGGTCATGAAATTGCCTTAACCTAATTGGAGCTTTAAAGCCAAGGTTTGGTTCATATGCAAGTTAACAGTATTTTCAAAGTTAATTAAGCAAATAATAATCATTATAAGTATAATTTTAGAGTTTGTGTTCAATTTTAAAGCAAACTCTGTAAAGCCTCCTCACACAATGACTGACTAGCAGGTGGAATACAGGTGCATCACCAGCAGGCAGCAAATGATGTGTTCCCCATACAAAAGTTGGCCTAGGTTCGCGTCATACACAGCACTTGCCAGTTAAGGTGTTAAAATGTGCTTGTCAAGATGCATTGGTGATCCTATTGCCATGTTTCATTGAGTTAAGAGGAATATCAGGGTAAATTTTAATGTCACAGGTTTTTAAATTACTGCATATACATTAAACTAAATAGCATTCAAAGAAAAAATAAGTAAAGTGTCAAAAGTTAGTGTGTTCATATGGTCTAATGCAACAGCTGCCACTGTGCAGAACCATCCAGTACTGTAGGTAACCTGCAGGCTTTCTGAAAGAGGTTAAAAATACTCATTTCCATACCAGCTAAGGCACGCTTTAAATATTTTTAATAAACTTGCATGTGACGTGGAGCTTTGCTTTGAAATACATAGTATTTTAACACAAAATAAAAAAGAAGGAAACTGCTGGTAATATATTTTTATAAAAAATATCCTAACAAATGATATAATAAACTGCTAATTATGATGAGTTTCCTTGAAACCATGAAATATATTCAACAGAGTTTTTTTTTCCTTTTTCTAATTCTTTTATAATCTCTATTTTCACAGTGATCTAGAGGTCCTTCAGAACATAGATCCTGCTGCAATTGTCACTTGCATCACCCCATGCATGACCCCCTGTCCACAATGGGCACTTGAAATTCTCAGTCTGTAATATATCCATTTTTTTCTAAAATAGCATTGCACATAGTGGATTTTGCAAGTCCAGCAACAATGTAATGGATAACTAAGCTGCAACGAATGTTACTCATGATGAATGTGTGTTTTAGATGAAGTTAAAGCATCAGGCCTTAGAGGAAGAGGTGGTGCAGGATTTCCATCAGGATTGAAATGGAGTTTTATGAACAAACCTTCTGGTGGCAGGTAAGACTGCTGAAGCAGTAATTTAATCTGTTATAAATTAATTGCCAGAATAAATGGTTTAAGGTGTATAATATGAAAGACAGACACAAAGAAGAATAAGGAGAACAAGAAGAAAATTGTGGCATACCCAAACATTTGAAAGTGCATAGCAATGAAGGGAAACCAAACATTGTTAGAGCAGGAGAAAATCAACAAGCTTGATAGACACTCTTGTGATCTTATACTGTGGAATCCCGATAACTCGACCTAATGTGAACTGTGAGGCTGTCGAGTTTTATGAAATAAGGGGTCTGTTATTCGCAACTCATAATACTGAAAATTACATAAACACATATTCTAGCACAATATAGGAAATAAAAGTGTAACACATTCTAAAATTTATTACGCATTAATGTGCTCCCCTTTGTCCGGGCTCTTTAGCACATTCAATTTAATTTTCATTGTCATTTTAACCTGTCTTTTCTTCTTGTTTGACATTTTCACTGGCACAAGCAACTTAACACAATACTAGCAGTAAGCCTGTGTTCTTGGAAGCTGCACTGTAGCCAAAAATATGTGACTGGAAGTTTAGCTTACTATGTACAGGGGTATTTTTAGATGTGGCAAATGACCTTGCTAGGATCTGTGCAAGTGAAATCATGCAAATTGATGATGTGGGTAACATCTCTGTTTCCTTCCATGAAATAAACTCCTGATAATGCAAGATGGCACTGTACTTATCACGCATGGTCCAGGATGTTTATGTACTACACTGTTTGCCCAAGATACACTCACCAGCGACTTCAGTATGGAGTTCCTGAGAACCTTCAGCTAGCTTTGGGTGATCAACAATACCACAAGAAAATCATCAAGTTCATCAAGGCATGCAAAGTTAATGTTTAGTCGCGATATGACTTTTATGTTGAAGCGACTTCAAATAATAAATAAATTTAAAAAAAAAAGGATAACCTGACACCTCTATGGTCTTATAAGCACAAAAGTGAACTTGATCATAAAGCATGGTGCAATTCATCACATCTTAAAAAAATACCTTTGTACTAGGTAAAGCAATAAACCTTCAAACCTTTGTAACAAGTGTTCATGCTATGTATCCACATTATTAGTGGCAGGCTTTTTGACAATGGCTTGCTGGCTGCTTGACTAGATATGGAAGGTAATACACGGTCAGCTCTTTTGTTACTGTGAGAGAGAATGTAGTAGGTCATATACATACACCAATTACAATTTACCTATACTCTTTATACTGCATATTAGATAATCAGAATTATTACAGTCAAGTTTAACAGTGAAAAAAAAAATGAATAAATGAGAATAAAAAAGGTCATCGAGTTACACAGAATGTCAAGTTATTGAGGGTCGAGTTATCAGGATTCTACTTTACATAGTGGACATGTTTGAACCATGTAGAAGACATAAGATGCAGAAGAGTGCCAAGAAGAATTGAATAATGATTAATATTGCATGTGGCTGAGAAAAAGAAGAATTTTGTGAGTTGGAATTAAGTTTAAGTATGAAGGACTTCAAATGAAATTATAAATCCTCCTCATAGAGTGAAATAGTATTACATTTCATCAGAGAGGCACCAGGTTGTATCTGTCTCTCGCAGTATACAAATAACTGCCGAACATTATGGGAAAGCATTCTTTAAAGGTAAATTGTAAAGGAAAGCTTCATAAATAATATTGCTGCATCAATAATAGCATAACATACTCTCAAATTATTGCCAAAAGGAACACAAGTAAAAATCATTTTTTGAGATTTTGTTTGTAGAAAGAAAAACAATTGTTCTGAAAGGTCAGAATATCAATTATATCATATTCTTAATTTCCATTAGTTGCAGAAACAGAATACTTGTTATTAATAGGGAGCAATATTTGCTTATAGATAAAAAAAACTAGCTCAGACTGCAATTCCTGGAACAGCACACAAAATTCTAATTCACATAAAAATACATATTTTTATGTAAATAAATATTTTAGATAATCTTGCTAAAAACACGTATCACTTTTTTGTTTTAATTTTAAATTCACAAAAAAGTATGTGCATTGTCATGAGAATGCAATTTAAATGAACTTCATTCATAAATTTATTGTGTAGTGAGTGACCTACCATATCTTAAGTGAAATGATTGGCGATTCAATGCTGAAAGTAAAGCCAAGTGTGTGCTCTTGTTTGCAATAGTATGTTGCTGAATTTAGTGGCATCTTTAAAAATTATGGAAATATTCTATTCTGTCAAAAATGTGGAAAATTAGTGAATGCAGACCAATCTTGCACCATTTAGCAAATATAGAATGGCCACTTCGTGTACATGACAGGTTCTTTTAGATGAAGCAGTTTTTCTCTTCACATAACCTAGTTTCATAAAGTTCCAAATATTGTGCAGATTTATGTAAAACTTTTCTTTCGTGTGATATTCCTTCATATAAATTGAGACATTCAGAGCTCACAAATTTTCTTATGAAATACACAAATTTTGAAACACTGAAGAATCAACATTAGGAAAACTGTATGTGCCTACCTATTACAAAGAAATGCTAAGAAAGAACAAACCGGTTGTGTAGGTGTGCTAGAAAATGATGAAATAGTTTCCAAGATGTATTTTCTGTTAGCATGTAGAGAAGTATCAGCATCAAATCCTGTAACAATGGCTTGCTTATTTAATGAATCTCTGCAGTTGTTATGGCGAATGGGGTGAAATTTGATAGCGTTTTGCTCTTATGGATGCTGCTCCATATGTGTATGAAGAAGACAGCTGAAGGCCTTTTTGTAAGCTTCCCATACATGATATATGTAACTTGTATAGTAGATGTTTTACACAGAGTATGTGAGCAGATACGTATATTGTATCCTAAAGTGGACAAACTGATCTCAAATGTCAAAAAGGTGTTCGTGAAAGCACCAATAACAATTGATTTGTTGAGAGCCAAAAATACAGATCTTGCACTTCCACCTAGATCCATAGTTACTCGTTGGGTGACATGGTTGGAAGCAGCAGTGTATTATGCAAACAACTTTGAACATTTTTGATGAACTAAATAAGGATTACACTTCTTCAGTTGAAATTCTTCAGAACTTATTCAATGGCAGTACACTAAAAAATGGAATGTTTTGTATATCTACAAATTTGAGCTTTTGTTTCACTGTATCAAAACATTAGAAACATCAGCCAGCTTGTTAATTGAGACAATTGATGAAGGCATGACACTGAGAAAAAATTAATTCACTCAAAGATCCAAAAGCAGAAGCTGTTAAACAGAAATTTAATAGTGTGTTTGAAAAAAATGGTGGATTTCTTGTATAAAATTGCTCAGATTTTGGAAGTAGAACTTGATGAAATTGAGAATGTATGCCAGCGACATTCCTTAAATATGCAAGGCTATCTTCATGTGACGTTGAAAAGTCCTTCTCTTGGTATCATGCATTGTTTTGAGAAAATCAGTGTCAGTTTGTGATGGAAAACTTGGAGGAAGTTTTCATGGTTCACTGCAACAGCAAGTTGTTTCAATCCATCACTGCCTCAGCATGATTGGCGAGTGATTTTATTTTTAACATAAGTACTACAGTTTTGTAATATTGAAACAAAATATTTTTGCATTTTTCAGGCATATTTTCCATATTTTACTATATAAAAAATAAAATATTTTAAAGTTTTTAGCATATAAATATCTGTTCCCAAGGTACTAGAATGTGTTCTACAAGGTAAGAAATTGATTGCATTTATTTTAAAGAGTTCAACAATTGTCATTAATAAACAACAATATAAAATAATTATTTTATCCGTAGTTTTCATTTAATAGTAAACAGTAAACATCCCTGAAACCCAGTTCGGTGACATGAGTCTCATACTCAGTTAGCCATAAATAAAGTACAAACTGAAATGGTGATTTCAAAAACCTTGTAAGTCCTAAGACAAATATTTTTCAGGAGAAACAAAGAAAACTAAATATTATGTATAGTAATATGCAGGTCAGGTATCATATCCCATACAATAAGCATACAATCAATCAGTATTCAGTATTCATGGATTTTCATTCCATTTCAAACTAAAACATGATACCAAAAAGCGATTTACTAAAAGTAGTGACTTACGATGATTTTGAAATCACTTTTAATTCTTGTACATGAGACGGAATATTAGAAGACCCCAAAAGAAAATCGTTTATGTGAATATTTGTTAAGAGTGTAATTTGTTTTTTGATGTTGGTATGAGTTGGTTAAATGATGAAAACGTGTTACTAATGTTCAATGTTACGAACAATTAAGTTTGTTTAAAGACGTCATAAATATTTCCATATTTAATTTTAATATATATGTATAAATAAAAGAATTAAATGTGTTCAATATTAAAAGCGAAATCAGGATAGCTAAAGATCGCTTCCCTAACAATGCAGGAACTATTTGATGAATGCATGTGTGGATGTACACGTGGCAGTCGGAATGATAGACTCGCAACTAAAAAGAATTGGGACTAGCGCCTAAATATTCAAGGTGATAAGACGCAATTTGGTAGCATTTGAACATCGTAGAACGTTTACCAGACTTTCATCAAGCTTTTGTTCCACTTTTTGAAAAAGTGGAAAGACTTAAATAATCTAAAATGGTGCTAAGAGGATTTATTTAAATATAAAATAGAAAAAAAAGTGTTAATAAAATAATACATTGTGGTGAAGAAACATCGTGTGATTTTTCATTCCATCCGTTACCACGCCCTGAGGGAAATAGCCATATTACCCAAAATTGAAGCAGCACTTCAATAAAAACAGCACCAAATGGCTTACCCATTTTGGATGGAATGGAAATCTACGGGAAATGAACTTAAGCGAAATACCAAGTGACGCCAAATCTTCGTGCCAAAAAGAAAGAAGACACCATTAGAACATCGTTTGAAATTTACGACTTCGGAACACAGATGAACGGATAATCAACACGGGAAAACACCAGAGATTGTCTAGCGAAGCCAACCACCCAGGAGACGCACGTAACTGGATAAATCAACGAGAAAAAAGTAGGACCAAAATTTTTATTTTCATATTCATTTTATTTTTATGTTACTGCGAAGCGGCAAAATAGTAGGACTTTTAAGCCAAAGTGAACTGAATAAAGAAACTAAAATGTCTCAAAAAGAGAGAGATCTAGTAACAGGAGTAGGGGAAGGGGCAGATAGGCCTAGTTATCAGATAGAACCAGAAAGCGAGGAACAGGTAGCAATAGGAAAAGACCAAAGGTTATTAATGATCATGTTTGAAAGACTAGAATAAAGTTTAGGTCAAAAAATGAACAAAACAAGGTAGAATTAGGTCAGAAAATGGAACAAAATAACGTAGAATTGAGACAGAACATAGAACAAAGTTTAGGTCAGAGTATAGGCCAGAAACTAGGACAGAATAAGGAAGAGATAGGTCAGAAAATGGACAAAGTGAGAAAGGACTTAGAACAGAAAATGGAATTAGGAAGACAGGACTTAGAGCAGAAAATAGAATTAGGAAGACAGAAGTGTAGAGAAAATATGAAAGTAATGGAAACTAATTTAAAATTAGTACATAAAAACTTAAATGAGACAAAGGAAGCCTTAGAAGCTAGGATAGAAATCATAGGAGATAGGATGGGAAATATTGAATCGGAAATGAGAGAAAATGAGATTGTATTAGAAGGAGAAATTGGTAGATGCAGAGATGAAATAACAGAATGTAATGTAAGTGTAGACTGTAAGATTACAAATGTAAAAGTAGAAATAACTGAGGAATTAAGGAAAGAAATTGAGGTAGTAAAGAAAGGAATTATTAATGAAACTGTAGAACAAATTGTAATTCCTAAAATTAAGACTATGGCTGATGTAGTGCAGTTGCAACAAGATGCTATGAATGATATGAAACAGTCACTTAGAAATAAAGAATGATTTAAAATCAATTTGTGAATAAATGAAAAAAGGAAAAGAAAGTTTGGTTAATGTAAATGATGTTGTGAATGCACTACAAAGGCAAAATGATTTAGATGTAAGTAATGTACAAGATGAGTTGAATGATGTACAAAATGTTGACTCACCATACAGAGGGAGAGGTTCACAATTAAACAATGACGCAACACACAACACATGCTACATGAAATCACACCACCTACATTTGACGAGGAGAAGGGAGACGATCCAAAATTCTTTGTTAAAGAGATGGAAGAGTATTTTAAAGTGAAAAGGATACCAAATGAGCTTAGGATGATGATAGTCAAGAAAAGCTTAAAAAACAAAGCATTAGAATGGCTTAGGTTAACACTAGCTGGTCATGAATCGTATAGCTCATTCAGAAATCTATTCCTATCAAGGTATTGGGGCCAAGCTAAGCAAAACCAAACTAGGGTAGAGCTAGCGACAGGTAGATGTGATCCAACCAAAGGGTTATCGCTAGTCAATTATTTTATGAAAGTATCCAACAAAGGAAAGCTATTAGACCCTAACCTGTCGGAAGCAGAGTTAATTACCAGCATAACAAGACATTTTCCAGACACAGTGAGAACAGGGTAAATTGTTGCGAGGCCACTAGATTTTGCAGACATGATAGAATTACTAACAGCCTTCAAAACACAAAATGGTCGGCCTAATGAGCATAGACATAGGATCGGTCACCCAAACTCACCTATCTTAAACAGGAGCGCGACTACAAACAACCAGAATGAGAGAGAAGATAGAAATACTAGGAGCACCCATGACAGAGGGAGAGGGGCACACCATTTCCCACAACCACACAATCATGGCGAAAGGATGGAGAACACGAGACAGTGGTACCATGACACGATACCAAGGGGTGAATCGAGACATCAAACATGATATGATCATGGAGGACCAGGAGACTGTACCCATCAAGTGAACCACATACGATTCTGTAGGGAATACTTGAACAACCGAAGACTGCCATACAATAGGGGTTCACACCAAAGGGGCAGAAACCAATGGAACACCGACAATGTAAGACAACAGGAACAGAATGAAAATGTGACAAATAGGGTGGATGTTGCACAGAATAGAGAAACAACCACCACCACCAACACTCGGGGAAATTACCACAACTAAGTTCGTCCCAATGGAGTTGACCAACACAAACCTAAGGGATTGACAATTGACATCGACACCATGATGGCTACACAAAGAGAAAATGGAACTACTGTACACTGGACCACTGGTCATAACAAAACAGCTGGGTGACCATACGTATGAGCTACAGAATACAAATGGCAAGTTGGTAGGAAGATACCATAAAAACAAATTGAAACCTTACAAAGAAAGGACCAAATAGTCTTTGCCAACAAACATGTAAGGCAGGAATAGTAGAGATGATGGAAAATAATAATTTTTAATGGGTTTCTTATAGAAGATTATGTTCAGATTGGAAAATACAACAAGAAAGAAAATCAACATAGTCATTGGCTATATTGACCACCAAGAGCATTGTCAACAAAGACAGATGAGGACACTGATTCTCATTAAAGAAGTGAATTATAGCGACGGAAAATAATGTGTTTTTGACATAAGGATGTCAGGGACAAAAAATAAAAAGGGAATCAATTGTGATGACAAAAATAAAATATTTTTGACACAAAGGTGTCGAGGGTGAATTGAGAAGAAAAATAATACAATTGCAGAATAATTATAAGTATAGAAGTTTTCTCTTATAGAGATAAGAGATAAAGAGGTGACAATTAGTGAAGTAAGAAAAACCATAGTCAGAAAAGCAATGCCCATGAATTAAGATGGATATAGCCAATGCTAAGCTTGAAGAAATGTCGAACTAAACAATAGTGAATAAGAACCCAATTAAAAAATGGTGCCATTAGTAACATCAGAGTTTAAGAATTGACTCAATGACCTGCCTATACATAATAAGCTTACAAGACAAAGAAGGCAAAGAACTGAATAAAATATTGCCATAAATATGATCATAATCATTAGCTCAAGATTTGTATCCTGTTTTTCTCTCCTCATAACAAGGAACATAAGTCAAAAGCCACACAATAAACCATGATTCACTTATATTATATTTGTGTCAATGTCAAATGTATAACTGAATATGTGTTATATAATAACTGAATATGTGTTGTATAATAACTGAATGTGTTGTATAATAACTGAATATGTATTGTGTAGTAACTGAATATGTGAAATTTATAAAGACATGCTGTGTCATGCCAAAACAAAAGACAAAAACATACAGCGAAGAAGACTGTAAAGAAAAAAAAGTATTGTACAAAGTGATTGTATCAGAGGAATAGGGAGAAATGTTGTATTGTGTTTCAAGATTGTAAGTATAGGTGACAACTTGAAAAACAAAACAAGGGGCATGTGAGACGGAATATTAGAAGACCCCAAAAGAAAATCGTTTATGTGAATATTTGTTAAGAGTGTAATTTGTTTTTTGATGTTGGTATGAGTTGGTTAAATGACGAAAACGTGTTACTAATGTTCATTGTTACTAACAATTAAGTTTGTTTAAAGACGTCCTAAATATTTCCATATTTAATTTTAATATATATGTATAAATAAAAGAATTAAATGTGTTCAATATTAAAAGCGAAATCAGGATAGCTAAAGATTGCTTCCCTAACAACGCAGGAACTATTTGATGAACGCATGTGCGGATGTACATGTGGCAGTCAGAATGATAGACTCGCAACTAAAAAGAATCGGGACTAGCGCCTAAATATTCAAGGTGATAAGACGTAATTTGGTAGCGTTTGAACATCGTAGAACGTTTACCAGACTTTCATCAAGCTTTTGTTCCACTTTTTGAAAAAGTGGAAATACTTAAATAATCTAAAATGGTGCTAAGAGGATTTATTTAAATATAAAATAGAGAAAAACTGTTAATAAAATAATACATTATGGTGAAGAAACATCGTGTGATTTTTCATTCCATCCGTTACCACGCCCTGAGGAAAATAAGAGCCACATCGCTCAAACTTGAAACATCTCTTCAATAAAAACAGCACCATACAGATGACAATTAACATAATTAAAACCCTTTACAAATGGCACCCAACGTGGGGCTCATGAATTGAATTGGGCAGGCAAACTAAGTAAATAAAATAAAACAAATGTTAAAGCTGCAGAAATTTCCAGATCTTCTAGACCATCTGAAGCCTAGGATAACCATGATATCAAGGAACCTGCATTATAACTTAAGGACCATTAAGAAGTAAAGAAAAAAGATGACTTCCAGAATTTCAAAAATTTAACTATCGAAGCAAAAACTTAGAAGCAGTTAAAATTAAAAAAAAATTAATTGTATATTTTATAAATGCTAGTTCATAGATTTAGTAGTATTGAATGTACTTCGGGAAGAGGAAAGAATGGTTCAGGCAGAAATTAAGAAAATGAGCAAAGAAAGTGAAAAAGAAATGTATTCCACAAAAAGTAGTGAGGATAGGGCAGAACAAGACAGTGTTAACCAGGAAATCTTAATATAATTAGTTTATTGAAACAGATGAAGCCTAAACTGACAAAAATAAGTAAAGAACAAAAACAGGTAGAGAAATCAATAATAGAGAAGCAAGAACCAATTAGCTAGGTAAAGAAGTGAGAAGAAATAAATTAGCTAGTGAACAAAAACAGAGTAGACAAGTTTGTGAGAAACATCAGCTAGCTATTGAAATAAATGAAAAAAAAGGTCAGTTAGCAGCTGAAATAACAAAAACAAAGTCAGTTAGCTACTGAAATAACTAATACAGAGCCAGTTAGCTACTGATATAAATAATAAAATAGGGGAAATAAATCTGAGCAGGTTCAGTTTCATGCTGAAACAATTATAGAAATCAAGAATGTGTTAAAAAATGAACTCGAAATTGGAGAAAATTGTGTGGTCATAAATATCATTGTAAATTGGTTAAAATTGGTTGAAATTTATGAGTAGGATGATTACATTTCAGTTTCACTTTCTAGGTTGTGTTATTCTTGGGCAGTTGTTTTGATGGCAACTGCCACCGTCATCTGCTGCATGCATAGTCACTGTAAATATTGAGATTGAGAAGCTAAATCATATTGTGATAACTTAACTGAAAATGCAGCTGAGAAATACAATAATTAGTGAATAGAACAGAAATGTATGTGCAACTTGGTTGCAAAAGTAGCAGATAATTAAAATAAAATGGAGGTTGCCAATCGCTTGAAACTATTGACCAAGAAAGTAAACCAAACAAGTAAGAAATCAGATAAGTTACAGGAGGTTGTGGACATATTTCCATGTTTGCACTGTACCTAGAAATGTACCTATTAATGTAAGCAATGATGGTGATGATGTCAAAGATTATGAAATGTACTGAGAACGTACAAACATTAAACCATACTCCTCACGTACAATTGTCACCTAGTAAAGCACTCCATTCTAAACACTTAATGTCGCAGATTGTGGCACCAATTTTCGGTGAGGAGCATGGGGGTAATCCTAAGTGATTCCTATGAGAGATCAAATAATGCTTAAAGATTAAAATTAATACAGAAGAATTTAGGAATTGTTCCTAACACATTACTGGGGGCATTCAATTCAAAACCAGATAAGAAGACATTTTCCAGAAAACATTTGGAATAATTTAATAGTTGCAAAGCCAATAGATTTTTTTTAATGTCATATTGCATTTCAAACAAAAGAAAGACATAATATATTACATAATATGCATTTAAAAGAAAGGCAACTTGCCCGATCAGACGTGCCAGTCTAGGTGTGAAAATAACTGACTGTACATGGAAAATAAGAATAACAATAAGAGCAACCATGACAGAGTGTAAAACACACAAAACCAGAGCTCCACACAATTTCAGAATCAAAATTCCCAGAGGGAAAGGGAGACACAATTGCCTCAAGAGGAGTAGCCAACCTTATAACGACATAAGAATTCGTTATAGAAATGAAATGCTATAATCTGACTGCATGAGAAACAACTGATTCTCGCAGCCTCAGATGAAAGATGGACACAGTAGAAATGCACAAATAAACCATACAACATTCCATGGTGGCCAAGAACGTTTCCAAGGACGTGGGAGAAATTACCAGGCTCCAAATTCAGAAATACATGATACCTCCAAAAGGAAAGCAAAAATCTTGTATCTGTTGCTAGTGTATAATAAAAATGGCTGGCAGTGACATAATAATAATGGTGGTGGTGGTGGTGGTGGTGATGGTGATGGTGATGATGGCGATGATATTTATTTCATCCAGTTTATCATACATATGATTTTGGACATGTCAGAAATACAATTACATATTTACAAACTGGTTTCTCAGATTTCCTTCTAGTCGTATAAACATTTATTAATCAGATACATCCTCAACTTCCTTTCAAATTGCTGTTTAGAAACTTCAGCTACAGATTTAATGTCTTGTGGTAGTTTGTTGTAAAGTGTGATTCCAGAAATATATACATCTTTTAGAGATACACTTTTATTCACACTATTCCTAAAATAGTCCATGTTTCCTCTTGTATAGTGTTCATGAATTTGTTTGTTTTTGATTGGTTTAAACTTATCTATTACATACATTATTGCTCTGAATGCATAGAGAGAGTAGATGGAAGTAGTTTATTATTGATAAAGGTTTTCTTACATGATTCCCTTGCTTTTAGGTTAAACATGATTCTGATACATTTCTTTTGATATACAAGCAATTTTCCATATGCGTTTTTGCAGCAGCACCCCAGATTTCAATCCCATAAAGTATATGTTAATAGAAACATCCATAGTATATTAATTTCAATATATTACTATCACTGTAATTGCTGAAGTATCTAAGTAGATATACTGTTTTACTAATTTTCCCACATATATGTTCAATATGTTGGTGCAGTTTTTATAATTAAGTTTCGTTGGGTCTTTGAGCTATTGAAATTTTTGTGATCTCAGGGCGTGGTAACGGATGGAATGAAAAATCACACGATGTTTCTTCACCACAATGTATTATTTTATTAACACTTTTTCTATATTTTATATTAAAATAAATCCTCCTAGCACCGTTTTAAATGATTTAAAACCTTTCCACTTTTTCATTTAGTGGAACTAATGCTTGATGAAAGTCTGGTGAAAGTTCTACAATGTTCACACGTTACATCAACACGTCCTTACGCCTTGAATACACACATGCTAGTGGGAAGATTATGGCGTCACCTCACGTGACACCGCCTTTTTCGTATACATCCGCGTATGCGTCCATCATATAGTTCTTTCTTGTTAGGGAAGCGATCCCTAACCATCCTCCCTTACTTTTATTATGGAACACATATAATTCTAATATTTATACATATATATTAAAATCAAATATGGAAATATTTATGACGTCTTTAAACTAACTTAGTTGTTCGTAACAATGAACATTTGCAACACGTTTTCGTCATTTAACCAACTCATACCAACATCAAAAAACAAATTACACTTTTAACAAATATTCACATAAATGATTTTCTTTTGGGGTCTTCTAATATTCTGTCTCTATGTTCAGCCCATGTTAGCCTATTATCAACAATAAGACCTAAAACTTTGTGTGTTTTTGTTTCAAGAATATTGTTACTATCTACTTTTAGTGTCATATTGTGACGTTGATAGTTTCGGCAAACATTTATTAAAACTAAAATTCTAAAAATTATACATTTGGAACAAAAAGTCATTAAAGTCCGGACAGGCCATTTACTCTTCGCTCACGCGGAAGCATGGACTAAAAGCTTACGTTGCAGAGTAAAGTTACGAACCGGCCATTGCTCTGGTCGTTAACCCATCAGCTGTGCTGACAAATGGTTAGGCAAGCGCTGAGTAATCTAGCGTGAAGTATTTAAACTCCGGATTCTGACCACTCGGGGGTCAATTTTGGGCTTGCTACCGGAATCTGCGACACTTTGATCCGCGACGACAACTCCGGAGAATGGAGCAGATAACGTCTACAACTTCCTTACAGGTAACAAGTACAGCTGTCTCTCTCTAGTCTTCCTCTATGTAAATTGTATAAATTAAAGGTATTGTTCAGTATAATGCACCTCTTTCTGACTATTACATGTCAGTAACTTTCACCACTACTGCCGAGAACCTATAATGCCTCTGAGCTACTCCCTCCTGAACGTCTCCAACTACCACTAGGTATTTGGGGACGTTTCGTAACCGTTCCTAGGTGAACGTTACATCTGGTGGAGGCGCCGGGTAGGTCTACGTTACAATATTACTACCATTTTTATTGAATTGCATCATTTTAGTTTTTTGCATGTTACAGTGTAGATTTATTGATTTAAAGTAATTTAACAACCAGGAAGTGATATTATTTAATGTAGTATTTAATCCTTCTACCGGTTTATTCCAACATACAGCTGTGGTATCATCTGCGTAAGTTACCACTGAAGTATTTGGGGGATTTTTAATATCATTAATATAAATAATAAACAGTAAAGGCCCCAACACTGTCCCTTGCGGTACACGATACTTCAGTTTTCAAATCTGATTTTACTTTTTGTATGTATCTCCCTTTTTTGTACGATATTTCGGTAAACTGCTTTCTTCCAATCAGATAACTACGAATTAAATCCAAGGGTAATCCTCTTATGCCATTGTTTTCCAATTTATTAATTAAAATATTATGGTTGACAGAATCAAAGGCCTTAGATAAATAAAAAAATAATGTACTGACCTCATTATTTTCTAGATTCTCAATTATTTCATGTATGAACTGAATAATAGCTGAAGTGGTGGATCTCCCTTTTCTAAATCCATGTTGTAAGTTCTGTAATATATTAAATTTACTCAAGTAGTTATCTAATCTTAACAACAAAATCCTTTCGAACAATTTGGCTATTTCAGATGTTAAAGCTATAGGTCTATAATTATCAATACTTAATTCGTCTCCCTTTTTAAATATCAGCCTAATTATTCCTAATTTCAGCATTTTTGGAAACTGTCCCTGTTCTATTGAGAAATTAATTAAATGAGTTAATGGTTTTGCAAATATGTTGTTGTTGTTAGCTAATGCTGGATTTCTGACAATGAAGTCATTAATCCTCTTGCTCTACAACATTTATTTTCACTCATAGAGCAATAGCAGTATAGTAACCGCTTTTAAGAGAGCACCATATTTTTATGTTTTGGCGGTCACATCGCTCTCTCACAACCCCCAGAATGTCTGGAGGACCACACCTGTCGTTGGTTTACGGGTCTCACTGACCTGACTGGGAGAATTATCAAAATAAATTCACCGACCATATCCTCTGATTACCAGTCAGAGTACGTATTACATGCCATGACAGGTCAGCATGTTAGGGGTTAAGATTTTATAGAGAAATGGAGAGATTGGAAAAATAAAGACTCCCTAGCCCTCGGGAACCCCAATAGCATCGGGGTCGGAAGAGAACAAGAGATGACCAAGGTAAGGTCAGATAGAAAAGTTACAGTGAGGAGCAAAACACCAGTAAGTGGAAGTAATGTTCTGCTCAGCTTGGGTACCTTGTGGTCGCCATTCACATATCCCCTAGACGGAGACCCCTGAGTAAGCATTCAGAATATTAACTTAAATATAACGATTGAAACTGAGATCTTGCTTAAACCAAAATTTGAAATGAATTAAAAAGTTTAAATTTTTGTTGTTGTTAGCTAATGCTGGATTTCTGACAATGAAGTCATTAATCCTCTTGCTCTCCAATATTTTTCACTGATGATATTGAAGAGAGCAATAGCAGTAATAGTAACCGCTTTTTAGAGAGCACCATATTTTTAACAAGAGCTTATATTCATGATCTGTCAAGTTGAATTATCTTTAATAAATAAATATTAATGTCCTCTGCCCCATTCATTTATCAACTGTTACTGCATAGTCAACCAAGTATAATTACACTCAAGAGGTCCTGGCTTTGTGTCTCTAACCACAAATTTTCCATTTTTCCCTCATCTCTACCTACTATATACATAGTAAGGAAAATAAAAATATTACAATATTTCACAGTATAATACTGTCACAGTATGGCTACCTGGACCTGGGTGCACCTAATGGCCAGTTGCCTTTACGTTCGGGCCCTAGCAGTCAGTGACATGAGTTGAACTAAAATTGATAGTTTTATACCTAACAGGTTGATTTTATTTTGTTTAGACTGCATGTGTCTCCAGTGTAAAGCTAAGCACTATAAGCGAAGTGTGTTTAACAGCTACTGGTGTTCCCTTATTTGTTACAATACATTAAAATAAAAATCTGACATGTTACACTCATATAGGTTCTTTTACCTGCTAGTGTATGTTTTAATATCCCTTCTACAGCTTGTTCTTAATGAGAACTTGCTGCTCATCCTACTTCATCTTAATTATGATACACATTCATTACACATTACACTGTACGCACAAGAGGGATAAAGGAAACTGAAGTGATAATCACAACTTAAAATTTGGGTCAGCATATGCTCACTTTGAAACTCCATCTTGGTCTGGATGACTCAGAAGTGGCCGGGCATATTTGCAAATATACGTTTACATCTTTTTAATAAAAATGAGCTAATTTCATCCCACCCACTACTCTTTTTATTTGGTAAGTTATTGATTATCTTAATGATTTTATCTTCTGTGACTGGTTTGAGAAAGGAGGAGTGATTGCTTGTAGTGCTTACATTTACAGAATTTCCCCCACTAGCCAGGTGCGTGGGCATATTTATGAAATAGTCTTTAAACTTTTGGCTTATAGTAACAGGATCATTAACCACATCCCCATTTAGGTTTAATTTTATATTTTTATGTAAACCAGTATATCTTCTAGCTTCATTTATTACACCCCAAGCTGTTTTGCTGACATTTTTTGACTTCCGCATCTTCTCTCTATATGCATCAATTTTAACAGCTTTTAAATTCTTGAGATACTCGCATCTAACTGCTTTATATCTATTTTTGTAGTATTCAAGTGATGAACATTTATACAAAATATACATATCTTTCATTTTTTCTTTCAGTTTCATCGTTGTTAAAGGTAATTTTACTCTTTTCCTTCCAATATTGTTTACATCCACATTTATTTTTGGACATGTAGCATCAAAATTCAATTTAAATAAATTATAGAATTGACTCCATTTATCATTTACATTACCACACTCACCTAATGCACTTTCCCAATCTATTACAGCTAAACTATTTGTTAAATTGTTTAAATTTTCATTACTTAAATCCCTCACAATTCTTCTTTCTTTACTGTCTAGCCCATGGTAAGCTACATTAAAGGTAGTTAATTGGGCATAGTGATAAAAAATATGAGTTTCTAACACGACGGAAGATATTTCTGTTACATTTGATGTATTATGGTCTATGGTAGATGAGGTATTAGTAGTTACTCTAGTGGGTTCTTGTATTAAATCTTTTATATTATATGAATTAAACACCTCTTATAGGCTTTTGTACGATTTATCATTAGGGTCTAAATTAATATTAAGATCTCTTGCTAGGATAACTTTAGCATCTCTCTTTGAATATTGCTGGAGTATAATTTGCAGTTGTGTTATAAATTCATTAACGGGAGATGAGGGTGAGCGATATACTCCAAATACAGTAACATTTCCAATATTTGTAGCAATTTGAATGGCTGACACTTCTAGAACCTTCTCTATGCATAGATTATTTAGATTTAGTGCAGTGAACTTTATTTCCAGCTTTGTGTATATCATAACCCCACTACTTTTATATTGAGATCTACAAAATTTGGAAGCTACAATATAATTCTCGATGTTACAAATTTCCTCATGCTTTGCACCATGCTCAGTTATAATGCATATATCTGCGTCTATATCATTTAATATTTGTGATAGTGCTAACAGTTTGGATTGTATGTACTGTATGTTTAAATGAAATACTTCATCATCAACATTCTGATATGAATTATCCTAAAAAAAACTAGACCAACACCTTTTGATGAGGGGCCCTAATGACCAAGTTGTCGACGGGCCCTTAAACCCAACACACTCACTCACCCCCTTTTGATGATAGGAACAAGTGTTTCCAGAAACATGTCGTGTAAGTAAAGAACGAGTAATGTCAGTGTTATTAGTTCTGACTCATTATTACAGGCTTGTTTTTAGTATCTCTCTGAAGAATTTTTGAATTTCTGGATCATCTCCTCTCCAAATATCATAATTATTTTCTCTTTTTCTCCAAATTTTCTTTAACCTGTTTACTTAGCAAGTTATTTCAGAGACTGTTAGTTCACCCAGAATCCCATAGACACTTCTCTTGATATTCTAAGCATTCTGTAATAAATAACTTTCTTCTAAATTCAAGATTCCAAACCAGGATACATCAATAATCATGCCCTTCCTTGACGCTCTTCCCACTTCCATTTGGGCTAATTTTTCTGCATTTGTAAATGATAGACCTAAAGCTTTATGCAAAACATCCTGTGTGTAATATCTATGATTTCCTCTCATCCATCAAATCTCCATAAATACCACATAGTCTACATTATTAAATAATGGCTACCTTTTATTTTGTTTTTTTGGCACTGAAACTGATGATATTGATTACAGACCAAAATACCTTGTGGTAAATGCTGATGAAGGTGAACCTGGAACTTGCAAGGATAGAGAAATCATGCGACATGATCCACACAAACTTGTGGAAGGTTGTCTGATAGCAGGAAGAGCCATGGGAGCACAAGCTGCATATATTTATATTCGTGGAGAGTTTTATAATGAAGCATCCAACATGCAGGTTGCTATAGCAGAGGTATGTTGATCATGTGAAAGGTGTAGAATTAATGGAAAATGTTACAGGTTAATGAAGGCTTTACCATTTAAGCACAGTGAGCACTACTAACTCAAGTAAGAATGAGGGTGATCCAGTGGGGTCAATAAGTAGGATGATGAAAAGCCTTACTGTAGGTTTAGAATTACTAAATAATTTTGTTTTAACTGTTATCAGAATGTATACAAATATGAAGTGTGATAACTATGCTGCACAGCAGTGCTAGTATGGGAGAAGTTTAGGCACAATCTGGCGGGTGCCAACATCTGTGCAGTCAGTCATGACAGCGCTAATTGTGCATAATGTTAACATTCTTGGCAATGCCTTATTTTCCTTTTCTTTCCTCTTTTTTATGAGGGGGAGTCAAATTAAAACCTTAAATATTTTGTTTAATTTAATTTCTTGAATAAAAGTGGAATACTAGTGTATAATTTTTCAACATAGTCTTCATGATGTTAAACTCAAGTCCTCCTCTGGAAAAAAAAGGTCGTTGTTGTGTGCACAGCACTTGTGCACCACATGGTGCACCTCTTCGTCGGAACAAAATTTGTTTCCCACAATTGCCTTTATTGAGTGGTCCAAACATGTGGCAATCACTGAAGCAAGGTCTGGCAAGTATGATGGCTGCGGAAGAGTATTGAAGTGAAGGTTAGCGATGGTTGCAAATGTTTCATGGGCAATATAAGGCAATGAGGCAGAGCTTTGTCATGTAGCAAAAGGACACCTGTAGTCAAGCATCCACATCACCTTGATCTGATGCAGGTGGAAAATTATTTTTCAACATAATGAAATATGACTAACTGGTAAAGGTGTTTTCCCTAGGCATTGTTCTAAGATAATGTCTCATTCATGCCAAAAGTCAGTATAAGCTTCCCTGAAGGTGGCTGCATCCAGAACCTCTTGGGTTTTGGTGACAAGGAATGGTGCCATTCCTTACTTGCTCTTTTTGTTTCAGGTTGGTATTAGTGTACCCAGGGTTCATCTCCTGTAACAGTTCTTGCAAGGCAGCCATTACCTTCTGCTTCAAATCGCACTAAAGTTATTCACAGACATCCAGTGCATTGCCCTTGTCATGAATAATACAATGGGCTTATGTTGAGATTTGTGTCTACTTCATCCACCATCATAAGGCAATTTTACATCATAATGGCTTCAGCTGCTGCAATAGACACTGGTCTCACAACATGGTATGCTTGACTTGGGCAGGGAGTGTTTGCCCCAGAACTCATGCCATTTCTAAGTTCCCTATTCCACTCATACACTTGCTGCACTGATAAACCTACTTCACCATACTGGAGCTTCATTTGCTGATGGATTTCAATAGGTTTCATATCTTAATTACTGAGAAAATGTATGATAGAATGTTGTTCTCTGTTGATGCATGTCACAAGTGGGGCAGCCATTTTAAACTTCATTTCATTTGTCTGCAGTATGCTGGCATTCTTTATAGCATTCGTGAAAGTACTGCCAATTTACTGAACAATGGCACAAAGTTTGAAATTTTTATTACATTTTTTAATGTTTTCAAATTATTTTTATAAAAGATCTAGTTTTCAGAGATATTTTTAGATCAGTACTAATATATGCTTTAGTTATGCAGATGACAGGGTGTATAATGTGACGGTAACTTAAATAAATTCATACATCTGAGACAGAATATTAGAAGACCCCAAAAGAAAATCGTTTATGTGAATATTTGTTAAGAGTGTAATTTGTTTTTTGATGTTGGTATGAGATGGTTAAATGACGAAAACGTGTTACTAATGTTCATTGTTACGAACAATTAAGTTTGTTTAAAGACGTCATAAATATTTCCATATTTGATTTTGATATATATGTATAAATATTAGAATTGTATGTGTTCAATATTAAAAGCGAAATCAGGATAGCTAAAGATCGCTTCCCTAACAATGCGGGAACTATTTGATGAACGCATGCGCGAATGTACATGTGGCAGTTGGAATGATAGACTCACAACTAAAAGAATCGGCACTAGCGCCTAAATATTTAAGGTGATAAGATGCATTTTGGTAGCGTGTGAACATTGTAGAACATTTACCAGACTTTCATCAAGCTTTTGTTCCAGTTTTTGAAAAAGTGGAAAGACTTAAATAATCTAAAATGGTGCTAAGAGGATTTATTTAAATGTAAAATAGAGAAAAAGTGTTAATAAAATAATACATTGTGGTGAAGAAACATCGTGTGATTTTTCATTCCATCCGTTACCACGCCCTGAGAGAAATAAGAGCCACATCGTTCAAAATTGAAGCTACTCTACAATAAAAACAGCACCACATCCTTCAATTCAATTCTGCAGCATATTCTAGTGTCATGCATTACATGTTTTCCTTCTTTCTTTACTTGATTACCCTCCCCTGATGTAGACTTACACCCCCTAAGAATTACAAGCCAGCAACTCAGACGCCTGTCGGGGAGCAGAAAAACCTATGGACCAGACAGAGTGAAGACCTGGAAGTGGGTGGTCAGCCAAACACCAGATATGATAGTGAGGAAGAGGATGATATGAAATGCAGGTGAAATTGATGAATGTAAAGGTGATGGTAGGGCAGTTGGTGGAATGAGTGACGGGAGAAACCGGATAAAACCTGCCCAGATGCCACTTTATCCACTATGAATACCACATGCGGGTTCCTGGGATCGAACCTAGGCTGCCTTTGTAGTAGGCGAGTGGTCTAACTGCTTGGCCACAGCACTGCCGTACATTACATGTAAGTGTTTTAATAGTGAGTCTAAAACGTACACTAAGAATTTCACTAGAAAAGGACAGTAAGAATTTTAAGTGTTATATGTGATTAAAACTTTCAAGTGCTTCTCCTTAAAGAGAAAGATAGAAAAATGAAAGGATAGTTTACATTATTGCAACATTAAGCTGAGGTGTCAAAATAACAAAAGCTTATTATATTTTAAGATATTAATCGTGATTATAAGAAGATATGAAATAATTCAGTCTGATGCAAAAGTGAGTAATGGTATAAAAATCACAAACAATTTGAAAATATTATTTAAAGAGTAAAAACAAGCTATTACACATAGCAGCAGCAGTCAAACTACTGATCGATCATGCCCAATGTGACATCTGGCTATTGCACAATTGAATTACTCCAAATTATCACATTTTATTAGATTTATTCGTTGTGTTGTTATTGTAAATGCAAATTTGGAGTATTGTACATACTCTACATTATATTTTTGTTGTTTACAGGCCTATCAAGCAGGCTTCATAGGCAAAAATGCATGTGGTTCTGGTTATGATTTTGATGTATTCATGCATCGTGGAGCTGGAGCATATATTTGTGGAGAGGAAACAGCACTCATCGAATCACTAGAAGGAAAACAAGGAAAGCCACGACTGAAGCCACCATTTCCTGCAGATGTTGGAGTATTCGGATGTCCAACAACAGTTGCAAATGTTGAAACTGTATCAGTAGCTCCAGTAAGTGCAAATATCATTACAGCAGCCATTCATTAAGCTGAATGAATTTACCAAAAAAAAAAAACATATCAACACTCATTGTTCAGCATTCATTCTGTAGATCCCATCATGAGTAAAGCTAGCGTCACTCTACACATACTGTGACAAAGCAGCAAAACTTTGTCCAGTTATTTTATTATCACTTATTATCTTCCAAAATTTTATCAAAAGTACAGTTTTCTTCTCATCATTAACACAGTCTACAGCAGGCATGTCCAACCCACAGCCAGAGGGCCACTTGTGGCCCTCGTTCTCATCGCATACGGCCTGCAGTGATATTTATAAGTTACAATGTTATTTATGGAATAAGTAATTCTATTTGGAGTAAGATAAACTAGAAAGAGCATGACTTTTTCCATTTCCAACATCCTCTTACTCAAAACATGGAGAAATCACATCTGTTTTAACAAATACCCAGCCCAGATTTTTATTTATGATCCTACCTACCGCTCATCGCTTTGAAGTCTCCATGCATTATTGACCAGTAACATTACTACTTTTAAAGGCAAGTGTGTGTCAGATGTTTTATTATTGTTACATTTTGTAGAAATATCAAGTTAGTTTCCAGTTTGCAGTTGTTTGTTCACATTGTAGTGTCAGTGTTATTAGAGGTTTGAAGAATACATGTAATTAATTCTGTGACTTTTTTATAAGTAGATCGAAAAGTATATATTCCATTCAAAAATTCCATATTCACTGGAAATAAACTTCATTTGAAGTGATCTATCTTCATCTCAAACTTTTCTTTTCTTGCCACTACACTTAGCAGTAATTATCACTCAAAATAACTAATGATTAATACTTTTATAAAAATAACAAATCAGTATATTAGCTATTTTTTAAATTAATGCTTTATCTTAGAATGTTGATTGTATTTAGCATGGTAAAGAATTGAATCATGTGGTCCACAAACCATTTCACCGTAACAGCAATGGCTCTTTTGCAAACAAGGTTGGACACACTTGGTCTACAGTCTTTTGGGCTATCATAACTGTTCTCATTACCTCGCTCTGTCCTTTCAGTGTCTTTCTTCAGTTTTTCTGCCTCTCCACACTAAATTAGGGCATTACAATCACTTGACGCTCCATCTTCTTTTGGTGTACCAACGTAACTTGCATGAGAACACATGCACAGCTGGCTCACATTCACTGACCAACTCATGACTGTAGTTCTGACTATAAAACTAAACTTGTTAACTCCTGTTTGTTGCCTCACCTCCTTTTACACAGAGACTGGTGTCACACGGACCTTTCGAGAAGCTCTCCATACACACGCACCATTAAGACTCACCTAGAAGTCTCAGAGTGTTAGAAAAGTTCCTTTTATTTCTGCCGCTTCCATTGTTACAGTCACGTACACAACAGTTGTGCGAGGCAGCCTGACCTTGAATGCTCTGCCCACTTGTTGGCCTTGCATGTGCTGTGAAGTAGCTTGGCTGCCGTCCGTCCGTTGTTGCACATCAAGCCCAACATTACAATACCATCAACAATCATTCATATGTAACAAATTTTAAAGTCAAGTCACTTGCAAATAAGTTGTGTAAACCATTGAAAATTCAGCCAATTTAGCACTGACATAAAAAGAAAACTTGTTTCTAGTTATTCAAGATGTTCTCGGGCTTCTAGCCAGGTGTAGTGATGCAGAGCCATCGACGTTTTGGGAGTGTACATCTCTCCCATCATCAGGATGATGAATGACTAGCAAGAGTGAAGGGACCAGTATATGTACTGTCCACTAGTATGTACCAAGTAGAAAACAACCAGTCTAATGTGTAGGTGGTTCACCGCTCCGTTGGAATCTGTGTGTTCTGAGTCGGTCGATTTTCAATCATTTTCCAGTCATTCATCATCCTGATGATGGGAGAGATGTACACTCCCGAAACGTCGATGGCTCTGCATCACTACACCTGGCTAGAAGCCCGAGAACATCTTGAATATGTTCGTCGCCAGGAAAGCTTCAAATCATATTTGTTTCTAGTTATTAGCTTAGCCTATGTACAAATAGTTTGGCTACCTACGTAACATATGTGATGCTCAATTTGCCTAACACCTCAGCCGTATCTCGCCGTTGAATATCCCTTTGGTAACCTTAGCTGCCCCCCCTCTGTACTCATTCTTCCTCCCCTTCCCTTGGCTGTTCTTCTTTCATTGCATCTATTTTTGTAGTCCATTGTTCTTTTGCTTTCCATAAAAACTCATGTGTTTCTATTTTTCTTCTCTTTTCGTGTCAGTACTTTTTATAGTTTCCATCTTATCCTGTTGTTTCTCCCATAGTTTTTGTCTCCATATCATTAGTTCTTTACATACTGTCATGTAGGAGGGCGGTCCAGAAAGTTATCACCGTTTGTGCGTAGTTTGGGAAGTGGTGGGGGTAGTACCATCATCTACATGTCAGTGTGCTTTTAGCTGTCTAAGGGAGAGCATTGCACTGTCATGCGTTTGGTGGATATAAACTCAAAATATGAGTGTCACAATAGAAAATCCTGCCAAGTGTGAGGTGCGCAGTGTTATAAGATTTCTTTTGACAAAACATCACTCAGCAGCCAAAATTCATTGTGAATTGTGTGCAGTATATGGTCCTAACGTTATGAGTGAAGCTGTTGTCTGTCAATGCATACAACTTTTTAAAAATGGAAAAACAAACATTCATGAAGAAAACAGAAGTGGTAGGCCTACTCTTGTCAATGATGATCTGGTGAACAAAGTGGATGGAAAAGTTCATGAGAACCATCGGTTCACGATAATGGAACTTTCTGATCATTTTCCTGAAATTTCTCGGAGTCTCTTGCACAAGATAGTGACCAAACACCTAGGCTATCGCAAGTTTTGTGCTTGTCGGGTACCAAAACTTCTGACTGAGGATCACAAAACCAAAAGAATGAGTTCTGCCATAGACCTTCTTTCTCTGTATGCCAGTGAAGGAGAAGCATTTTTGAATACTGGCGATGAGACATAGGTGGCCTACTTGAATGTTGAGACAAAACGGCAGTCAATGCAATGGGGACATACCGCTTCTCCAAGTAACTCAAAGAAAGCCCATCAAACTTTGTCTGTGAGGAAAGTCATGGCTACGGTTTTTTGGGATGTCAAGGGCATCTTACTCGTTGAATTTATGGAATGTGGCACGGCTGTCAAGTCTGAAGCCTACTGTGAAACGTTGAAAAGACTAAGAAGGGCAATCCAAAACAAGCATCATGGTCTTCCGACACCTGGTGTTGTGTTTCTGCATGACAACGCTTGTCCACACACAGCTTGAAGAACAAATATACTTTTGGCCAGTTTCCATTGTGACGTTTTTGACCATCCCCCTACAGTCTGGACTTAGTTCCCATTGATTTTCATGAAAGTGTCTTGCATCTCAGCGCTTCGCCAATGACAAAGAGCTTCACCATACCGAGACGGTTTGGCTATTTTCACAGGCGGCAGAGTTTTATGTAGAAGGTATTTCAAAGACTGTGAAAAGGTATGACAAGTGATTGAATTTGTTCGAAGAATATGTGTAAAGATAGAAAAAATGTAGTTTTCAGAGATAATAATAAATTCTTTATATCTCAACTGGTTTAATTTTTATTTCCAAACAAAGGTTACTTTCTGGACCACGCTCGTAATATTCTGTACTTTCCTCTCCACCACATGATTTTTCTGATTTAATTTGTATACTTTTTGTATGTTTAACCCTTTGTATCATTTGGTGACCAGGATTCATACATGTTTTTTGGCATATGAATCAAATGATGACCTGAGCTTGCAATGCTGGATTGCTCTATATAACTGCATATAGTTTAGGTTCCTTCTCATAGATGTCATTTATGTGCATTTGGAATGAAGTGCTGACATGTGATGTTTGTAATTCTTCCAGTGTGACAACACTGTTTCAACCAAGGAAAAATAAGTTTAATTTTAGTATTATATTCACTTGCGTCAATACCGTTATGGCCGCAAAACGAATCTGCAGATGACGAGGAGGGTTTGAGAGAACTGATATAAAGTGTGACAGTGATAGTATCAATCTATCAGTCAATCAAGTAAAGGTAGTGACTTTTCTAAACATGAAACAGCATCTGAAGAAAGTTCTAGTGACAGTGATAATGAATCCAGTGAAAAAAGTAGCAAAGAAAATAATTATGAAACCATGATGTGCCATGCCCTTTGAAACATGTGACAAAACTAATGCTTATGCAGCAAAGGTTCAATTCCCTATGCATATTCCCCCCCACCAAAAAGAGAACAAAAGCTACCAAAAGCTGTGTTGTGTGCTACAGCAGAGGCAAATGCAATGAAAGTGTGTGGCAATGTTAAGAGCTTTTCATTCAGGGGATTGTTTTGAGGTCTGTTATACACAACAGCAGTACAGGACAACAGTACTGGTGAGTTTATGATTTTAATAATGTCCATGCAAATTTTCATAAAAAGAAACTGGTTGATTTTGAATATTTTTTTTAGCATTAAGCTATTACCACCCTTACTGATTTACATCTGGTTTCTTGGCTAATTGAGTATACATTTAAATAGGAAAGATTGGTTTAATGCCCTTAACTGGACTGGTAAATAAACAAATTTGAGTATTAACCTCTTCAGCGATACGGACGTGAAATCACGTCCATTTAAAATGACGGATGAGCGATATGGGCGTGTATACACGTCCTGTGCGTTTGCGCATTTAACCCTTATTTATCCCTTATCTAACTCAACTTATTTTAATTTTCCCTTTATGAAACATTTAAGTAAAGTCTATATACTTTACTGGCTTACGTTTATATGTTCCTTGTGCAGTGATATGCCTCAAAACAGGGATAAACACACAAGGGTTGTAGCAGTTTTTTGTATAGCGCTTATGATATACAAAAGATATCAAAGTTACAAAATCCGTTAATAGCAAAGGGTTAAGAATATTGTACCACAGGTGAAGTTATGTCAGTCGGGAAAGGCATTACCGAGGGTCATTAGCGAACGTACCCAAACAGATGGCCCATTAAGGTAAACGAGATACAATTAGTTTTGGCAAGGTCTACAACATAAAGAAAAGGAGCCTGCTATTGTATTTTAGAAAGTATCGGAAACCCGAGGGGTTTCACCATAGGGCAAAGTCTTCACTTAATTGAAGTGAGGGCCATTATAGATGTTTGGGAAGCTAAAAGGATATAATGACTGAGGGACAGTAGGAGAGGGACATCGTTACGAGAGAGATATACATGTAAGCAGCACGGTGAAAGTTCGTTCCAACGGTTACGTTAGACTGCATATTTTATTTTATTTAAAATTGTTTAGCAAAGCTTAAACGTGTAAAAATAAAACAAATAGTGTTCTAACAAAACTACAATGTCGCTCTCTGTAATCACCACGGATCCCAGAGATTAAGACTCATGTGTGAGCAGCCGTAGGCACCCATAATAAGAAGCAGTCAATCGAGTGACATAAAATGCTTCAGGGTACATTTCCACATTTGCAAATTCTCTTTGTGCGGTACACGAAACACTTTCGAGATGGGCGGGACTTCTTTGCTGTTGGTGGTATCCTTTTAGGATAATGTTTTCCTTGAAGTCTGAAGGGTGCAGGGGTTCTGGATTTTCTACCCCCAACATGGTATTGTTCAATTAGGTTGCGAACTATTGATAGTCGGAAGTCCAGGTAGGTCATTGTCTTGTGTGGGTTTAGAGCTCTCCAAATTACCAAACAATTGTATATGCTTATATCCATTTGGTGCAAAAATACCTTTTTATACCACTTCTCCCTTCAGCTACAAGCAGGAAAGTATATGTATTTCAAGAAAGAAAGAAACGGAGTCTATTAAGTTACGAAACACGAGTAAGCAAGTTGCAAACGTGCTATATTCTGATGACTCAAAGCACTAGTGTATGCGTGGTCTCTATTTCACATTATGCTGACACATAAGCCACACGTACAATGGGTCAACTACTGTTTCTTTCAGAGAACTTATATTAGATGTGTTCGACAGAGCAAAGTTAACTTTTCACCACAGTGAAACAAAATATCATTTCAATGTTTTGTAAATGCAACTCAACTTTGCTGGTGACGTACATGTATACTGCATATAAGGAGTTTTATACCAGTTTTTGTTTCATTAAAATAACTTAATATTTACACAAAATACAGCTGTGTATATACGAAGCACTTTAAATGCCCTGCGCTGGATATTGGGTAGCAGTTCTTGGCTCGCGGACGTTTTAAATGGCCATCGCTCAAGAGGTTAATCAGTCATATAAAATTAAAAAATAATTAAGCTTGAGAGGTAGAACTGGAACTTAGAAATTCAATGCCACAACTTTGCCCACACATGGCTTGTGTGTTTATAAAAAAAAAAACACCAACAGTAAGTTTGTTGGCATAAATAAATAAAAAATAATTAAGCATTTGAAATTGTGAAGAATGGTACCAAACTTGTTAAAAAAATATTAATTATATTTGTAAATCTGCATTTCCTCTTAATGCGATATTATATCCTAAGTAATTAAATGTGTGTCTATGAATTTATTTCAACTTTAAATTGCTCTAAAATAATTGTATTGTTCAAGTTAACAATAATTATAATTAACTTCTTTCAGACAATATGCCGCAGAGGTGGAGCATGGTTTGCCAGCTTTGGTCGACCACGTAACTCTGGAACAAAGCTTTTCAATATCTCAGGCCATGTAGTGAATCCCTGCACTGTAGAAGAAGAGATGTCAATCCCCCTTAAAGAGCTGATTGAACGTCATGCTGGGGGTGTAACAGGAGGTTGGGACAACTTGCTGTGTGTTATTCCAGGAGGCTCGTCCACACCGCTCATACCAAAACAGTAAGTACTTCATCTGTAATAATTTAACAAGAATGTGTATTTCATTTTGCTTTTTCAGGGTAAAATAATAAAAATTGAATAATATACCCATAAAATGTTCCTATAAGATACTAATAAGAAACCTGCTAAATTTCAGTGGGTTATTTTAAGTACAGAACAAAATAGCTCGGCAAGGAGTACTGCAATGTTCAAAATTAGGTCCATTTTTTGTTTTAGCATACACCGATATTTTTTAATTAGTTCAAAGAAATGGAAATATAGCAGTTGGATATGCGGATGACATACAGATAGTAATTAAAGGTAAATCAGCAGCAGGTGTAGAACTAAAAGAAATGAGTTAATGAAGAAAATAAAACAATACTATTTAAATTTTGGCATGATATTAAACACCCAAAAGAAAGACATATAAATTTTGAATTAAAAAATTGTAGTTTAAATAGTATAAAATTAGAAATGATGACGAAAGCGTAGCAGAGATCTAGTGTACTATTTTTTTAGGACTAGTAATAGATAAACAGTTAAACTGGAAGTCATGTGTGAGTCATATAAGAAAAAGATAAATACTCCCTTGTGCATAATGAGACAGGTGAGAAAAACCATGGACGATGATACACTTAAACAGGTGTTCTATGCTACTCTAAAGGTTTTGACAAATCTTCAAGACTAAGCTTCACTTATCTAATATCTGCTGAAAGCTCTTGAATTCCAGTGCAGACTGCGGTTTCACATTAAATTCATATTGATATAAACAAGTTTTGCACTGATGATACATTTGTCATATCTAAAGTCAATCCGACACAAACAGTAGACATCACATATTATTTACACCTGACAGAAGAAGTTAAGAAAAGTGATACTCCAACTAGTGTTCTAAAATTATTGGCATTAGAGACAATCCATACTATTTTTCCAGAACACGAATAGCTCCATATTTATACTGATGGATCATTGATATCAAACCGAGATGGAGCAGGGGCTGGAGTCATGTATCACCTCTTTTCCTATTACAAATCTTTAAGTTGTGGAACTACAAACTTTGATGGAGAAATTGAAGCAATTTGAATGGCCCAACAAAATCTTTTGTATAGAATTTCACATTTTCATCTAGCAGTAATTCTCTCAGATTCCAGGGCAGCAATTATAGCAATTACTCCAAGTTGTCACCAAAAAACCAAACAATTA
Source organism: Tenodera sinensis (assembly GCA_030765045.1). Taxonomy (NCBI): domain Eukaryota; kingdom Metazoa; phylum Arthropoda; class Insecta; order Mantodea; family Mantidae; genus Tenodera; species Tenodera sinensis. The sequence continues at coordinate 320,237,479 of CM060964.1, forward strand.
TAGAATGTTGGAAAATCCTTACCTATCTAACCGCACTTCAAAAACACCTAGTCTTCCAATGGATACCAGCTCACTGTGGACTGAGTGGTAATGAGAAAGCTGATTTTCTTGCTAAAAAGGGTACCGGCAATGTGCAGAAATCTATAGTTAATCTACCATTTTATGCAGCTAAAAGATTAGTCAACTCTGAATTCAAAAAAATGAGAGCAAAATATTACTATGAAGAATCAAAAAATAGAAGATGGGAACTAGCAAACATTCAAACAGTAATTACTGAGTATCCTCGAAAAATGGCATTTGCAACCTTCAGGTTGATTACAGGACATGATTGTCTGGCAAAACATTTAAACAGAATTGGGATATATTCTTCACCACTCTGTCCTCTATGTGATCTGCAAGAGGAAATGAACCAAGACCACCCTCAAATATGCCCGGCCGCTTCTAACGCCCCATCTATCACTGAAAAATATTGGAGAGCAAGAGGATTGATGACTTCATTGTCAAAAATCCAGCATTAGCTAACATTTGAATTTAATGTGAAACTGCAGTCTGCACTGGAATTCAAGAACTTTCCGCAATATTAACCCTTCCTGGGTGTAATTATTTTCCTAGTTTTCTCAAGTATTTTAAAACATGAGTATTATTCAAAATAAGGCACATATGATACTATATTGTGTACTAAATTATTGAAAACGTGTAACCAAGCACATAAATGTTCATTAAGTCATAACATTGCTTTTTATTAGAGGTATTTTCTTTTGAGGCCACACTTATTTAAATGAAAAGTGGCATATGTACCAAAACAGCTGAAACTTTGCCATATCTACAGGGCAGAGTGCATCATCAGTTCCTAGACATCTTATTGGGTGACACTCAAGTCTTTTTGTGTATGGTATGCTCCAAAGCAGTTATTGGGATGTAAATAGGGTTTCAGATCACATGTTTCACAAAAATATATTCTTTCTTTCCTAACACCTGCTGCTACCATAGGTCACTGTTGCACGCACTTGCAGGACTTTCGTTTTCATCACTTTCCCACGCACTAAAGTCACTTTCATCTGTTTCATTGAGCACAGATTCTATACAAGCCCTTATTTCATCCTCCCCATACAGTTTCTTATGTGTCATGCTCCAAATCAAACCAAAACGAGCAAAATAATGAAACACAACACAGAAAAATTACCCACTCAGGACGTATTATTCTGTAGCGACTAACAAAACACAAACCTAAGCACAGACGCGCGCTTAAATTCATCTAATGACATCTGTTGACCATTTACGTGAATTAAAGGCCAGCTACGATAGCTTACCCGAACATATAAAAAGAATTTGTGCGAAACTGACGCGTAACCATGCATCACGAATATATGCACATTTCGCCCGGGAAGGGTTAAGATAAGTAAGCTTATAGTCTCTAAGATTTGGTGAAACCTTTAGAATTGTATCACTTCGCTGTTAATAGCTTTAGTTTTTTTCACAATATACGGTATATTATGCCTATATTTTTTTATATTTTATTTTTCCTCCCATTGATCATATACATTACTTGGGCAATGTCAAGAGTACATATATAATATTTACAATTTTGTTACAACTAGATGTAAATTTCACCTTTACAAAGATACTATTTTAGATATTTACAGTTTTATTTGATATTTGCAAACATCAATTGTATTAATACTTAAGGTCTACAAACAGGGTACACAAGGGTTATATGATCTCTTATGGTTAAAAGTTTGCAGGAATTTACTAGTGAATATTTTAATGCTAACCATTCATGTTTACATATTCTTCTAATGTATAAAAGCTACCATTGATACAGAATTTCTTCAATTCATTTTTAAACCTATTTATTCCTTGTATTTGTTTTATTTCCACTGGCAATTTATTGTATAGGTAACAAGCTACAAAACTGGGTTCAGTCTTATACAGTTCAATCCTGTGGGGAAGTATTACAGCAAGGGAAGTTAAAAATAGTTTTAGTTTGCAGAAGAAAGCAATTAGATTAATAAGGAAAGTAAATAGTAGACATACATGCAAATTAATGTTTAAACAAAATTTGATATGTTGACTGTTCTGTGTATATATAAATAAGACTGCAAAACATATTTTACAACAAAAAGAACCAAAAAATTGTGGTGTACATACATATAATTTAAGAAACAATGATTATGTTAGATCTGTAAATAGACACACATTAACCAGATGTTGCATAAAAACATAGGAAAACAACTTATAAGTTACCTGAAGAAATAAAGGTTATGAAAAATACCAAACTAGCTAAAGGCAATAAAGAAATATTTAATAGAAAATGTATTTTATACTTTGGAGGAATTTAAACTTTCTAAACAACAGGTCTAATGGCTGATGTAATTTTTGAATATTCAGTGTTGTTTTTGTCTTGTCCTTTGTCTGTTATTTTAGTCACACAAAAATAGCAGTCATTAGTATTGTTCATTGCTTATCCCCATAACATTGGAATTACAAAAGGCATAGAAACTTGCCATTTAATCTTCAATTACCCTTATAACTGGTCGACATAATTACCACAAACTATATGGGGGCCCAGCTGCAGTCTTGATCATGAAATTTAACATCAAAATATAATAACAAGCCTTATGTATCAGTCACATTGTTCTGTCAATTAGACATTGACTGTTCACTGCACACATAAGAAAATTTATGTACATAATTAATACACATTTGCAACATATTTACTGCTATGTTAATACTTCATGTGCACCACACTTTTAGCTAGTAACACAAGTCACTGATTGTGCTATGAGTGAAACTGGTATTCTCCTTGTAACTGAACCTACGGTGCAACAGCCCTATCCGGGCCAAGACTTACCACCCAGCTGCTGCATCCCCCACCTCTGCCCACCACAGGCATCATGAGTAGGGTGCAGTACTGGAGGGTGGTACATGGTCAGCACTTCAATCCCTCCCGCCCGGTTATGCTATCTTCACAACCTGGGGCCACTACTTTATTCAAGTAGCTCCTAAATTGGTCCCTCAGGAACCTAACAAGGCTGAGTGCATCTTGAATCAGACCTCCCAGAAGGGGGGAAAAATCCCATGCTAGTACCAGGGATTGAACCCAGGTCCCCCGCACCAGAGGCAGGCACGCTACCACAGTGCTACGGGGGCAGTGGGTACTCTCCTTCAGTTAAACATAATGTACTAGGGGTGAACAGCAAACGGATGAGATATTTGGAAATGTTATCTTTATTTAATTTTAGGAGGTGCAAAACAGGAAATAAATTGTCCAAGGAAGATTATCACACCACAGTCCTTACTAAATAAATTGGTTAAATAGAAATTATCACTGTTAGGTCTTATTGTCTGTGTAAGTCAGTCTAATGGAACTGTGAGCATTTACAGTCATTGCTAAATCAGAAAACAGGCTTTATTTTTAAACTGAGGGTGTCTTAGGAAGACTGTTTGCACCATTAAATTCAGTGCTAAAATCTGCATAATAAACACCTGATTTCATGCAAAAAGAAAAAAGCTGGCTGTTAGTGTAGTGGCAGAGTATGGCAAATGGTCAGAGAAATGTATAAAGGCACTAAAAAGAAAATGTTATAACTGCAGAAATATGGTTTAATTATTATAAAATCCAAAGGGAAGGAATCTAAAGTAACAAATTTGAATTCCTTGACTTTGGATATAGGCTGTGTAAACAATCTAGATAAACAAATAACCCCAGTAGAAGTTTGGGAAAAAACTAAAAGATTAAAGAATAAAGCTTCAGGAGTTGATGGCATCATGGAAATTTTGGAAAAGTGGTTAGAGTTAGGGAAAGATACGAGATGTTGGTCAAGTTGAATACTGTATTATTTGAGGAAGGAAAGGTACCAGATAATTGGAGGACAAGTGTAATATTACCCATTTGTAAAGGAAAAAGAGAGGTCAAGGGCCCAGCCAGTTATGGGAGCATTAGTTTATTATCATTCATTGGAAAAATTTAAATTGGTTAGAAAGGGTGTATAAAATGGAGTGGAGGCAAAGATGGTCTATGGATCAGATTTGTGGGACGGAGGAAGGATGGAGCATGGTAGATAAGATACGTAGAACATTTTAAAATGGATATTGGCTGCACTTAAAGCATCATCAAATGTAGCAGCAGTGATAAAAGTGGAAAGGTTACTGAAGTATTGGCATAGAATCAGAGCACTGAGTGATCAAAATATTTAATAATGCAAGAGAAAATATGTGATGGGATGAATTGGGCTCAGGGTCTGAGGAGAATTTTGCAGGAAATTGGGATGAGTAAAATATGGGAAGAAAGGGACAGACAAGTTGGAGGTTTCTGGAGGAAGAGACTAGAGGATGTTGAGAAACAAAATTATTCCTAAGTCTTAGGGCCAGTTTCACCAATGTTAAAAATGCTCTTCACTTCATGTTTACTAACTTTTAATTAAAGGTTTAACTAAATGTTAAAACTTCCTCATTTCATCAAACTTTTTCAGCAAATTGTTAGTTAACTCTTGTTAATGCCCAAGACTGCTGTGAGCAACAGTTTCGAGTAGGTGGTGACTGATCTACAAGGGTTGTTTGGTAGTTCTCAGAATGGAATAGAAAAAATTACTTAGGAGAGGATTCCCCAGCAAGTGAGGTGAACAAGAAGTGTTGGCAAGAAGATGGTCTGCTCGTTCTTCTCAGCTAGTGGCCATATTGTGAAAATTCCACTTAAGGGACAAAAGACTATTACTGCCAAAGGTACACCACAAAATGTCTGCCACAAGTCTTCAATGAACTGAGATCAAAGCATCCTTAGACTGGCCTGCATTCATTCACAAAACTTCCAGAAAGTCCCTCGTAATGGAGAAAAATTTTAATGTTTCAAATCAATTGAAAAGTATTTGTGGCTGCTGCTAAAAACTATTGGAGTGACTCTTGAAAATACTAGACAAAGTAAACAAATAATGGCCTATACACTATACAATAAGACATATATACGAGCTATTGTTATATGAGGCTGGGTTTTGAACATACTCCCCTGTCTACACACACGCGCACACACACACACACACACACACACACACACACACACACACACGAAAATGGTGTAAAACATACATAACATATGTATATACAATATTTTGAGGTAATTATTACCCAGAAATAAATTTTCATTGCACTCAGGAGCGATGAACTGTAGGAAACCTAACAAATCAGTGTGATATATGTGAGAAAATATGATCTCTAGTTCATTATACTTAAATATCCTTCTCAATAAAGTATACATATTAAATGCTAAAGAATACGAAATAGTGGGACAATTTTGCATACATTTCCACATTAGTGAAAATATTTATGAAAAGATACGAAATGAAGGAAAAGAAACAAAAGTGAAGGCAGGGTAGAATGGGTAGAAAGAATATTGCATCAGGTAATGTGAGGTAGCTGCATTATTGCTGTCCCTTTTTTTCCCCCTCTCTCGCCTTATGTAGTTGAAAGTCTATTTATTGTAGCAGTTATCAGCTAATGATTATAGTAGAATGTCCGTATATTCTGCATAGCATTCATTAAATATATCATTCCTCATTCTGTTTTAGTGTATGCGAGGATGTACCAATGGACTTCGATGGTTTGGTGGCAGCACATACAGGTTTGGGTACTGCAGCCATTATTGTTATGGATAAATCAACAGATGTTGTCAGGGCTATTGCTAGACTCATTGAATTCTACAAGCATGAGTCTTGTGGTCAGTGTACACCTTGCAGAGAAGGAATCTCATGGATGAATAAGATAATTCATCGATTTGTCACTGGCAATGCACAGCCTGGAGAAATTGACATGTTGTGGGAACTGAGCAAGCAAATAGAAGGTCACACTATTTGTGCATTGGGAGATGGCGCTGCTTGGCCAGTACAGGTGAGGACATTTTTGTAGTGGTTTAAGGATTGAAGCTTCTCCTTCAGAGAGGTGGAGAGGTATGTATGAATTTGTCTATAACATAATATGTACATGTTAGTTCAGTATTGGTCTCTAATGGCACAGGCCAAAATGACCTAGCTGTCGACGGGTCCATCCATCTAATGGTACACCCGTTGTACTGCTTCTGGTTGACGGGAATCAGTAATTGGTGCACTCATTTGTAGTGTGTAGAGGTTTCAAAGTGCATGTTCTCCATTAAACATGCTTGGAGTTGTCAGGAAATGAAGTTTATTATGGCCACTAATTACTTTTACCCTTCAGTACCCTTTTCATTTTCTCTATTTACCCATACTTCTTTTAACAATTTTAATCCAATTTTTTCTAAATATTTTCCTGCCTTTTCTATATATTCATCTCATCTTGAACTAAAAATTTTCCTAACCTTTAACTCTAACAGAATATGTTTCCATTTTTGGGTTACTAAATTCTGTCTCCCTTTTTCCGTGTCATTACATTCCAAAATATAGTGCCAATTTTCACACAATCTACCACATTTAGTGCATCTCTCTCCCCTCCCCCGTTTTTATCCCGATCATACCACTTAGGTTCATTACCCCTGCCCTAGCCCATGCATACCCTATTCTGGCCTCCTTATTGCATACTTTGATGTATTTCTCTCTCTCTCCCCCATTCCATTTTTAAGAATCCGTAATCTATTAATGACCTTGTTTCATTAAAGCTATTTACAATTTTTTGCTTTTCGATAACCTCCACCCTTGTTCTAATTTCCCTCCAGAAACCCTTACTTTCACGGTTTCTTTCTACCCATGTTTCCCCCATTCCTATTTCCTCTAATATTATCTGTATTTTTTGCATCTAAATTTCTTTTTTCCCCATTTTCTCCTGTACAACCATGCATTGTTTTAATATATCATTTTCCTCCAGTAAATTTATTTTCTAAACCAATATTAGCTGCTCTTTCTACCATTTTACCTTTCACTCCTACTCTCCCTAGTTCTGTCTGTGCTACTATATTTGCTGAGCTCCTTATTAAGTTCAATATTATTTTACAAAACTTTCTGCGTATTTACAGAATAGAAACAGCCCTAAACAAAGTACATGAATGGAGCTCCAAAAACCTCATGACTATCAATGTGGAAAAAACAAATTATGAATTATTTACACTAAAATACAAACCAGTTAATATTAGCATAAATTATAATGGTAAACCACTCAAAGCAGTTGATGATGCCAAATACTTAGGCATCACTTTCGACAGAAAGCTAAGTTGGAAAAAAACATATAACAAACATCTCAGAAAAGGTTGAAAAGAAATTGCAAATCCTGAAAAGGTTAGCTGGTGCTAAATGGGGCTGCTCAAGGAGAGTCCTTAACACAACATACAAAATGTATATTAAACCAAACCTCTTGTACTGTTCTGAAGCTTTAATAACAGCAGCAAATGCTAACATCAATAAACTTGAACAAATACAAAATCAGGCTCTTCGCCTAATCACTGGAGCAGTTAAATCCACACCTATTGATGCCATACTTGCCTTAACACGGACCCCATCAATAACAACAAAAATAGAAGAACAAGCATTGCTCCAACACGAGAAAATGTTACGACTGCCAAACTCTAAATGGACAGAAGAGAACCTTCCCCCTTCAATCCTTAAAACTCATAGTAGTTTCCTAGAAAAGGTAACACAGATTAAATCCAAATTGAACATTCCTAACACCAGAGAAAATCTACTTATTAGAGAAAATCCATTGGAATTATTGCAACCTACCTTCAATTTGGAATTAATAGAGGAAATAAGTAAATCAGACACACCAAAAGAAATACAAAAACTTCTAGCTCTGGAAACAATCAATACTAGGTATCCCACAGAAGAATGGCTGCACATATATACTGATGGATCCTCGAAGGAAAACCTTACTGGAGCTGGAGTTACATGTTCACATTTTTCCTTTTATCATTCTGTTGGCAGAGACACAACAAATTATGATGGAGAAATAGAGGCTATATACATTGCTCTCCGACAATTATTAAATCTTCCCTTAAATAAATTTAACAAGGCAGTAATTCTTTCGGATTCTAAAGCTGCAATTCAGGGAATATGTTCAAATACTACAAAGAAGTCAACAAAAATTAGAGAATGCTACAAAATGTTAACACAACTCCAAAAAGTTAATAAGACTGTTCATCTCCAATGGATTCCAGCACACTGTGGAGTCATGGGGAACGAAGCTGCAGACTCACTTGCAAAGAAAGGCACAACAATAAAACAAAAGTCTAAATTCAATTTCTCATATTCCTCAATAAAACGCTTGATCATTAAACATTTTTGTCATTCATACCTACAAGAAATAGAAACAAATGCCAAAGATAAAAAATGGATTACACTAAATTAAGTAAAAATTGAAGCTATTAACAGTGAAGCAACAAGATTCTAAAATAAGAACAAATTAGAAACTAAAAACTTCACTTATCTTAGTATGTTGATATCCTTTTTCTATTTTACTGACCCAGGGGTTTCAAGCTATATCCAGCTCATTCTCAAAGTCATATAAACAAAATCGTTGCCAAGCTACAATCTTTTATTTTTGTGAAAAACAATTATTCATATTCAATTTTTTATTTACCAATCTCTGAAAACAAAAATTTAAAAATACAATCCATAGAGGGCAATTCAAAGTTCATGACATGGTTCCTGTTTTTTAAAATAAAAATTTTTTCCCAAACCATTAAATCTATCGGATTACTTAACTGTTTTAATAATTTAACCTCTGAATTAATTTCATGATTAAATGACCAAAAATGATCTGCCACAGCTGATTTATCAGTTTGTTTATATTTAATATTTCTAAAATGTTCTTTTATTCTGGATATAGCTTGAAACCCCTGGGTCAGTAAAATAGAAAAAGGATATCAACATACTAAGATAAGTGAAGTTTTTAGTTTCTAATTTGTTCTTATTTTAGAATGGATTACACTACTTTCCAATCCAGATATAATTCCCCAGAGACCAAGGAAAACAGCTGTTGCAGCCTTCCGACTATTGACAAATCATGACTGCTTGGCAAGTCATCTCTACAGAATAGGTATCTCAGCCTCACCAATATGTGTCCTGTGTAACGATCCAGCAGAAATGAATGAAGAACACTTGAAGACCTGTGAAGCATTAAGATCAGAAGAAACTACAGTTCAAAAGTATTGGAAAGCACGAATGCTAATGGCTTCGTTGCCAGATGCAGGGCACTAGAAAACAACAACAACTTTCTGCGTATTTTGTCTGCATTTTCCCAACCATTTTCCAGCCCCCATATTTCTGTTGCATATAGCATCATTGCTTCTACCACTGTGTTATATATACAGGATGAAAAGGAAGTTAGTACATTCCTTCTAATATGTGCTTCATAGAAGCATTACAAACCAAAAGTCTAATAGCATTTTGTTCTTTGATCAGCTGATTTCGAAAAAATAAACGGTTTTTGCTCCAAATTGAATGCATAATTCCACAAGAATGTACAAACATAACAGTTTGTTACTTGTAAGATGCGTAGATTAAGCGAAAAGAGATAATAGAGATGATATCGAGATAACACCTAATGAATTTAACAATTTTTTTATAAAATCGGTGGATGATATAGGACGTAACTTAACAAAGCCCAGAAATCAGTAATAGAACTAATAGAAAAGTGCGAACAGAGATATGAACAAGGTCTCTTTGAATTTCACAAAGTGACCTCAGAAACTGTATTAAATACTGTTAAACAACTGAAACTATCTGATACAACGGACATTTATGATATATCTAATAATCTTTTTAAACAAGTAATAGAACACATATTGCATCCACTAACATATTGTATTAATAAATGTTTGTCTGAAGGAAATTTCCCCAGTAAATTAAAACTCTAAAGAGTCATCCCGATTTTCAAAAAAGGAGATAAAAGCGACCCATCAAATTATCGACCAATAACATTAGTTCCCATAATTTCGAAAGTGTTTGAAAGGATTATGTACAATCAAGTTTGTAATTATTTAGAAGCAGCCAACATAATTAGTGAAGTCCAGTTCGGTTTTAGAAAAGGCAGATCAACAACTGATTGCATAGTTCTGTTAGTGAAAAAGATACTCACTACTTTTGAAACTAAAAGCATAGCTCAGGCCACCTTCTGTGACTTGAGCAAGGCGTTTGACTGTGTGAATCACACTCACCTTATAAATAAACTTAAATTTTATGGTGTAGGAGATATGGCATTGAAACTGTTTCAGTCTTATCTAATAAATCGCTATCAAGTTGTATGTGTGGGAAGTGATAGACCAAAAATGTCAGAGATAAAATGTGGGGTGCCACAGGTTTCTGTTCTTGGACCTTTACTGTTCGCATTAATGATCAATGATCTGCCTTCGTTTATAAATACTCATACAATATTATATGCCTATATATGCCTATTATATACCTTCTTTAATACCAGCACAGACTTTATAAATCTGAGGATACCTTGAGGCAGGCAGATCTTTGGTTCAGGGCAAATGGCTTCTTACTTAATGAACAAAAAACACAACTATTATTTACACTAAAAGACCTGCCAAGCTTAAATAATACCAAAGAAGTCAAATTTCTCGGTGTAATAGTTGACAATAAACTCACTTGGGAGCCTCATGTTAAACATATCACTGCTAGGCTCTCAAGGGTAATATTTCTCTTAAAAAACCTAAAAAGCTCTGTACCTGACACTTATGTCAGAACTGCTTATTTTGCTTTCTTTCATAGCATTGTAACATACGGTATTATACTTTGGGGTAATAGTAAATATATCACTAATATCCTACTATTGCAAAAGAAGACCATTAGAATAATATCGGATGCAGATAAATTGTCACATTGTAAGCCACTATTTGTACAACTAAGAATAATGACAGTAGTGAACTTGTATATCTATACAGTCCTCATTTATATAAAAAAGAATATATCTGATTATCACTATAGACAGGATATCCATAAATATAACACAAGAAATACAAACCAAATTGATACAGCTTATAATCGACTGTCAAAATCACAAAATAGCTTTGAAGTATTAGGTATAAAAATGTATAACGCACTATCAAATGAGGTAACACAACTGACGTATAATAGATTTGAACGTAGACTTTATGACAGATTATTAAACAATCCGTACTACTCTCTACAAGAATATTTTGAAAATTCAACTCAACTGTAAATATCACTGTTATTGTATCTTATCTTTGAAGTGTGCATTGCCATTCAACAAATGGATATATCCATATATGCTCCATACTTGGGTCTATAAGACAACTGATTGTACTAAAAGTAATATATAGTAGGTCATAGTGAATATCGATAGCATTATTTTTTATAACTGATATTTGTAAATATGTATGTATATATAATTTTGCTAGAATCTATTTGTTATATATAACATGTAAACTACACTGACGTTGTCTATTGCTGTAACAGGCCCAATGACAATAAAATCTATTATTATTATTATTATTATTATTATTATTATTATTATTATTATTATTATTATTATTATTATTATTAGTAGTAGTATTGTTGTTGTTGTTGTTGTTATTATTATTATTATTATTATTAGTATTATTATTATTATTATTATTATTATTATTATTTCTGACATAGCTTCAGTAGTACTTATGAGACATAACACAGGATTTCGAAATAATCACTTAAAAGAATTAAAGGAATACTACGAGCAGCTTTTGCAGATTTGAAGTAACTCAACAATGTTGCATTGAGGTTGGTCAGGGTATTTAACAGGTTTCTGGTTATAAACATATCGGTCACTTGTAGGGTGGAGTAATGTTTTGTGAGATAATTGTGATTGGCCTACACTCGCACAGTAAACATGGAAGGAGATGGTATCGTATTTATGTTCATGAGACACCATGCTGCGATGGTTGTTTATGTAGTGACCTAGTGAAAGTGACACCCACACAATCTGCAGTGTTGCCAGCTTGTTTTTGACAAAACTAAAATATCTCTGTAGGAAATGATCAAGACAAAAACGTAAGATACAAAATGTGTTCCAAATACCAAGATCTACCACTGGTTTAAATTAATGCAATGACTTCCCTTCCACCTGGTGTGTGTGTGTGTGTTTTTTTTTTGTTTATTGTTAACATACAGCATGCCCCATTACTTAGTAATATTACATGCTTTTTATACATTTGAATAGTTTTAGATTTTACAATATGTTAATTAACAAAGTTACAATTGTTTATAAGTTAAACTATTTGGCTTATTATGTTATTTGCAATATTCGTTATAGTTTGTCAAAATCTATATTGTTTATAAAAGATATAAATTCCTTAATATATTTATTTGCAAGTTCATTGTTTGTTACTGGCCACTGTCCACCTTTGTTTACAATACTTTGTTTTAGTTTCTTTCTTTCAGTATCTAACAGAGAACACTCGTATATTAGGTGGTTTACATTTTGGTTCTGATTATGACACTTGCACAAGGCACTTTCCACTATCTTGAACCGATGGTAATATTCTCTTGTTTTTCCATGTCCTGTTAACATTGCTGTAATCTGTCCATTTAGTGGTATCTTCACTTTTAGGCGTTCTTGCACCGAGGGAAAAAACATTTTTGTGGTCCTTCCTTTTGTGGTTGAGTCCCATTGTTGTTGCCAAGTATATAGTGCTCGCTCCTCTGCTTCTTTGATGATGTGGCTTCTTGGGATCTTATTGTAGATGATGTTTCCACTGTCCTTCTGTGCTGCTTCCTTCGCCAACTTATCTGCCATCTCATTCCCATAAAGACCCACGTGCGCCTTCACCCATTTCATGTAGACTACCCAGCCACTGTCCTGTAATAACCTGATGTTTGCTTTATTTCTTCTATTATTTTGTTACGAACTTAGCCATTTTTAAGGAGTTCTAGTGTAATTAAACTGTCAGTGTATATTACTAGTTTCTTTTCAGTGTCCTCCATCTTCTTGTTACAGAGTATTTCTTTAAGCGTTTGTAAAATTGCGACCTGTTCTGCCTGGTTATTGGAGCAGTGTGTGGCAAGTTTGAATTGTAATTTTTTTACTAGTTCCCCATTTTGAAAGATGACTCCTGCTGCACCAACTTTTCCATCTACTTTGCTACCGTCTGTGTATATTTCTGTGTTGCATTTTGTTCCTTCCTGTGCCTCTTTTACGATCAATCTGTCTGCAGGATGAGGCCACTCGCTCAGTTTGGGAACTTCTTCAACTTTTTCATTTGCGCTTGCTGAATGAGTGTCTTTATATATTTCTAAGACTTCTTTTATTTTTACATTTATTGGCAGGACTGCTGCTAGTATGCAGGATGCTTCATATGATACAGTTCTGTACGCTTTGGAAATCTTTATGTTCATCAATCGTTGTACCCTTTGATATTTCAACATATGTTTCCTTTTTTGAATCGCTTCATTCCATACCTGTACTCCATATAAGAGCATTGGAAGTATAGCTCCTTTGTATATTATTCTTAAAGCTCGTTGTCCGAGGCCCCAGTTCAGCTTGGCAGATTTACTTAATGCATTTATGAGCTTCACGCATTTCTCTGACACTTGATTTATGTGCGCCCCAAAGCTCAATTTATTATCAAATAATATACCCAGGTATTTTAGTTGTTGTACCTGCTCTATTGTCCTGTTGTTTAAATACAAATTCATTTTACTTTTTTCTTCCTTCCTTTTTCTGGATATCAGCATAGCTTTTGTTTTAGTGATGTTGAACTGGATCTTGTACTGCTTTGCCCAATCTTCTATTAGCTTTAAATCGGTATTTGCGTACATCTCTGCTATTCTGAACGTTTCTCCTGATGTTAGCAGCAGCAAATCATCTGCAAATACCACCACCTTACTTTGTTTCGTGAATTTTAGGTGGAATAAGGTGTTATACAAGATATTCCAGAGTCCTGGACCACAGCAGGATCCCTGAGGGCAGCCCTTTGTGACCTCTTTTTCTACCTCACAGTGATTGAGTGAGAGTTTAGCTATTCTGTCTCTGAAATATGTTTTAACTAAGTTATATAGATTCTTTGGGCACTGCAAGTTCCTTAAATTTTTGAGTATTCCGGGCCACCAAGCAGCATCGAACGCTCCCTTCACATCCAGGCTGGTTACTATTACACTCTTTTTCTGGTCCAATTGAACTTGTATGAATTCTTTGATCGCCAACGCTGCATCAGTGGTGCTTTTTTGTGGAATAAATCCATACTGGTTTGTATTAATTAGATTATTGGTATATGTATGATGGTTTATTCTATCTATCAATAGCTTTTCTAAGATTTTCCCTTCGATGTTCAATAAACTTATTGGTCTGAACTTTGTGACTTCGTGGCTTCCCTCCTTTCCTGGTTTAACTATAGGGATTATTTGTGATCTTTTCCATATTTTTGGAAAGCATCCTTGTTTTAAGCATTTATTATAAATGGAAGTCAGTGACGATGGGAAATCTCTAAATACTCGCATTATGATATCCTTGGTTATACCATCTTCTCCTGGTGCTTTCTTAGAATTAAATTTTTCAATTATGTTAAATATTTCTTCTGCAGTGAATTCCTTGTCATCTGGTGTAGCCAGTGGTTCTTCTTGTTGTTTTCGAAGTTCTTGTTGTTGTACAGTACCATTTTCTGTTTTGTCTTCTGGAACAAAGTGGTTTAGCATATGAGAAATTGTTTCTTTGATATCACATGTGTAGGTGCCATCTTCTTTTTGAATAGTTGTTAGCGCGAGCTGAGTCCTTATCTTTCCTGCAGCCAATTTATATACTGCATTCCATGGGTTACTTCCTTCTTCTATGGTACAGTATTTTTTCCATGAGTTTAATTTTGCATTTTGTAATTGTGACTGGTATTCGCGTTTCCCTTCTGAGTATAGTATTTTTCTTTGTTCTCTAAGCTGCTCATTATTTACTGTTCTCTGATATCTTCTGCGTAAGGCATTTACTCTTTTCCTTAGCACTGTCAGTTGGTCGTTCCACCATGGTACTGTTTTCCTATTTGTATACATTTTTCTTGATTTACATTTATAAAATGACCTGTCACAAGCTGTTATGATGCATGTATGGAATGTTTCTATTACTTTTTCAGTTTCACTTGTCAGATTTATAACTTTACTAACTTGGTTATCTGTCTCTTTCAGGGAAATTTCTCTTGTCGTACATTTGAATTCCTGCATCAGGAGGGCGAGTAGGATGTTGCTGAATTTTTTAAAATTTTCTTCACTCTTGACGATATACCTTTTCCTTATAATATTATCTTCTTTTATCGGATAAGTATTTATATTAATTTGTTGCGGTCTACCGATATTGAAGGAAATAATTTTATGATCGGAAAAACTATCTTCTTCTCCACACTTCCAATTTCTTATGTGCTTGAGTAGCCGATTGTTCACAATCGTTAGATCTATCCAACTTTGAGCCCTGTTAGTTTCAAAGGTTGGTATTCCCGTATTTTCATTTACAATATGGAATGTTGAGTGAGTGAGTGAGTGAGTGATTAGGGTTTAAGGGCCCGTCGACAGCTAGGTCATTAGAGCCCCTGGAATGTTGAGGTGGTGAGAAATTCTTCCAGAACTTTACCTCGTTCATTGTTTATTTTATCATACCATAGCTTGTTCCGTGCGTTAGTATCTGCTGCAATAAGCATCCCATGTCCTTTAGTATGGTATAACATTTTTTCTATTTGCCTTATACCTGTTTCAATATCTGCATCATAGTCGAAGTACATACTTGAAGAATAGAATATGTTGTCATTATGCTGGATTTCAATCAGTACACAGTCTTCATTCGAAAGTTGGCTTATTACTGTAGCATCGATGTTATCATTACTAATTATTATCGCAGCTCTCTTTCTTCCATTTCCACACACATAGGTTCTCATAGACCTTGGTATTCCAGCTAATTTATTATTTATGATGTACGGTTCCTGTATGAAAGATATGTCGACGTTAAGTTCATATATAAGCTGTATTAAGTTACTTGTCGCTATTCTCGAGTGTTGCAGATTTACTTGAAAACATTTTAGGTTGTGGTCATCCATTTTAATAGTCGATACTAAGCTGGTATCTCCTCAATGCTGCTATGTAGCTAGGACAGTTGATATCTAGTGTCGAATGATTAGCATCGATTGTACAGCCTTGATTATGTTTAGCATAATTTATGCAATTTATGCATTTGTAATTATCTTCATCAGCTTTACAATCTTTAAGCGCATGGTCTTTCACACACTTGGGACATGTTTGGTTTCCATTGCAGTCCTTTGCTCGATGGTTGTATTTGCTACACTTGAAGCAGCGGGTGACCTTATTATAATCTTTCCAGGTACACATGTTCCAGCCTAGTTTAATCTTTTTACCTATAATTTCTTTTCTTATACGAGAGTTGATTTCAACTACTAAATTTTTGCTTTTTCTTTTATCATGAAACTGGAATACTGCCTTCACTCCCTGTGTGGAATTTTGAAATTCTTCATTCTGCAACATTAGAGCTTCGACAGCGTTTTCAGGGGTGATTTCTTCTGAGACATTAAAAATTATAATCCTTGGGTTCCTCTTCTTTGCCGTTACTGCCTCAAGCTCTTCTCCACATTTCTCATTTATATTTTTGCATATTATATCAATTTCATTTTTCTCTCCAGACTCAATTAGCAGTTGTCCAGTCTTCACCGTTTTAAAAGATTTAATTCCTACCTTCAGCTGCACAGGGTTTACTTTCGTCTTAATAAGAGATCTGATGTAATCCATGCTTTGATTATTTTTACTTTTAACAAACATCTTGTATGTCTTCTTATCGTTTCTAGTCAAAGTCACGCGTGCAACATCAGAGTAGTTCATCTTCTGACTATCGGGAACAGTAGCGTCCCTGACATCCTGTTGCATCCCGCGTGCAGTTCTAGTGCTTAAAATTGGTGCTGCATTTGGTATCCCAACTAGAGGTCCCCTTTGGCTTCTGGACTGTAACTGACTGTTAGCCTTCTCCAACTCCATTCTTACTTTCATTAGCTCCTGCGATTTTGCACAGTCGTCACTTCTTAATTTTGCTATAGCCTTGCGTAGATCACCAACGGCATGCATAATGTCCTGCTTTAGGTCTAGCCGCATATTTTTGCTAGTTTCGGTTACATTTAAGAGTAACTTAAACGCACCATCAATAAGCTCATCCATGTCCACATACGTACTTCGCTGATCCTTTTCCACATGTAAGTTATCTTCATTTAAATTCCCTTCCTTCGTTACACTCTGCGCCATTATGTTCTTCTTCTAACCACACAGAACAATATTACTAAGTAAAATTAACGAAACTTTATCAAAACAGTCAAAATAACCTTAAAATCAAGGCCTCCTACATCCTTCCAATAAACAGTCCTTTTATACCACGAAATTGTTCACACCAATTTTACACAAATCTCGCCAATCAATCTATCCCCGTTTACCCTAATAACTACACAACACTCAAATACTAATATTAATAAAATGAACCACTTTTTAAAATGAATTAACAGCGTAAACACTGAATCAGAAGAGATAATTACGGTGCACAAAATTTCAATATCAATTCTGCGACCTGGCCACCTCTGTGTGTGTGTGTGGGGGGGGGGGGGGGGGGGGGGGGTGCGCGTGCGTGCGTGCGTGTAGAGGATGTCCCACCTAACTCTGCAACCTCAAATATTTCCAGAATGAAACAAAATATGAAAAATCCATTTGGCCAGGAATGTACAATTACCGCCAAAGAAAATCTCACTGCACCTCACGTCTCACATTGTTTATCATTGTATGTAGGTGTGGCCATTTCATTGGTTGTTTTAGGAAATGTACCCTTGCACCTAAAACAGCCACGGAATGGCCATGGCTTCATACGACTATAAATAATGTGACAGACTGGAGGTGCAGAGAGATTTTCTTTGGCAGTCAGTGTACCTATGTCAGGGGCTCTCACAATTAGAAGGTATGCACAATCCATAAAAGTAAACAAATAATTCCAACATAAAGTTGTGTTTTTTTAAATGAACATGTATGTTTTTTCTAGTGAAATGAAAACTAGAGGTACAATTAGTGATTGGTTTCACGTTTCTAAGCCTCATACGTTCTGAAATATGTTAACTTTTAGAGGATGGCAGTAGCGTCACAGTTTCTGACGCAACGCATGCAGTACTGTGCTCAGAGCAGGGGTTGCTTACACTGGCCTGTAGCCTGCTGTAAACAAACCAATATCAGCCCAGCATGTTCTAGCTTCAGTGTACTAGCGTCTCCTGACCTGGTCTGCTGCACTGCTGTCACACTGTATCGCAATACGTTTTGGATATTCTTTTCCATATTGACATATTAAACCCTGTTTTCATGCAGTTTGTTACATTTGCCATCTAATTGATATGCAGGCCTTCAGTAATGAAGAAACACCAAATGTTATTTTAATTTACGGCACAATGCAACCACAGCTGTGACATTAAATGCTGAACGCTACCCTCAGCGACAGTGTCGATCACCTCATGCCATTGCCAACATCTGCATGGAACTCATGGAAACAGGAAACTGGGCTCCCACAAAGCAACAACATACAAAGAGAGCAGCTGGCATTGGAAACTAAATTGCTGTTCTGGCTGCTGTAGCCCACACTCCTGAGGTGAGTGTACAACAGATTGTACGAGGTTCTGGAATAAGCTGCAGTAGTGTGAGTAGAATTTTGCATAGGCATAGGTTTCATCTACTCCATATCTCACTGCACCAAGAACTGTACAGGAATGACTTTGAATCCTGCATTATATGTAGTCGTTTGACACTTCAGCAGTTACAAAGTAATCCAGTATTTCTAAGTAAGACGTTGTTTACAGACAAAGCTTCATTTACAAATCATGGTCATGTGAATCTGCAAAACATGCACAGTGGTCCATGCAAAATCCCCACTAGATTCGCCAAGTTACTCATCAACAGTGGAGTGTCAGTGTTTGGTTGGGTATAACTGGTAATCATATTTTAGGTCACTATTTTTTGTCAGGGAACATTAAACGGACAGCTGTATGCATCATTTCGTCGACACACACTACCCCTCCTCATGGAGGATGTGGGATTGGAAACACGTCTATCAATGTGGTTCCAACATGATGGATGTGAAGTTTCCAAATAGGTGGATAGGACAGGGAGGTCCTGTGAGATGGCCAGCTTGGTCCCCCTACTTGATGCCATTAGACTTCTTTCACTGGGGTGCAGTGAAAGACTGTATCAAGAATCCCCGACAGTAGAGGATATGCAACATCACATTACTGTGGCATGTGCGGCAATATCTGTAAAAATACTACAATCTGTACTACACTCTCTTGTTACTCATCTCCAAAAGTGCATTGATGCAAACAGAGGAACATCGAACATCTATTGAAGTGACACAGTTTCATCGGACAGGATGCTACTGATGATTTTTGGGTGCATTTTCCATGCTAGATGTAATGCATGACAATGAAGTTTCTGTGGACTATATGCCACTGGTAAATGTGTCTAGAAAAGTCAAATTAAGTGTGTTTAATTGTAGCTTTAGTTTTCATTTCGCTAGAATAAACATACATATTCCATTTAAAAGAATGCAGTTTTGTGTTGAAAGTGTTATTTGTTTACTGTTATGGATTATGCATACCTTCCCATTGAGTGAGCCCCTGACATAGGTACATTCCTGACCTTTTGAATTTTTCATATTTTGTTTCATTTCGGAGATATTTGAGATTGCAGAGTTAGCTGGGACATCCTGTATATTCTTTCTAGGCACATAATTTTCATTTCTGGTTTGTTGGAACTAATTATTGCATTACTGGGAAGCTGGGACCATGTATGGATTGAAAACTATGAAGTCAAAACAAATTAAGGTGATTGTTAAATACAATATGAACTTAATTTGCAAAGCTTATGCTAAACTTCACATTTTTATATTTTATGTAATAAAATTTTAATATAGGTATGCTCATAATAATGTGAAAGCAGAGTTAATAGATTTAGGAAAACTATAGCTCTGGATATTGTTAAAATCAGCAGGTATAAAATATTTAAAGACTGCCTCTATGGTAGATGGGCCAGAGTTATGACTTCTCTACCCAGAGATCCTTAATTTGATTTCTGGCTGGGGTTGGAGAGTATTTTTGTAATCATTAACTCCAACATTGAAATCTGCAGTTCAGAGAGTTGCCAACACTATATTTTGTTTCTGAAGTCAAAGCTCTGATGTGATCATTGAAATTAAAGGGGGCTATGCAAGAGTTAAAAGGAGGGATGAAAAATATTTGGAATATTTCAAAACTCTGTCAATGCTATAGACGTTGTACAGTATGCAGCAAAACAATTTCTGAAACTATTGATAATTTTCTGCCCAAGTTTCCATAGCAGTAAAGTATTTAATTATTGAGAGGTAGAACTGGAACTTAAAAATTCAATGCCACAACTGGGATTTGAACCACAGACCTTCCGCTTGCCGGGCGGCTGCTCTACCACTGAGCTATTGTGACAAACTGCCAGAATGGCATTAAATTCTCAAACCAGTTTGTATTTCTCCTGGTAAACCACAAAGGCAGTTTCACATCAGAGACAAATTACCCCAATGGTGACTTACTATTGTAAGTACTTTATATCCTAGGATTAAATAACCTTCGGATGGTAATTATTATTTATTTATGCCAACAAACTTACTGTTGGTGTTTTTAAACACACAAGCCGTGTGTGGGCAAAGTTTGAGAGGTAGAACTGGAACTTAAAAGTTCAATGCCACAACTGGGAACATTATTTTCGGTCAAACTTCAGGATGGACTGAGGGTGCTTTATGTTAAAGAACAGTGTGGAAAGATTTAATAAGGAGGCACGAAATAACAAAACTGTGTTAGCTGCATTGGCAAGTTCTGTCCTAGATCAGTCAAATGTAAGTGAAAGGGTACAACAGTTTGTCTCAAGAACTGTCACCACTGTAAAAGGAAGAGACAAATGAGTCCAGACAGTATTGTATCTAAATGTTTCTGTGACATATGATGATCCAGATTTCTTCTGCAACATATGGTTTCCCGATTAAAGGCATATTCACCACTCGTTTTTAGGGTTTCAGGGGCCTGATGTCATAATTCCCAAATTGTGTTGCAAAATAACATTGCTTGTTGTGCCCTTTCAGTAAGCTTTGTTCATCAACATGTTCAATAATCTTCAGAAATAGTATGAACAATGCATGGTGTGTGATGGTACACATTTTGAATGTATTCTGCGCCAAGGCCATTAACCAAAATCTCTTCTTCATTACATGTGTCCAGTATCACTGATAACTAGAGCTAGGAATTTTAGGTGCAAAATTTTGATTAAAAAGGTACTTTAATTTCAGTAAAAAAGGTGCTTTAATTTAGGTAAAGAAGGTGCAAATTTTCCATTTTAATTTTTACTCAACAACACAAAAACCAATTAGCAAATTACATAAAATAACTAAGGACAAGGACACAAAATTCAATGTCACAAGTCCAGAAAACTATTGAAGCAGATGCTTGTTTTAACAGGCCAATGTTTTTTTCAGTGAGGCTGCACCTTCGGTCACTAAGTAAGTATTTGTATGTTGAAAAGGAACGTTCAGCATCAACAGACACAAGTGGTGCATATTTTGTTAGCAGTTTAATTAAAATCCTTGTTCGTTGCAACATTCTCAATATCAGGGTTTTTGGCTAAGCTCTGTTCTAGCTTCTGCTTTCCAACCCCTTCCAGCGCTGTCTTTGCATCCATCAAAATTGCCCATTGTGAATCTTTCTCAGAGCACTGCTCCTCCAATCTTGTAATGGCTGTCATCAAAAAAGAGTAGCCATGCACAGAAAGAAATTCATCTTGCAACTCCGGTTTGCTTGCTAGTTCTAGTTCTCTGGCTTTTTTTTACAGCAGAAGAATCATCTGGTATTTCACTTAAGAAATTGTATATAGCCTTAAAATTGTTACAAACAAACACTGCAGCCTTCAGCCAAGTACCCCATAGTGAGAATCGGACAAACTGGAAGAGGAAGTCCTGTAACTTCTATGTACTTCTGTATCCTAGCATTTTACAGCAATTTCTTGATGCAAGGCAGAAATTCATTCACATAAGAACATTCTTCTTTTATTGCCTCACAAACTTGGTACAATGCTGGTAACATGTTTTAGATTAGAGTATATAGGCTTGAGGTTAGAAATGGCCAGTAACATATAAGATGCTTGGTCTGTAAGTACTAGCCACACTCGATCATATTGAATGCTATTAGGCCACAGCACACAACATGCATCATTCAAACTACGCATTACATTAGCATTGTCTGTTTTGTTCAGAAAGTAGGTTTTCAACAACATGGGTTTCTCTTGCTTTCCATTTAGGGGTGCTACTAAAATGTTAAGAACATATCTGATCTAATATAAAAAATATATTTCATCTAATATAAAATATACTGGAGCTACTACTTGCCTGATCTGTTTTAATTTTTCTTCATACAGAGGCTGAAGATATGATTTTATTAAGGTATTTTCATCTGGAACAGACTTCCCAGTATATTTTTCCAAAAATGCTTTCGTGATAGGGTTATTGAGCTTGGAAAGAGGAATACCACATGCCGCAAATGTCTGCTGTATCACTGAAAAATTCATTTTTATTTAATGAACTTGAAGAAGCCAGCGCCTCACCAATAAACTGTTTACATCCTTCACCTTCGTGTGTTTTGCACTGCATATATGCTGCTTAACACAATTGTGTTGGTGTTTTTCATCAATTATAATTAAAATGTCACAAACACTACATCTCAAAACATCCATCACTTTGAATTCCATCTGCACGAAACTGTTTAACAACTTTACACTTTATAGGGATTCACTTTTGTTCTCAGCATTGTGCAAAACTTACTGGCAAATGGCAGACTGCACTATACTCCATCCAGCCTTAGATCCGCACCTTGTATCCCTCCGCGATAACCTGATGTGTTCACTTGCGACTAACACAAAACAAACACCACGTGGACTCATACCTCGTATTTATTTTGCAACAGAACGATATTTACTCAGGAATTTTAGAAATATCGCGTTACATTTAAGTAGTCTTTACCAGGGTTATCGTACATCTTGAAAACTCACAGATAATCGCTGATATTTAAGGTACTATATTTTATGGTGTGCTTTGGTTTCGGCGTATTGCGAGTTCGTTGTTGATGGCTTTTGTTTACATCAAGTGCGGATCTAACGGTGGAGCGATTATAGTCAAATAATATTTTTAACTGAAACATTTCTTCCTACACTCAACAATCGCCCTTCCTTAAACAATACCTTTGCATAATTGTGATGCATTGAGGTGCAAACTAATAATACTGCACTAAAGTGTAAGTAATTGTTGTCGCAGGACTGGTACCGGGCATCATTACCAACCCTTGAAAGATAAAAATATATAATTTTGGAAATAAAATGTGGTATAGGAGACAAAAAATGTTTGGAAAAAGTGCAAAAAAAGTGATGATATTAAGAAAAGGGGCAAAATGGTGCTGGGATTGGAAAAAGGTGCAACCAAAACTCAAAGGGGTGTGTTCATTTAATGTTTTCTTTTCAAGATACGCACATTTGGGCATTATAATAGCTATAAAAGTTTAAGGTGCAGCGCTTAAAATTCCTTGCATTACTGATAACACTAGTCCATTGCATGATTATACACTACACTATGGAACTAATTAACCAAAATGTCAGTATTGTTTGTTTTACTGCATTCTGTTTAAACCTGCAAACTATCCTTTAGTTTAAGAGGTAGAACTGGAACTTAAAAATTCAATGCCACAACTGGGATTTGAACCACAGACCTTCCGCTTGCCGGGCGGACGCTCTAACCACTGAGCTATTGTGACAGTTCTACCTCTTAAACTTTGCCCACACACGGCTTGTGTGTTTAAAAACACCAACAGTAAGTTTGTTGGCATAAATAAATTATCCTTTTAGTTTTCGTTTTTCTTTTCTTTTCTCAAGTAATCTTTTCCGATAATGCTTTCTGCTGCTTCTTTCCCTTCTACCACTCATGACTACATTAATCTTACCAAAAGTAATCCTTATTTTTATTAAATGCAGTATGAAGTTACAATGTGTAAAATCATTTTTTTTTTTTTTTGGCCTTTCACAGGGACTAATACGCCACTTCCGTCCAGAACTGGAGGAGCGTATGAAGAGATATCACGAGCAGAAGAAGGCGGCATGTGCACAGAATTAATAGTATATAGAATTTCATTGAAATTCTACAGTTTTTTTTAAAAGAAAGAACCTCAGCCTGTAACTGCACTGAATGCATTGCCACCAGTATTGATGTATGTCAATATGAATGCAAGATGAAATAAACAATGATTATAAATCCATACATAATGGTGAGCACTTGTAGAATGTTCGGTGATAACTTGGTTTGCTTAACAAATGTTTATAATATAATTATTTCCAGTCCTTGGGTAAGAAATAACTAACCCATGACAGCAAACATGTGTTTAAAGGAAAATCGATTTATCAATTATTTTGCATTCAGCTCTTCTGCAAATAAAAAAGCATAGCCATACACACAGAAAGATGAAAATAAAACAATTGAACTTTTGAGAAAAATATGTTTCTTAGTTTTTGAGTATTGTTTTACACTACCAGTTTAATTCATTCACATTGGTTACTCATGTGTATATTATCAGTTGAAGGATTATTATTTATGTTTGCCATTCATTATTTGGATCTCTTGAATAGGCATTCAAAATGCTAGGGATTAAAATTGGTGGTGCATAACAGTTCAATTTTTAAAATTAGGCATTCTCTTATTAAAACTCTGTATTGCATTCCATTGAAGTCTCATCTTTCTTTCTATGTGTGCTTACATTTTGGCTTAATGTTAATTTTATCCTGGCTTTAATTCATTGATTATTCCTTCACATCTTTCTGTATTTATTAAAGTATTAAATGACCCAAAATATGTGATTTGATAATGAGTGTAATAAAGTAAAATTCTTATGGGCGACTTGTAAATAACCTGTAAAGTATTAGAATTAAATTATTTCCATTCTTGACCTTCGGAACGGTTTTTAATCCACCTCCCATAATACCAATTTTATCTCTGTAGCCTTATTTGAAAATGTATTTACAGGACCTGAAATATTATATATAATTTAAGGATGAAAAGAATGTTAAAAATGAAGTATTTTAAGGAAAGGACGTAGGAGGGGTCAGAGAAGCTATAATTAAGCTTGTTTGGTGTATGCATGATTGAATCATGTCAGTGTAATAGATACAAAAATTAAAATAATAAATATGCATACTGACATGCAAAAAGGGTGGCCTTTCTCCTATATCTCTCTTTTTTTTTTTTTCTTTACCTGATTACCCTCCCCTTATGTAGGACTTACACCCCCTAAGACTTGCAAGCCAGTGCCTAGAGTCAGACGCCTGTCGGGGAGCACAGGAACCTATGGACTGGACAGAGTGAAGACCTGGAAGTAGGTGGTCAGCCAAGCATCAGGTATGATAGTGAGGAAGGGCATGATATGAAATACAGGCAAAATAGATGATTGAAAAGGTGATAATGGATCAATTGGTGGAATGACTGGCGGGAGGAAACCGGAGAACCTGGAGAAAACCTGTCCTCATGCCACTTCGTCCACCACAAATACCACATGCAGGTCCCTGGGATTGAAACCAGGCTGCCTTGGTGATAGGCAAACGCTCGGCCATGGCGTCGCCCTCTCCTACATCTCAATATAGAATAGTGGGCCACGTTTTGGAATCTCCGTATATGCCGAAATGTATTATTTATTATTATTATTATTATTATTATTATTATTATTATTATTATTGATTATTTTATTTATAAATATGTCCAATAATGAAGGTCTGTATCACAATAAATGTTTTAGCATGTTTGTCATATAAATGTTATCATATGTACAGTATAAAGCTGGACTACACTAAAAACTTCTCAATACTATAATGCCCTACTCCCTACCTATTAAACATTGCCTCAATGCATTTTGTTATAAGATTTCATTTTTTTTGTGTAAATCATACTTCGCTATATGTAAGTATCACATTAGTCTTGATTTAATGGTCTTCCACACAATAGCCATGTGTAGGACAGGATTGGAAAGGGTTGAGTGAGACTGAAAAATTCAATGCCATGACCAGGATGAACAATGGATCTACCGGTAGGTCCCATGGTTCAAATGCTGGTCATGGCATTAAATTTTTCACTCATTCTACCCTTTCCAATTAATCTTGATTGCTTATCCACTCCATTTTCTGTTTCCCTCATTAATGTTTACTTATGGCCAATTATAATGAATAGTCATATTTTTTTCAGATAATTTTTGGGATGGTTAATGTGACTACATGAATGGCCACCCTGTTTTAAACACACATAGGTAGTCAAATAAAATGAAAACCAAGTGTTCAATTACTGACATAATCTGTTTTATTATAAAAAACTTGTTACAACTGCTATACAGTATATTTACAAACAAAATAGTGCACTATCTTCCTTTCATAGAAGTTTGAAAACAGTGTTGTTGTAATTAATTTAATTTAAAAGGTGAGTTAATTAATAACACTGAACAACACTCACAACATATTCTTCCGGGACGCGTTTCGAAGGTTAACTTTCCTCCATTATCAACACCATGGAAACCCAGTTATTGTCCGGTTGATAATGGAGGAAAGTTAACCTTCGAAACGCGTCCCGGAAGAATATGTTGTGAGTGTTGTTCAGTGTCATTAACTCACCTTTTAAATTAAAAAATAGTGCACTGTTCACTCAAAGCAAATATACAGAAGCAGAAGAATATGGCCACCACCTAGGCAGAGGTCAATTTAATGTTAAGGAATAACAGGTTGCCAGATATGAGTACATGAGGCTCCAGTTCCATAAAACCTTTTTTGTTAGTGGCCTTTGTGAAACAGCTCACTTTCATGTCAGAGCTGGTTCTGAAATGTTGTCATGTAGCAAAATAAGTGTAAGTCTTAACTAACAAACACCTCATTTTTCTGCTTTTGCCTTTTTGGGCTGCTGTACTGTGACAACTACAAGGGTAGTTCAATAAGTATCTGCATTAGGAGTGAAAACCCATTTTTTTTTTTTCAAAAATAAATAATTTATTTCTTAGTATAGGCCTCTTTTAAAGATACATGTACATTTCTCCCAATATCCCTGCTATTTTTAACCCCTCCAAAAAATAGGAATTGTTGGCTCTGCATAATGTATCTCTGTTTTGACAATGACCACCTTTAATCTGATGTTTTTTTTCTTGTGAGTCATTTCTTCTTGTTTGGGAACAAGATATTGCTGGGAGCCAGTTGGATGGATATGAGGGTTGGAACGGTTTTTATTTTATTGGAGCAGGGAGGGAGGGAGTTCCACAATTGCAATGATTCTTTAAATATTGGTCCATTTGTCCCGCATAAGCACCATTTGTAGCTATGAAACTCAAATATTTTTATCAACTTTCTTGATGTATCTCAGGGCGCGGTACGGATCAATACTTTACAAGAGTAACTTTAGGAGGCCTTTCCGCTGCCCCTATAATTTTGCATTTAATCATTCCAGGGTGCTTACGCAGAAAATATCGCCTCAGGGTGTAGCAGCAATTCATAATGCAATTCATGCAGTTTGGCAGGGGCAACTTCAGATGAATGAGCTAGTGCATTGTAGTTGCAAAACAGTACTTTCTCTTTGTAAAATTGGGCCATGTCGAAGCAGTCCAATAATTTGTCATATTGTTCAGTTATCACTGCTTTTTCCTAAGAAATCAATGAATATGATAACCTTCATATCTCAAAAAATCATCACCATAAATTTGGCAGATGGAATCATCTTCGGAGCAGATTTAGCAGAAGTAACCCATTGTTTTGATTGTTGCTTGGTTTCCAGAGTACAATGATGAATCCAGGTCTCATTGACAACATGCTGCAAAAGTTCCTTTAGATTTCACTTAAATTGCTTCAAACACAGCTTCAGAGTTGAAATCTGCATCTGCCACACTTTTGTTAAGTGATCAATGAGAATCATGTGATGGACTTTTACAATGGTTTCCTCAGTAACCACATCTGCAAGGCATCCTTGCTGCTGCTCATCAAAAATGGATGTTTAAAGTCCTTGAATTAATGTCCAACTGTTGTCTTAGATGGCAAAAGGTTCCCATAAACAGCATCCAATTTTGCTTTCATCTGCTCACACATTTTCCCATCCAAAAGTAAAAGGTAAATCACTTAAGTTACTGTAAGTTCTCCACTTCAGCAAAAACATGAACAACTTAAAATAAACTTGGAGACTAAAAGCTTCACTTATCTTAGTAATGCTATAAGTTCTTGAAAATCCCAGGTAATTGTTTCATGATGATATCCACCACATTCTCAATGGTCTATTTGAAACAGTAACCATAGCTACAGATGCTCAACTATTTAATATTTCTATGTGTTGCGAACGTCTGAAAACAAAAACCTATAAATACAATCTATCGGAGGTATTTCAAAATTCAGAACATAGTCCTTGTTTTTTAAAATGAATATCTTTTCCCAAACCATTAAATATGTAAGTCCATTTCATTGTTTTAATAATTTAACTTCTGGATTTATTTTGTGGTTAAATGAACAAAAATGATCTGCCACAGCTGATTTATCAGTGTATTTATATTTAATATTTGTGAAATGCT
This sequence comes from Tenodera sinensis, assembly GCA_030765045.1. Classification (NCBI taxonomy): domain Eukaryota; kingdom Metazoa; phylum Arthropoda; class Insecta; order Mantodea; family Mantidae; genus Tenodera; species Tenodera sinensis. The sequence continues at coordinate 320,266,055 of CM060964.1, forward strand.
CCTTCATTCTGGTTTCCAAATGACATTTAGTTTTACCAATGTAAACCCTGTCACAATTCAAACAGTTAAATTGATAAATGCCAGATTTTTTATAATTTGGAATTTTATCCTTCTTAGAAAAATGTAATAAATTTTGTATACCAATTCTAAAGTAAGAACAAATTAGAAACTAAAAACTTCACTTATCTTAGTAATGTTGTTGTTGACCCTGGGTTTCAAGCTGTGTCCAACTCATTCTCAAAGCCATAAGAAGCAAATAAAGTATAAAATAATAAATATACACCCGCTTGAAGTCGTTCAGGCTGATATCCTCATCCAAAAATTAAAAATAATGTTGGAATTAAACTTAAACATATACATATATGGCTTTGAGAATGAGTTGGACACAGCTTGAAACCCAGGGTCAGCAAAAAAATAACATTACTAAGATAAGTGAAGTTTTTAGTTTCTAATTTGTTCTTACTTTAGAATCTTGTTGCTTCACTGTTAATAGCTTCAGAATTTGTATACCAAATTTATTTTGGGGGACCAAAGTTATTACATGTTTCTTAAAAATTTATTAACCCAAGGATGGTAAGTAAACTTCTTAAAAATACAATCATCTTTTATTTTCTTGAGGGTAGAAACTTCTTTAACAGATTTTTCTTATTTAAGTTGTTCTATCCTTTTATATCAAAACGCTGTTAAAAGAAGTTTCTACTCTCAAGAAAATAAAAGATAATTTATTTTTAAAAAGTTTACTTACCATCCTTGGGCTAATAAAAATTTGCAAAAATTTTTGAAGAACACGGAACAGCTTTGGTCCCCCAAAATAAATTTAATATACAACATTTACTAAATTTTTCTAAAAAGGATAAAATTCCAAATTATAAAAAATCTGGCATTTACCAATTTAACTGTTTTGATTGTGACAGGGTTTTCATTGGTAAAACTAAACATCATTTGTAAACCAGAATGAAGGAGTATTTTAGAAATATTAAATACAAACAGATTGATAAATCAGCTGTGGCAGATCACTTTTGGTCATTTAAGCATGAAATAAATCCAGAGGTTAAACTATTAAAACAATTAAATGGACCTATAGATTTAATTGTTTGGGAAAAGATATTCGTTTTAAAAAACAGGAACCATGTTATGAATTTTAAAACATCTCCAATAGATTGTATTTATAGGTTTTTGTTTTCAGACGTTCGCAACACAGAAATATTAAATAGTTAAGCGTCTGTAGCTATGGTTACTGTTTTAAATAGACCATTGAGAATGTGGTGGATATCATCAAGAAACAATTGTCTGGAAGTTTCAAGAACTTACATCATTATTAAGATAAGTGAAGCTTTTAGTCTAAGTTTATTTTTATTTTAAATTCTGTTGCTTCATTGCTAACAGCTTCAGTTTTTTCATTGACATAAACTAATTGAAAAACATGCCAGATCCATGTAACCAATGAATCAGTAGCAAATTTGTTCTGGTGTCATGTAACAATTGACAGCACATGATGGTAACACCAAGCCTTAGCAATATCATCTATTTTGGCTACTTATGGAACTGCCCTTGTACAGCATGTTACTACAAGATGTGTTTTACATTGTTAGCAAAAGTAGCATTTATGATTAGGCAAAACTTTTGGTTCCTGTATTATGGTACTACACCTCCATATTACTCTAATTTAGCTGGCCCATTAGATAAAAGAAACATCAGAAGACTAATCTAATTTATTGCAAGAAACATACTTAAAAGAACAAAGTCTGCAGTAATATTGTATACCTTTATATGTCCTAACATCAAGCCTAGCTTTTTACAATCACCACTAAACTCTTGAAATGTTTTAAAACTTTCAAAATAAACACTTAGTTCTATCACTTTCACAGCCTTGTCATTGAACCTATGCTTTATTTCATTAATCACACTTTTTGCAAATTTCCTTACAGTTTTCATAGTTTGTCTTATGTAAATAGCTCACTTTTAACTTCTACTGTATCCACTTGTAGTTTTTTTAATTTTATTTAGTATTCCATTTTCCACATTATGGTCATCGCAATTGCAAAGGCAGTCAATGTGTCTTAAATGTTCCTGAGTTCCAGAAACCAGCACAAGGGTTTGTGAAATTTGAGTGATTATTTTTGCATAACTTTACTTGAATGAATGAATACTTCTCATCTCTCTTAATCACATAACTATCACAATTTATTCCCCTCTCTTGGAGTTGCTTATTTTAACAACTTCCTCTTATAATTAACATTTCATTTTATATATAATGAAGTGTATTCTTACTTTTAACTCTCAACTTTCATTCTGCCACCTGTTTTAAGCTAGATTCTACTAATTCTAAAGCTTGCTCAATTTTTCCTATAATTAGTAAACTCTCTATCCTCTCTTGTAGTATTTTTGCTCTTCCATGAATTTATTTAATATTTCAAACTTTTCTTCCATCCATCTGCAAACTTGTGCAAATCAATACGACCCTATATACTCTTCCTTCCTGTCAGTGTATCTGTGTCATAGAATTCTGATGAAGTAGGTGGATTATAACTAATAGTAATACAAATATAGTCACTTTGCTTAAAATCCACATAGGAAAAGCCATAGCACTGACTTCTTCCACAATTCTTTTACTTCTTTTACCTTTAAGCCCAGGTACATCTACACTCAATTCATTTTCCAACCATGTTTCCACTTCCATTATCACATCACCACTTTTCATCACTTCTACACACTTCCTCAAGTAGGCCCACTACATTCCAACTCACCATCGATAACTCAAATCCCTATCCGAGACTTTTCTCCTAAAGTTTAACTGACCTAAGTTTGCCTGCCCCCTTGTACGCACATGATCTCTCAATTCCACAGTACTACCTGATGGCATTGAAATCACACTTAAGTCATCTTACATGTGGAGACATCCATCTTGTCTCCAGCTGTTGCACTCAAGGCTTCTCTTCGCGAATCTTCATTCAGCTGTACTGACGACTGCAAAGTTCTTTTCGGTGACATCACTGTTGATCTATTTTCCTCCACATCTCTCTGCTGGTTTGAAGGTGACCTTGCTTCTTCATTGGTGATGTAGGAACTGGTTCTCTCTGCTGCCGAGTAAGCTGTTCAGCCACATGTGGTAGCTGGAATTCTTCCAATGCAGTGAAATGCTGACGAAGTTCCTGTTTCACTCCTTCGATCCATTAGTCATCTCCTTATACAAATGCCTTTTGTTTTTCCTTCTTCCCTTTCTTTTTTCATTTCCCTTATTGTAATTTATTTCAGTTTCCTTTGCTTCTTTCCCAGATCTTGTTCAATAAATATTTTTGTGCCCTTTAACTGCTTGCTGTTTCTCAACACTTCCCATTTAAATTTCATTGTGACTGTTTTCACAATTATTGGTCTTGGTCTCTGCCCTCTTCTTCCAATTCTAAAGCAGTCCACAATCTCCCATCCTATAAAATTCAGCTTTAATTTTTGTTGGAGAAGGTTCTCTACATCCTGCCAAACTCTTTTGATCTCCTCTCTCCCCTGCTCCAAAAATAATTAGGTTTAGCTTTCTATTTCTTTCCTCACAGTTTTCCAGTCAAATTAGCCTATTGTTGCATTCCGTTACCTCTTCCTTTACTTCTGCTTCAAATTCTCCTGTTGATACTTTGGTCTGTTCGAACTTGTCATTTATCTTCTCATCTATTCCCTTTTCTATGTCCTTGATTTCTTTTATGTCTTTAGTAATAGTTTCTAACAACTTGTTTATTCGCTCCATCTTCAACCGTCACAAGCGTGTGTGTGTTCCCAAACATGTTCCAACACATGTCTCCCTCTGCGACTTGCAAGCAGCTCTCGCAAAACTTTACTCAAGTTTGAGACAGCATTTAATGCATCATCCAAAATCAGTAAACCTACAATAAAATAGCAACTCATCATTTTTAACAAAATTCCTCATGTCAAACTTGCTAAGTCTGAGTTGCCCTTGTGCATTTGTTCACATGACATTATATTGGACTTGTGGCATAGGAATAGGTATAGCACCAACTGTGCAGTGGGTACTTAACCAGCAGATGTGAACAGCTTTGGGTATTTTTAAAACAGCTTCTAAAGCACTGTGAATTTCATGCAAGGTATTTTCTTGCAAGTAAATACAGTTGTAAGTGTATGAATTTCTGGAGGGGGATGAATTCGCACATTTAATAATAAGTTCTTGTAATTATAGAAACAATGTTATTTTCAAGTTGATACACATGATGCTATAATTAAGCTTCGGTGACCCCAGTTCTTATCCTTAAAATACATCATATTAAACATATTTTGTATTTTGAAATTTTGTGACACAATTTTCCTGCACTTATATAGTAATGGCTGAGTGGTTAAGTCACTAACCCCTCACTAAGGAGAGTTGTGATTAATGCCAAAAGCCATAAGAGGGGGTTGTGATGCATGGGCAAGCATTTTTAAGATCTGTTTTCATTCCCAATATCTCCAGTTATTCCAATTCCTTATTCCAGTCCCTTTGTCTTTAGTGCATTGCAGTCCAACAAGGATTTCCAATTTTGAATGTACTTTCTTAAGACAAAAACAAGAAAGTTATTTTCATTTATAAGTAAAGTTTGAGATATCTTATTAGTCTAACTTCACTTTTTACACCTACACCAGAACTTACTGGGAAAAAAAATTACAACAGAAACAAGCCAATAATATGCTCCCCATGGCATAAAAATTATGAGAAATCAGAATAAAATAAGTTTTGAAAAGAAACATGCATGCACACACACACACAATTAGAAATTATAGCTAAAACCCAAAGGAACACAAATATGCAATAATCAACAGCCTGATGTTCAGATTAGTTAACATTCCTATGAACACAAAAAATATGAGTGCAAAAAAAATACTGGAAATGGTACAGAAAAATGACTTCACCAAAGAGATTAGAGAAGAAGATAAAGATTCAGAAAGAAGAAACAAGGGAAATCACTACACTAACAAGGGAATTAGTACAAGTTGCGATCACAGTTGCCAACCAGTTGTGGTTTGCATGTATTTTACAAATATGTGCACAACATTTGTCATTGACAATTACATTGCACTTTATAATATTGTGCATGTTCAGTCACCAAGTTCAAAATGGGTTGTTGGTAGCTCTTGGCAAAATATTACAAGGCTGAACATGTCCACAGAGTATAAAGTGTGGAAAACAGTTTTTTATCCAGTAGGGGTACTTCATAAATCCCTGCACTAAGCAGTCTTCCCAGTCACACTACTTTTGAACATAAAAAGTACGTTTGGAAGGTGTTTGAAACCTCTCTGGTCGGAAGTCATCATATCCTGCTACAGTCCAGGAATACCAAACAAAGTGCAAAGAATGCAGAACAGAACTGATAGTCATTTAGGGTACTGTGATCTGCTTCAGCATCCCCTTGAACTGTCAGAAGAATAGCACATTAAGTAGCTGAATGAAAGATGTGCACCCAGGAGCGATAGTCTTGAAGTATACACCATGTTTTGAGATCAGATAGCATCGATATGGGTACCTATCAATTTTATCTGATGGCAACATTTGGAACTAATTATTTTTGAGGACATAATTCGCAAGGGTGTTTCTCTTGCTGTCATTTTGACAATAGCATACATTGCAAATAACTACATTAGCTAGAGAGAAACTGTGTGCGATGAGCTAAGTTAATACGGTCATGAACTTATGACGTTGGGTATGGTCCATTGTGAGCGGAATATCAAATCTTGGTAGCTTACAGAGTAGGCAATGACACTTAGTTTATACATGTTTGGAAACAGCACCTCAAACATATTCATACAAACCAAACTATTGGCAATTGTGATTGCAACTTGCACTAACTCCCATGTAAGTAGCATAAAAGGAGCAAAACAGAAGTTTAAAAAATTCACATTCCAGCAATGGGCCTTACAGGAAATCACTAAAATATTCAAAGAACATAGGATAACCGTAGCCCTAGTTAAGAAGCAATGCTTAAATAACACAAAGGATAAAATTCCAATGAGAAAAATGTCTGATATTTATGAAATTGGATGCAAAGATTGCAGAAAAGTATTCATAGGGAAGACAGAGGAATATTGATACAAGATGTAAAGAGTACACAAGAAACCTGAAATATAAACAAAGAGAAAAATCAGTCGTTGCAGAATATTTTTGGTCCACAAAGCATCAGCTGAAAGAAAAACCTAAGCTTTTTAAGGGGCTTAGAAATCTAGCAGAACTCTCCATCTGGTAAAAATTATTCATAAAAAATGTATTAAACATCAATGTTCAGTATGAAAAGGATCTCATTCTTCAGTATGTTGAGCCAAAACACCATCTACTAGTTAAAGAAGGAAGTGTGGCAGTGAATCAAGGCTGGTGATGGAGACAAGTCTGCCAAACATGTTCCAGTAAGTTCTGGTGCACAAAGTGAAGTTAGAGTAGTGAAAAACTCCAAATGTTACATATCAAAGATTTCCAAATTAAAATGGATATGATCCTGTCATGCCTCTGCTTTGTGAACAAAATTGATGATGAATAATTATTATTGCAAGTAAGTAACTTATTAATCCAATTAATTATTTGGTACAAAGAAGTACAGCCAACAATGGACACATCAAATGGAATACAAAATATTTACAGTGACAACAAAGATGCTATGTATGGATTTACCAGAGGTAAAATATATAAGATTACAAAAATAGAATATGTACATATGTTTGGTAGGTTATTTATACTCATTAGCTAGGAAGTCTTGAACTGAATAAAAGCAGTGGTTAATTAAATGTGCCTTTAGAGAAAGTTTGAACCTATTTTCTTGCTATATTTGATTTAATCATTTTGGAAGGTAGTTATATATCTTTATGCCAAAATGCAAAATACTTTTTTGACATGGGAGGTGTTGAGTTGATGGACATGCAGATTTGTGGTTTGTCTCATTTTATATTTATGCACTGACTCATTCTTTATGAAGAGTGACTCTGCATTCTTGTTTGTTTTACGGGTAAACATTATTATTTCATATGTGTAGATGCAAGGGAAGGAAAGAATATCTAGTTTTTACTTTCCCTACTACACATAGTAAAATAGAGGAAGTATTGTGTTCCACCCAAACATTTGATGTCAAGATTTCAGTGGAAATATATGTTTTGAGGCCCCCTGAATAAAAAAAAAGCATTTTTAGAAAAAGGTGTGTGTGTGTGTGTGGACAGCAGAACTCAGAAACGAAAAGTCTATTAAAAACCAAAGTTGGTATTTAAGTTGGTGCAGTTTTTATCGAAGCGTTGTTTCACGTTTGATCGATGAGGCTCTTATTTCTCTCGGGGCGTGGTAACAGATGGAATGAAAAATCACACGATGTTTCTTTACCATAATGTATTATTTTATTAACACTTTTTCTCTATTTTACATTTAAATAAATCCTCTTAGCACCGTTTTAAATTATTGAAGTCCTTCCACTTTTTCAAAAAGTGGAACAAAAGCTTGATGAAAGTCTGGTAAACGTTCTACAATGTTCACACGCTACCAAAATACGTCCTATCCAAGGTAACTAGAGAACTCCCTTGGACACGTAGACGCTAGTGAAAAAAAAGTTCAGCGTCCCCTCACATGATACTACCTTTCTCGTATACATCCGCGTATGCGTTCATCAAATAGTTCCCTAACCATTCTACCTTTGCTATCAAGACTGAACACATATAATTCTAATATTTATACATATATATTAAAATTAAATATGGAAATATTTATGACGTCTTTAAACAAACTTAATTGTTCGTAACAATGAACATTAGTAACACGTTTTCGTCATTTAACCATCTCATACTAACATCAAAAAACAAATTACACTCCTAACGAATATTCACATAAATGATTTTCTTTTGGGGTCTTCCAATATTCTGTCTCAAAGTTTAATGTCTCTCAAGAATCTGACGCAAAGATTTTGAAGAGAATTGCTCTACCCTAAACTATCCTTTACATGGAATTTTTTTTTGAAAATTTTGATTTTCTTGAAAATGGCTCAAACAATTTTCATTAAAATGACATATGTTTAAGATATTTTTATGCCAATGAAATGTATATTTTGATTTTTCTGGCTATAGTCTATGTAGTCTTGTTTACTTTGGATGACTTTTGCATAATTGGTAAACTGTAAGAGATAGACCAAATCTTACTATACAAAACATACAAAAAATGTAGATCTTGCTAAAAGACATAATTTATATCTCAATGAATTTTTTTGTAGAGTGAACCTTTTCGGAGATATCCCTCATTATTTGTGTCCAGATATAAGAAATCAGGTATCTGGACATTGCTGGCAGATATTATTTTATTTTATTTATTTATTTTATTTTTTTTTAACCCTCATTAGTGAAGTGTCGGGAAGTGATATTAAGAATCAGGACAAACATTAAGTTGATGTGACTATACACATAGTGAAGCATAGCGGGTTGGCAACTTCCTAGTTTGAGGCATCTGTATGTCTTCCCTTTTTTTTTTGTGGAAGAGTGAAACATTATATAGATATTCCTTGTTCTAAGTTTGCATTTCCCATTACTTGTACTTTCTCACATAAGAAGTCATCATTTTCTTGCCCCGGATATGCAAAGAGAATGGAATGTCAAAGCTCTCATACAGAGACCAGCTCTTAAAAGTGTGACTATTGCTTAAAGGCTATCCTATTTTGCTTGCACCTATAAGGAAATTAGCAATAAGATAATTTCTGCAAAGCCCATCTCTATGATGTGGGAGCAGCATGTCTACGTTACGTTCAAGAGGTCCTGAGTTCCAATCTTGGTTAGGTAAGTTAACTGGAGAGGAGTTTTCCCGGGGTTTACCTCATCCTGAAAGATGTACTCCAAGACCTATGCACCCCTGACTTATTTGAGCATCATTTCATCTATTGCATTCATACTTAAATATGTCGTTCACCGTGGTCTACAGGTAACATACTAGCCTCAGTTCTTGAGGTCGCGGCTTCAAACCCGGAGAAGGGCGATAGATTTTTTTTTTTTTTGGACGTAAAAATGCTAAGCATGGCTTCCTTCGGGAGAAAAGTAAACCCGATGTTTCGGTGTCGTAGATTTACGGGACGTTTAAGAACCTCAAGCCTGATAAAGGTGCCTCCGAGCAAAATGAAGCGGTCTTTCATACCCACTATAGAATGGGACGCTGAGAAGCACAGCAGTTAAAGTGTGCCCATTAAAAAAATCCTCGTATGACCCAACCAGTTAAAGGATGTTAAACCTTAAAAAATAAAATAAATAAATCAGAAAATATTTTTGATTGTTTACTTAAACCTTTTAAGTCCTTTAACCGGGAAGTCAATTCAGACGACATATGAATGAAATTATGCTCAAATGAAAGCGGGGCCGTAAGATATTAAATACCCCACATTTATCTTTTTAGGATAAGAGAAAATCTCGGAAATCACTCGGAGTTTGCGTAAAGTGACACGGTAAATACTTATCAGCAAGAATAATTTTGTAATCATCCTATTCAAATAACAAAATTATCAAACATAACGCCCGCCTCTGTAGAGTGATGGTTAGCGTCTCTGCCTTACGTTCAAGAGATCACGAGTTCGAATCTCGCTTAGGGTGAGTTATCTGGATAAGGTTTTCTTCTGAGGTTTTCCCTTATCCTAAGAAGATGAATGTCGGGTAACTTAAAGCTCGATGGGCCTCGGACTCCTTTGAGCACCATTTCACTAATTTCGTTCATTCACCTCCAATATGGCACTACGTTGGAGGACGCTAATTAAAAAAAGAGTCAAGCATTGTATAGTGTGAGGCCACGGTTATGCGTTGTTTATAAACCCACAGAACGCATAAATCGTTAACAGTTCTTTGCATGATACCATGGTACTGTATAAATTTATTCCTCTATGAGTATAATGAATTGGATTGGCGTGTTTTCCTAACCGGATGTGACGTATTTCACAGAAGGCTTTGAAAGCAACAAAGCACGAATGGTGGTGAATATTTTTTCGATTATTAGAGTTCATAATTTGTAGCAGGCATTAGGTAAGGTTTTTAATTAATCATTATGAAAATGAAGACCATAACATTAACTAGACAAGATGTGGAACAAAAGCCTACTTCTTTTGCAATTGGAGAAGCAGTTATTGGAAGAGCTCTTATAGTCAACTGCCAGGACGAAAGAGTATTACGAACACATGGATTAATAAAACTTTCCAATGAAGGTAAAATCCTTTTAACTTCAATGGAGAATATGTATCACATTCCAGCTGGACAGATGAAAAGTAAGATTCTTAAGAGGGGGTGTACTCTCACCTTAAATAATGGTGACAGATTCTCATTTCTCCCACAGACATTTTCCTTTCAGATTAAAATTGCTGATTTATTTGAAAGCAACGTGAGGAAGCGGAAAGCTTCAGAAGTATCAGAAGATGTGGTAGTGGGACAGCGCGATCAGGAAGATACTAGTCCGGAAGAACTGAAGAGAATGAAAATACAAAATCTCATGGAACCACAGCCATGTACAAGCAGAGACGCTGGTAATGACAAGGACGACCATCAAAACCTGGAGCAGGAGGAATGTACTGATGATAGTCTCTCTGCAACATCAGAGGAAAGTTTACTCATTGAGTTACCAGGCACAGAGGAAGAGAAAAGTGCAGAGGAGAAACCCAGTCAAGATGAAGATACGAAAGACGTCGACACCAACCAGGAACACATAGGTCATGGTGAGGAAGAAGTATTGTGTATCCTGAAACAACTGCTATGGGAGAAATTGAGGATAAACATCATTAAAAGGAGGTAAATGAGCCAATGTCTTTGAGTCAATTTGTTTTTGGCCCCTCCAGTAATCTTCTGCCACTTGAATTTTGGTCAAGGGGCATCATATTAATTCCCACAAGCCGCAACAAGTCAGAAGTAAATAAACCTGTATATCCAGATGAAAACCCGTTCAAAGAGGATGATTTCCATCCATTGTGTCCTCATGGAAAAGGTTGCTTCAATCTGACTCCAAAACATTGTTGAAATTTCAGTCATAAGGTACCGGAACCTGAAACAAAATCTAGTTCCAGCTCTTCAGATAGTAGCGAGCCATAGTAACTGGAGTATTATCTATACTGATTTGCTGTTGATTTATCCATCAGTTTCCAAGTTTTAAGAAGATTTATAGTTACATATTTTTCATAATTTTATTTGTTTATGCTGATATTATTGCAAGTTAAAACTGTCTATGTAATTGAAATTATAAGTTTAAAATGAATAAATATGAAATTAAATTTACCCATGTCAAGAGCATACATTTGTACAGGTTGTGAGGCAAGACAGTGATAATCTTGCACAGTGATAACTCCTCACCGGAAAGGCCGATGTTGGAGAAGTTGCACAATCATGTATGCACAGAAGTCATAATGTTTCCGTCCACAAAGGAGTGAAGTTCACTAGCATAGCTTTAGTGCATATTGCTTATGACATATATGTATAAAAATTAGCATTATCACGAACAAAATGATTTGGCTATAACTATGGCTATGTGCCAACAATTACTTTCACATGAACTACAATTGTTTCAGCTGCATGCTGTTATGGTAAAGTTTAGTCACTGGCAGCAAGCTTGCCCACCTTTACCCCCTCTCAGCCATTGCAGTGAGAGAGGGGTGGAAAGCAAGATTTGTTCATGTCTTGCCTCATGACCTATAGTTGAATGTTCAAATTTTTAAATAAAGCCTAACATTGCTCTCAAGAAAATTTCACATAAACAGGAAAAAGAACTGAAGTTGAGTTTCAACAACCAAACCCATGATCCAACTTACCTATCATAAAATGCAAATTTGGTTCTAATAACAAAGCAGCTCAAAAATAATTACCATAATTGGGCATCTGTAAATGTTGCCCTAAAATTATCAGCGCAGATACAGGAATATAAAGATCCACTAAGGGAATATTTTCTGATATGTTCTCCTTTTCATGAAAAATATTTTGGTCTCTCAGTTCCAGAAAACAATTTTTTTTTCATTTAAAGACATAAAGGTATGAAACCTTCCTTATAAAGTAAATGTGCAAGAAAGCTGATTTAAAGAAGGAAAATGTGATCATTACACAGGAGCCTGTCAACCTGTTCATATACATGCACTAACCTAATCTACCCTAACATGGGCTATATTCCCATACCACAGGATCTTCAGAGCCATAAACTGCCCTCTATATCCACCGGCCAAAGGATTTCTGAAACAATATCAGCATTTCAAAGTAAGTATAAAACTTTTGTGCTTAAAGAAATTTAGAAAGGCATTCAAAAGAAGTTGATACCACTAATTTTGTTCTTGAAATATGTCCTGTTTTGCATTCTATTGTAGTGTATTCTAAAGGAATTATTGCAAGCCGGCAGAGAGAAATAAGAGAGTTATTTTTATTATACTTCATTAGAAGCAGCATATAACCATGGTACAAAGGCAGGATTACTGCAAAGGATTGTAAATTATTTATGGACTGCTATTACGACTTAATGTGCTTATGATGTACATGGTGTAATGCAGAAGTTTTCAACCTTTTTCAGCAACATACCATTATATTCAGCTCAGGATATTAGAGTAACAGTGAACAAATGTATAAGGTAAATGATTTTGTAGCTCGAGTATCAAAGTAAGTATATCTCAGTGATGTTTTACTTGTATGTAATATTTTAGTATTACCTATTTATTGCAGAAAAAGATGCTTCAATCTGCTCCTATTCAATGGAGTGTTCTGTGAAGTATCTTAAAAATTAATTTTGTTAAGGTTAAAATATGATTGGGGTATGTTATCTCAAAATGTGTTTCAGAGCACCTTTATGGCCTATCAGAAAAGATATGAATTTGGGAATATCATAGGAGCATGTTGCCATTGTAACTTAGTTGATTAGAACAATGGCACAAAGAGCCAATCCATGATTTAAAATCTTCAGTTCTAAACATTTATTTTCATTCCCTATTTAAAGTCCTAATTTCACAATCATAAATGATACTGGTACCACTAGAACTTTGTAAAATTTTCTTTCATCACCACCACTACTAATTTTAGGTGCAGTGCGGTGCGCGGAAATTTTCCAATGTAGTTAGTGTCTTTTGGTGTGTTACTTAATTTAATGTTGGCATAAACTTTTCACCAGTCATGTTCCACACTAGTCCTGGCTGTGCCACTCTCTTATTAGTGTGTATCCAAGTTCAATAACACAGTCAATGACCAATGAGCAAGGGGCGTGGCCATGGTGCATAATGCAATGGGAGGAGTAAGGAGAAATTTAACCCAAGTGGAACGATTGTAACCATCATCTCCTGGCTGTGTCCGTCGCTCACTGGTTTGATATAACTCTGGGATTCGGTTTTGGGAGCCAGGAAGAAGGACAAGGGGTGGGTCACACGAAACAGCTTTGTTGAATATATTGCCCTCTGTACTATGCATGCCATTTGAAGTGAGCAAAGATATGGATAACAAGCCAAAAGTAATTGCACTTCTTGTACAAGGACATAATGCTGCAAGGGCTGCGGAGCTAAATGGAGTGAACTTTCTCATACTGGTGGAAGAAATACCAAGAATGGGGATGCTGGACATATGGATTAATTACTAGAACATTATCGTCTTGTGTTTTCCCCTTTTGTTTGTCTACGTGACAAAAACATGCTTTTGTATGCTCGGTATATTTTATGTAGATAGAGCTTAAGTTACAACTTTAAATTATTTTGTAATGAAATGACATGATTCAAAATAAATATGCACAATGTGGAGTTCAAGTTAATACACATATAATAAAACAGATAAATCTGCATCATCCCTCATTCCCTTCCCAAGAAAACTACACAAAACTGAGAAGGTTCATTATTCGAAAAGGATTGGCAATCTGTCGTTTCCTCCTATCCTCAATAACTACTGATAAAATAATCCAAGGCCAATGAGACACATTCTGAATTATATGTTCCAATGTATCTTTAACTGTCTGGGCTTCTGGTTCATCACCTCCGCCATCAGAAAAAAAAGGGCAGGCACACGCCTTCCTATCGCTGACAGGGGATTGAGCTGGGGGCGTGGTGCCATTCACTACCAACCCAAACTACTGTTCCTCATATCGGAAAGTTTCCGTGCACTGGACTGTACCATAGACATGCTAAAACAAGAAAATTTCTTGTTTGTATCTTAGAAAGATATACCAAGTTTAATAGCTTTAATATCAAGTTTAGTCAATAGAAATTAATTGTTCTTCCACAGTAGCCATGTGTAGGGCCAGGCTGGAAAGGGTACAGTGAGACAAAAATTCAATGCCATAGCCAGGATTTGAACCACCTAGCTACCATGACCAATGTACCAACATGACTATCAAATTCTCCAACTCCCTCGCATTTTTCCCAGTAAACAAGATCTCAATTTATATGAGATAACATACCCTAATGCAGTGGCGTATGCTGGGATTGTGACTTGGGCTATCACTAGGCCTACCATGGCTGCACCATGGCCGAATTGTTAGACTATTTACCTTTCACCAAAGCAGCCCTGGTTCGGTTCCAGGCAACTGCACGTTGGATTTGTGATGGACAAAACGGCATAGAGGCAGGTTTCCTCTGGGTTCTCCGGTTTCCTCAACCATCTCATTCCACGAGTGCTCCATCTTCATTCCACATATCATTAGTATCACCAATTGCAGTGCTGTTATGCAGTAAAAGCGAGTGTTAAACACTACAAAAAACTAGGTCTACTAGATCTGGACTATAAGGGGTTGCTGATTAAATGTTAACTTCATGAACAGTGCATTTAAAGAATTGTTTCTTGAAACAAGCTAAACAACAATTATAAAAGTAAAATGAACAATTTTATTATATATGCATGCATTCCAGCCGTCTTTCTTTACAGGTAAAGTCAGAAAACAATTTCTCATTGTGTCTTCTCTATGAAATAAATGTCTTTTTCCACCGATAGAAGAGCCAAGTTGCTCACACCAATTTGTTCTTGTGTTGCCCATAAATAAGATTTTATTCCTTTCAAGGCTGAAAAACTCCCTTCTGTGCTCACAGTAGTGGAAGGAAATGTTAAAATCAGTCCACATAGTTCATACATACATACATACATACATACATACATAAACTTCACTGTACACAGGGCGGTGCCGTGGCCGAGCGGTTAGCGCGCTCGCCTACCACCTAGGTGGCCCGGGTTCGATCCCAGGGACCCGCATGTGGTATTCGTGGTGGGCGAAGCGGCATCAGGGCGGGTTTTCTCCGGGTGCTCCGGTTTCCCCCGCCATCTCATTCCACCAGTGCTCCATCTTCATGTATCATCAGTGTCACCGCCTGCGGTGCCGTAGTAGTAAAAGCGGGCGTTAAACACTACAACAACAACAACTGTACACAGGATCAAGTCCATTTCATTTCATATAATTTGCAATGTTCTGAACAGACTTGTTAGAAAATGTTTGAAGTGAATATAACACTTTCAGTTTGGTTTTCACAGACAGTATATTGAAATAGGAAACATGATTCTCTCACTTAACATAATACATTAGTCGGAAAACGTTTATCGTAACTCGCAAAATGTTTAGAATCTGAAAAGGCTAGAAACTTCAACCGTTTCTGTGATTCAAATCATAATTTAGTTTGAGTTATTAATGTGTCCAGGACTAAACAGAAAATCCTTAAGTGCAAAGAATGGGTTTCATCTTCATAACAATTTCTTCTTTCTTCACTAGCAGCACTCAGTTTCTGACCATATTTCTGGAAATCCTGTTTCTAATTGTTAATTTTTTGTGTTTATCCAAAGATGTGATTAAATACAGTAAAATTGCAAAACCCATTGTATTACAGGATGTTTTCTCAGTTGCATATAGCAAGCATGGCCAGCAATAAAGTTTATTTAATTTGCACGAACCAGTCAGCAACACATGCCATAATTGTTTATATGTATTAAAATATCTTTTTTAAGGATTCTTATTGTTTTCCTTATGCTCACACTACAAGTATGGTAGAGCTGCATTAGGCTTTTCCTGTTTTACTTATTACTTTATTACACATTGTTCATCCATTTTGACGAATTAGTACTATAGTAGGCACAGCTTATTGAGATACCCCAAAAAACAACCTTGATGTTTTTCCCCCATTATGGTGCAGTCTGGTTGTATTTGATGATATTCCATCCGTTAGGTTGCATTAGTACCGCCAACTGTTCGCAACATATAACCATGGTAAAGTTACAGCCATAGCTGGTGTTATTGCATCTGTTATGTTACCACAGAAGTCGTCGGTGGTCTGGGTGGCTCAGTTGGTTAGACGCTGGCCTACTGATCCCAAGGTCGCGGGTTCAAACCGAGCCCAGACCGATGGTTTTTAAGTGTGCTTAAAAACGATAGCTCCATGTCAGTAGGTTTACTGGCATGTAAAAGAACTCCTGCGGGACAAAATTCCGGTACACCGGAGCCGCTGATGTGATCCTGGCAATTGACAGCGTTGTTAAACAACAAAATAATTTTTAAATTTTTTTAACAGAAGTTGTTTATGAACATGTTGCAGAAAAGCCAACCGATAGATTTTAAGACAAGATTATGTTTAGCTGCCATATTAATTAATTAATCTGTGGACGTACTACTCGTGTTTGCGTGATTTTGTCTTGAATTCTTTTAGAGCAATATATGCAGTTATAGTTACTGTTGTTATTTTTGTGTTCGCTACACAGTAATGTAAATACACATTACGATACTTAACGCTCGGAAGTGATTTCATCCAAAAGTGTTTTGCAGAACAAGATTTATCGAAGGTTAATACATTCTTTGTTGTGTGATAATGGTGTTCAAGCATTATTATCGTTTGAAATATGGTACTTTAACCCTGTGATATTTGAGGTTAGAAATGCCTTTATTATGCACATTGGCAGGACTGCTTTTTGGAATTCTTTCGTCAGCTGTTTAGTGTAATGTCGGCCATCTTGAACTCTTGGGGACTGCCAATAAACTGTGTCCATTGTACACTATAAACTAAATACTAATACAGTTGTTAAGGACTGTAACAATTGCACAATATTAAAAACAGTGTTCTTGCTAACTCAAGGCAGTTGAGTTCACACGACACATTTCATGAGATTCTCATGAGAGTATAGCAACACGGGATTCCGAAGCCTTGCATACTTATTCCTGTATTTTGCTCATATCATAGTGAAGGCTGCAGCAGGATGCATCCAAAGCCCTATTCTCCCCCTCCGTTTAGTGGTAGAGAACGAGATATATTCCATCTGATGCACTAATTCTTCACAAGGGAAACTGACTAGTGTTGCAATTATTATTAATATTACTTATTAATTTCTGGTTTACTTTAGATATGGACTTCGGTGATAGCTTTGATAGCCCACAATACAAGCCACTGCCCTAATGGCAACTTACTATTCTGTAAGCACTTAAGTACCCGGCTTCATAGTTTAACCAACTATAAGGACCTTTCTAAGTTCAGTATTTATCAAACTTTTCATTTGTTAGTTATTGCATTCACACACACTTTTTTCTAAACACGCTGTTTAAAGGACCTCAAAGCCTGTATTTCCAATGAAAACTTAAATCAAATTTCTAACTGCTGTAGAGACATCCCCTTCTCATTACAAACCCCTGATGCCTAAGGATGATAGGTAATGAAAAGGAAGAATTAAAATAAGATGGTTTAGCTTTTGTAGACATTTTTAAACTTTTATTGGCATCAAATAACAGAAAACTAACAAGTAATATTCACATGAAGTGGTATTTACACAGAAACAGAAACTATGTACACACATCAGTTCTAATGTGACATTTAACCTTCCTGAGGACTTTTTACTTGCTCCATTTGGAGGTTGCATGGAACTTTTTTAAAAATCTACCTAATAGAATGCACAACAAGCAAGCAAGCAAGCAAGCTTCATCTCAAAATTACCTTTTACATTACATATCCTCTAACTGGCCATTCAAGATTTATTTCTGTTACTTTTCAGTTTTACCCCAAAGGAAAGATTACAATATTGTTTATTGATAATAAGTTGTGTGGTTGGTTAGTTTTGCTTATTCTTTAAGAAGTAGATGTGCAGTTTTATACGTAGGAAAAAAAAACAAATTTGTAATCTATTTTACATTTTCACATTTAAAGCACTTTTACTTCTTACATGATAGAGAAGCAGCATGGAAGTGCATTTCATTATAACTTTTTAATCCAAATAAAACTTTCTTTATTGGGTAGTTCATAAGACTGGTTGTTTTTGAAAAGTATAATGTTCCGAAAAGCTTTAAAAATTTCAATCACTAATTTGGTATGTTGCATTAAGCTCTTCCATTCTGCTAAGATATACAAACATAGAACAATGCTTCTAACTTTGCTGCTTTAACTGCTTTGACAGTACTCATTTTATAACAATATAAAATAAAATATTGGGTAAGCATTTTAGTTCAGTTCTAAGCACAGAAAAAAAGCGTTTTAAGACTTATAAATGTTCTTTCTCTCTTGGACAGTTCAAATCATCTAAGATGGGTACAGATTTGGTTGGCTGTGACTTTGTTTCTGGCTGTAGCAAAGCAGTTGTTTATTCCTTAATATTATTAGTTTATGCTCAAGACATGTAAAATATTTTAAAGGTGTTACTTTTTCTGCCTAAAGCAATTTTGAGTAGAAGCTGTAAATTCAACAGCAGACAAAACTATGAGAACACTTTCAAATGAGAGTAACACCATAAAATCCATTTGTACTATGTTGCTAACTTAATTTGATTTTTCTGTTTAGTTTTATAACTTATTGGGTGGGTATAGTTTAAAAATAAGACAATATGAAGTTTAAATACCTCAAGTATATTTCCATTATACAATATTTTATTTCCTCAGAATCATAGATTGGGTTTTGAACTGTGTATTTCAGCTGCAGAAAATTACCAGAAATTTCATATACTCCTCTTTGTACCGTTTTCAATTTCGCTGGAGAATGAAGTGATGGTAACAAACTTCACAATATATTTTTAGTGAAAATAACCTTTTATTTGACTGGCCCCTTTTAATTTTATAATTGAAGTGTTGCACAGTATGCTTTTCAACAGAACCAGATTAATTGTGGCTTCAAGAAGAAAACCACAGATGATGTACCAATAGTAGCTTTAGTTTTTGCTAAGATATTTTAAATACAAATGAGATGTCCATACATATGTTTTACAAGCATAACTTATGAAATAATTTCGAGTTTAGGCTGTGTTTACAATGAAGTTTACACTTTATTCAATAAATGCATCTTTAGGTTCTGGCAGAGTGCTTTAATAAGTATAATTTTCACTTGAGCTAAAATTTTGTACTTAACAGGAAACAGAAAGATGCTGAAGCATTTAAAGTGCTTCTAGGAATAAATGTGACCAGCTGGAAGGCTACAATGCAAGTTACACACACCTTGTATTGCTTTTCTTTCATACTAGCATCTTTCATGTTACTGCAGAAGTGGAGAAACTAATATTGGTTGTAGAAGAATAGTACTTGCAAATGAATAGCATGTTTCACAAAACAGTTCAATGGCCTGGGCAATTCAGGCAATACCTTGAGTGACCATTTTTTTTTACCTGTGAAACAAAGCTATCAGTCAAGCTCGTGAGAAATCTGCGCTCTCCGAGCACCAGTTGCCCAGCCCTGGTTTAGTGCATGCTGACATGTCATTGGTTATGACTATGTCCATAACATCGCAGGTAGTATGAATACTGCTTAGTTAATGGAGAGGGGAAAGAAGACAAAGCTACGAAGGCCTCGTTAAATAATCTTGATACCCTCACATATTACTAAATTTGCTTTCTGTAGCATCTAATGCAGATATGTGCATGCAATTTGTACCATCAAATGGCAACACAAACTGTGCAACATTGAACATCAATACATCACCCTACATTTAGGTTGTTGTTCATTGTCAACTCAGCCTTAACCTTCAGTATTTTTCTGTACGCATATCATGGATTACTTGCCAATCAAACATCACATGTATTCTGGCAGCATATTGTTAGTGCCATGCCAAGTAGTCACCAGTCTTAATGCATTCATAAATGGGATAAAGTGTTAGAATGTTAACCACTGAAGCAGAAACTAGTTTAAATATTTGCAACACAAATGCCTTTAAAACAGAATTACTAATAGCGTTTAAGAGAATGCAAGAATGCATGTCTGGGTGCCTTTCAGTGGGACTGCTCACCATGCAATGGAGAAGTTGGGATTGTACTTCCAATCACATTATTTCTACAATATTCTGAAACTAAGGGAAGCAGGTGTTCTGCTGCCACAGCATTTTCTAGCCCATGCTTGCAATATCATCACTCAGAGATAACCTATGCTTCCAGTGACACCTTAGATGCTGCAGTGTTTATTTTGCTGTATGCTGGGACAGAGATGAACACCAGTCAAAATTGCAAAGCTGCTTATTGGGAGATTACAGCATGCCAACTAACCTTACTTTCTCAGAAGTGAGCAGTTTCTTTTGAGATGTTCAGGCCTCTTGCATTTAAAAGCAGATCCCCACTTTTGATACATTCATAAGGCAATCACGTGATTCTCGTAATGCATTTCCACCATGAAACATTTTAATTTTCTGTTGTGTAAAACCATTTTAGAGCAACTGATGTCACCATCAACTGTTAACATGGCTGTAGTTGGCATATGGTGGTTGGTAGATCAGTAGCATCCTTGAATGTAGCTAACAAATTTTGAATCCAGAACCAGGAATTATTGATCAATAACTGGTAAGCACAATCACAGACAAACAAAAGAGCGTGAATTTACCTAAACCCATAATGAACTAGGTATGATTTTTTTAAAGGCTCAGGTAAAAGTGACATTTAAGTGTTAAAGTGCAATAAAATGATTTTCATATGTGTGCTTTGGTCAGCATTGCAGGGTCACTTTTGTATCACTGATTTGTTTACAAATATTTTATACTGATGTCTAGTGTAAATAACCTCTAAGGCAAGCCTGGGTAACTTGTATGATACCTTGAGTGACCATTTTTTTTACCTGCTAAACACAGTTATCAGTCAAGGTCATGAGAAATCTGCGCTCTCTGAGCACCAGTTACCCAGCTCTGCTCTGAGGTAAGCTACTTTTGGCATGACACTGCGTAATTCAAATGCCCCACAGGAAGAGATACCATTTAGAAGTAAAGAGCCGACATTACATTTATCAGTCTTTAGTACTCGTGCTCATCATGACGTAACATCAATTTTGGAGTGTTGTACTTATGTGGAGGGGTATACCATTCACAACAAAATCTCAAGATACCTCCAGCTTTGCAAGATTCAAGCTCCAAATTCAAAACCACAATGAATCACAATATCACACTAATGAACACAGCAATGCTTATACATAAAATGCCTTCTGGAAGTTAGTTCACCACTATGCCAGTATTTAAAAAAAAATAACAGTCTGTGTCACTGCACATCAGCATGCTGGCTACAAT
Organism: Tenodera sinensis; assembly: GCA_030765045.1. Taxonomy (NCBI): domain Eukaryota; kingdom Metazoa; phylum Arthropoda; class Insecta; order Mantodea; family Mantidae; genus Tenodera; species Tenodera sinensis. The sequence goes on from CM060964.1 coordinate 320,287,435, forward strand.
GAGATCTCATTTTGAAAGAACTCCACCTGGCTTGAAATTTTTACTTAACATCAACTAACTGACCTCTGCTTCAGTTAGCATCAAGGAACAATAAAATGTGTTGCTCAGACATGCTTTCTAACTGGCACACAGTGAAACAACAAGGATCCTATTATACCTACATTAAATTGGAAATAAATGGATTCATGTCCATTCTGTTAAGTCCTTAATGACATTCTTTTTTTAAAGAAAAAAGAACATTGTCCATATGCAAGCAACTTTGATTCAAAGTGCTTTCAAACATGCATCTCTAATAAGAAAGCTTTTCCATTTAATGCTGTAAACTACCACAGTGTATGTTTACATCAGTCTATTTATAGAGCTACAAATATCCCAACTTGACGGGGATGTGCTGCATGATATGGCCCTTTCTTTGTGATGTGATGTATCTACTTAGGAAAATTTTAGCTCATGTTACCACTACTATATGAACATCAAAGAGCTTCAGGCAAAATTATTACAGCTTGTACAGAAGCGTAGCACTGGAGACTACAGACTGTCCCAAGCTATTATGGAAACCATACATCATTGCTTCTTCTGAATCTACAGCACATGTTATTGTTGTGGAAATGGACGGTTGGTTCATTTGGCCTGAAATTCTGGCACCAGCTGGTCCCCTCTCAGGCATGAATCTAATTGCTCCTCGCGTGCCAGCCAAGGGTGTAACAGTACATCCTCAGCTGAGAGACGTTCACTTGGTTCTCGACGAAGAAGACTCCGTATCAGACATTTAGCTCTTGACGAAAGGCAGTCAGGAATGATAAAGTGGCCCCTACTGATCTTGGCAAACAGGCTAGTATGTTCACTGTCATTAAAAGGATATCTGAAACACAAACAAACATTTCATTTATTAACTAGAAGAACTACACAAAAAAGTACAGCTTTGGAGTAACCATAAAAATATTAATGCTTTAACAAGATCATGAAACTTATTGATTGCTCCCCTATAGCCAAGTGGTCAACATGTGACTCCTTAGTTCACAAATCTTTGATTCAATCCCTGCCTGGAAGCAGAATTTTACTATAAATCTGTATCCTCAGTATAGTCTTGAATTATACACTCTTCTTTTCAGTGTTTAACATGTACAAAAACTGGGACTTAATGTTAAGAAACATACGAGCAGTAATGTTTCCAGCGTCCAAGCTACTGATTTGACTAAGATATCAAGGGCTGCAGCTGTATTGCTTCACCCTTAAACAGTCCTACGCCATTTTTATTTGCAGAAAAATTGCTTATTATTTTTAGTTTCCTTGTGAAAGCATATAGAGCAGAGCTACTTCATGCAGAAAATTAGAACATTAAATGACCACTGACTAAAACCAAGAATTAGTACAAATAGGAAGATGTGTAAAGCGATTCTATAAATGTGTGCTTTTCTTAGAAGATTTAAAATCTTAATTGGCTGGAAATGTTATGTTACTCCTGGAAATAAATCCAGGAAAATTCAGCAAGATACCAACATGTAGAACTAGTGAGTAATTATATGAACAAATCTTTGTAACGTTGCAGGAACCTTTTGGAGGTTTATGGCAATTAATTGTTCTTTCACACTAGCCGTGATCAGTTTAAATTTCAAGTTTGCTTACTGATGCTCAGATAAATGGAGTTACCATATCGTACATAGAAGATTTGAAACCACCTAATAAACTAGGGTGTTTGGAACAAGATACTTCTTAACAAAATGGTTACAAGAGAAACATTAAAGTAAACTGCTACATATGACATACCTGCCAACAAGCATTGTATATAAGATCACCCCTAGGCTCCACATATCAGCAGCACGACCGGAATATTTGGCATGACTGCGGAGAATTTCAGGGCTGACATATGCAGGACAACCACGCTTGTCTTGAAGGAGGTCATCGTCAGGATCTTCAAGAACTACTGCATCTTCCAGAGTTTCCAATTTCAGCTCACTCCTGTAAGCAGAAAAGAAACAAAATCAAGTCTATTACAGTTAACTAAACATTTTTGCAATATTCTCCAAAAAGTTAAACTCCAAAAGAAGACTTCTCAAATGTTTCCAGAGCACAACTATTGAAAGTTTTTGTAAATGTTGGTTATTTTGCTGATTTTATTTGGACTTAAGTCAGGTAATTTACGTTTTAAACAATTTAAATATTGATATATTTGATACCAAAAGGCTCTGGATTACATGTCCCCAAATTACTTCAAGAAATGGCTCAGACCATTGGAAGGTCAAAATTATGACATCTGTTACTGAATGTTTATTTCTGAACATATTTCAAGCTACATTCAGAACTACAAGAATCTACAATAGTTATATTACTATAATTGTTTTTGTGCAAATTCATCATGTATTTCTAAAGATGTCATTACTACTGTTGACATTCAAATGCATTAGCTACACAAGCAAGATGTATATTTCTTACATTAATGAAATTTTGATTTTGGAATGGTAGTAAAATTTAGTTTTGTATGTACTAGTATCCTTAGATATCCGTAGATATAGGAAAAACTCTTACACCATCTCAAATTGTGATTTTAGAACTGCAGAATATCTGTTGATTTATTCCACATCAAAAGTTTGTTTACATTACGATTTTTTATATGACTCGACTATTAAATTGTAAAATGAGTTTGAAACTTATATTTTGTGATATACCTTCGGAGTATGATTAGGCCGATACGTATCTGGTAATGAAGCCACCAGTATCTGCTTAAATGGGATAAGTTGAGATCTTTTGAGCTTCTCGAAGCTTCATAAAAATCTGCATGTTATTTGTTCAATGTTTTGCAGAAAGACGATTTTGTTAATTACATTACTTTCGCTCATTGGCTTATAGGGAAATAGAAGTTACAAGAATAATTTTAATTTACGAACGCGCCTAAAATTGTCGCAGGTTGCGAAGTTGCCATCTTTTCGAGGTGAAAGGATAATGGGGTTTAATCATAACCCGCCAGTCAAGGTAAGTAGAAAATTGTGACTTGTTAGCATTTGAAATGCCTTAATCTCTTGACGTACTGATTTGCATCACACTCGGCGTTTGCCTCAGTGGCAGTTCCTCTTGCAATATATTACGAAAAGACCACGTGACAGAAAATGTCGACAGCTGTTCGGCAATATGCGCTGGAGTTTTGAAATAAGTTTATCGGGTAGAGCACAGGTTGCAGTTGTTTTGAACATCCGCTTACATCGTTGCGGAAACTCCTGTTTTAACTGTTACACTTTGTTTACTGCCATGATAATCAACAAACAGCATATTCAATGAATAGCGGCGTATGTGGCCGAAAAGGCACAAAATTAAGAATAATTTAACAGTATTATTCATCATAAGGAGTATGACCAATACTAAAACAATTTGCGACACGAAACGAACGCGCTTGAAATGTAAATGTTTCGTATGCTTCTATACTGTCTCTCTGACTTAGCACAGCCCCAAGTCCTTGAATTCCTCTGAAATGTTTTATAACCGGGGAATTACACAAATATTACACGAATACTGAACATAAGTATCGCCAACATTGCACGCAGTCAACGTCAATGAAATTTTAATAGCGTCATCTGTTTTCGCAGTATTCGCTATTGCTGATTTAATTATACGCCTAAGTGCATATTCGTTTGTTTTTCCAAACTCGTGGATGTTAATGTCGACTTGTTTTATATGTAGGTACATGAAGGCTTATATTCCGATACAGTAACGATTAACTTTTTTTTTATTAACGTCCTCCAACGTAATGTCATATCGGACGATGAATGGATGAAATAATGCTTAAATGAGCCCGAGGTCCATAGAGCTTTAAAGGTACCCGACATTCGTCTTTTCAGGATAAGGGAAAACTTCGGAAAAAAGAATTATCCGAATAACTCGCCATAACCGAGGTTCGAACTCAAGACCTCGTGGATACGAGGCGGACACGCTACCACCACACCACAGAAGCGGGCTAAACTAATTTTTCACGTCTAGTGTTACTTTATTTAGTAAGGATTGGTGGAATATTTGCGCTACGTTCGCACGTCTCGTTTAAATCGCCTGCACTTTGAGGAATATTTCCGATGTCATCTTGGGTCCAACCTAACAACTTATTTCTATGCAGAAGTGGGGCATTTATATGAATAATTTGAATTTCTATGCATTAAGGAAAGTCGTGTGATGTTATTAATCGTAGTTATTTTGTTTATTTTTTTCCACGTTTCATGTCGATCCTTGAAGTGAATGCACAGATGAGGCAGGGGGTCTATTGGGTACAGAATTGTATTCACTCAGGATAAGCGAAGACATCTTTTATCATAACAGAGAGAGGGCAACCTTTCTTTTCTCTCTCTCTCTGCATATAAACTTAATGAAAAACTAACAATTATTTTGGGATAAACGCTCTTCTTCCGATAAAATAAGGTAAGAAATAGTTTTCAAGTGAACATATGTTTTCTCTGGATACTTAATACCAAAGAATGTAAAACAAGGGAGCCTCCCTATTTGCGCAACTATTGCTGGAGTAACAAGTACCAATTCTCGTGTTGTGTATACCGCCATCACCATCAGATGCCCCCTCCATTTTTCCATTGATCTGTTGTAACCATGGCAGCAAGCGCCTTGCCTGCCACTGGCAAGCCGCGTTGCTCAATGTCCCAATGTGACGTCACCCCCCCCCCCCCTATCATCATGGCCCGTGGGCGGCATTACGACTTTACGACACTTGTGCTGCTTCCTCTATTAAATGGACTGAGTGATAGGCTTCATCATGCATCCAACATAATTTCCCTTCGATATAACAAAAACATTTTATTCGTCTTGAATCCTTGAACATGTCATTAAAAAAACTCAGAAGTGCGACGGACAAATATTTTGCAGGAAGATTTCGTACAAATAGTTCTACAATTTATTTGTTGCAGTCCTGAGTATCAGTGTTCTGTGCTTTGGCTGGGTTTACAATGGGCACCGAAAATGTGTCCACTGGTCACGTCAAACTCTTTGGTAACAAAGTACTCTTGCAATAGCGTGCTTTCGGATACGGCAGTTTTTGACATTAATAGATAAAATGGAGGACTTGTTTCAGATCATCTCATTTTAAGGCACTGAAAACGATTGGCTTAAGGATATGTGTATCCTTCACAGCAACAGAAGTGATTCAGAAACCGGCCTTAGAAAATTCTAGATTGTATAAATAGTTGAAGCGACCAGGACTGCTGACTGCATTTTCATTTCGAAGACCATGTTTTTGAGGTTATACTCGCACGAATTTCTTTCCCTAAGTCTACATCCTCTACATGCGGCGATAAGCTCTTGACGCAGTATTGGATCATAGTTCTTGTTGTCACGAAGTCTTTCTTGATTCTCCTGCACTTCACGCTATTTCTGGCAAAATTTGTGTTACGTTATAGGTGTTTTCATAACCGTAAAGCGCAGGCGCAGACTGCAGTTTTGGAGCTCACTATAACTAAGCTATGAATTGCAGAATTCTGAATAGTTAGTGTTTCCGTGAAATAAGGGTACATAGAATGTATGTACCTCCTTATATACGTAGCTGGCGACTTAGAAACTGAATACTGTGTGCACATGTAAGGCTTTCACTGCAAATCCGGGCTTATCTTCCGAAGAACCCTTTCAAAATAGTCTCAACGGACTGGGAAACCAATTATTTATCATCGGTATCACTTCGTTCGCTGTAGAGGCAGTCTATTTTTGAAAGAGTACGGGATTTCTTGCCTCAGAGACGTATCTACTGGAAATTAGTTTCCAAAGCTCTGGAGAAAACTCGCGATTGCCAAATTACACGTGTCACATGAGTTGCAAGTAAAATCACCGCTTTCTGTGTAAGATAACTGACCAGGGCTTTGGATTACTCAATTGACTTGAATCCATCACATCATCAATTTTCATCAACAAAGTCGTCATTTAGCGCTTTCCCATAAAGCCAGGTTACATTTATTTTTCAAAGTAAGACCGTGCAGACGTTTTGTGTAATACATGTCTGACATTTTTATGGAATATTGGGGGGGGGGGGGGTATTTCTCGCATTAAAAATGAGAAGAAATTTGTATAAACAGATGCACAACACAAACGCGTAGCGATTGTTATTAACAGAGTACAAAGAGATTCGACAGAGGGTGCAGTTAAGGGATCCTTCCGCCTGCTTTTTTTCTAATAGTTTGTCGGCTGACTGCCACATTTGTATTTCCTGGATTGATCATTATGGTTAATGTAGAAGGGCCTAAATTATGTATGTTATATATCAAATATAAGCATTATCATTTGATATTCTCTAATACACGATGCATAACGATAGAAATGTAAAGCTTCCAAGTTTGCCGATGGAATATCAATTTCGGAGAGTTTGAGAGTAGCACGTTAACGTCAGAAGTTGCTGCAAATCCAAAACGTGTTGCAAGTTTGGCAAACGATGCGCTGGTAGGTATATTCTATTTACGGACATACCACGCGCTACCAAATTGTAACATCACGCTTGGCGAATAAATTTTAAGCACGTTTCTTGAAGATTGATCCAAACAATTGAAGGAAGCGCTACGAAATCTCGAGACGTCTGGCACTGCGCATGCAGACTCATTAATATTGCCACGGTAACACGACTTCTTCCACGCCCCATTGACTCTGCTGCCTGTAATCTTCCGTGTTAACCAATAGCTGTTTGCTAATTTGACATCGCAAACACTCGATGCTAATACAACATCGAACCCACAGTGTTTGATCAGCGTTACGTCGCAATGAAACGGTCGTTATCGCGGTGCCAGTCCAGTTCATGTTCATTTCCGCTAATGCTAATGCAGGCAATTTCCTCCAGCGTTCGGAACTTCAGCTATAAAGCCAATAATACAAAATCTATTTGTTTACTTTTCACCAATTGCCGCAGTCTCTCTGTAGAAAACAAACAGGGAGAGTTAAGCATGTGATTTAAATATAGTCACATCTGCACTTAAATGTAACGTTATATGCTGAACATTTTAAGTTATTTAATTGTATTTCAGAGATAAACCCAGGAAATTTATCACAAGTAATGCTAGGTCCTCAGATAAAGTATCACGGCTCCGTCTATTGTGACTAAGTTGTAGTTAGGGAATCATCCACTAAAATCTTAACAAAACGTCAATTTTTTTCATTTAAAAGGTCTCTAAACGTCGTATATTCACAATCTGTGTTTTCGACCTCCTTTGGAATTAAATTCACTTCAACAGATCAAGTAATCAGCATAATGAGTTGATAGGACATTTATAGCTTAGTTGTGCTTTTCATCATTGCAAATGCACCATGGGATGGAGTTTTCATCGAATTTGATCGAATTTTCAGCCTAAGAAAATCTTGGATGGTGAACAAAGAAATATAAGGAAGGGTTTTTTCCAAGTCTCAAATATTTCTCTAATTATGTCTTTATTTTTAAAAATGTATTTGTATATATTTTTATTTTAAAGTCGATTGGCAAAACTATTGACGACAAACAATAATTCTTAGATTTGAAATATATTTAAAAAAGTTGGTGTTTCTTTTCAAAATATATTCAAAGAACGTTTTTTTAATCAATACGTCGAAAACCTTTTAAGATGAACTGAAATGTAAAAATCTCTTGTATCTACATTAAAGTGATGACAAATTTCAATTACATTTGTTCAAGAATGAGAGATTTAGTCATGTTAGCTAAATTTGTGTTTGTAGTATTGTTTAAATACAAGTCACTATCATCGCGAAAGCTAAGTCACGAATCTAACCTTATGAGCTACCCATACACACTGAATCAAGTGCGAGTTTGATAACGTCGATAGCTGGGCGACGCGCTCGTGCTATAGGCGAACTCACGAGTGGAGAGTTAAATGTTTAATAAACAATATTAATAACATGAAAATAGCATGTGTATTTTATATTATTTGAGCTTATTGCACCCCAATATCATAACGTAGCACGGCCCTTTAAACTATTTGCTTCGTTAGCTTGCAAATCGGAAACAATTGCGAATCAGGTGCGATCTCATTTCAACAAGATGTCCAGTGATAGACTACCGTGATTGACTCAACCTGACACGGGCTGTGAATTAAATTGCTGAATATTAAATGCCTGGCCTGGCCGATGAAGTAAATGACAAATATTTTTCGCTGCTTGAAATTATGAAGTACAACGGAGCTCGATAACGTATGCCTTGCTTCCATTAGCTGCTGGGGTTAGTGCAATCCAATAACTCAAAGTGGGCCATTTTATAAAATATAGAGAGAGGGTGCAAAGAAAGGCGTGTGTATGGATGCATGCGTGCGTGCCTGCGCGCGCATAAGGCTGTATAGAACATATTTACCAAAAATTTCAACAAAAACAAAGGAAAGAAAAACACCACGAATTAATCCCAAACCTATTATTACAGGAATCCTATGTTTTTTTATTTCAAACATACCACCAATTAATCGATTATGATCACTAAGCTGTTTTTAGACCCTCGGAACTAAAATAAAAGTTATGGATTTTATGAGGCCACAAATTTAGCTACATCTTCAGTAAATGACTATTCTGATAGATATAAACTTGATTCGTGCGAGAAATCCCATCCATAACCATTCTCGCTTAGAATGGTAATCGATGGCAGACATTCCGATGTCGCATTATATTTTAAACAGATGTTCACCTGAAAGCTATTATTGCGTTAAAATGACGCAAGGCTGCGCAGCAGTCTCCCGTAACCTGAATTATTACTGCAGGATAAATACTTTCATGTTTCATTCAATTGCTCAAGTAAACGAAATGAAGGCAAGTGGTATTTCACGCTTGCGCATTTCGAAATTTTTCTCCCACTAGCGGGCGCGTTGCTTCGTTCGAGCGATTTTGCGATGAAAAGGATGGTGAATGAATTGCAAGATTTGGTTGTGTTGCGCAGCAAACATCCACTGCAGGCTGCGCGCGTGGTATCAGTGGCGTGTCCGCCCTGTTTATGATATGCGTTTCCTTGAGAATAATTAACAAACATTACGCAACAAAAAATTGCAAAATCCTTTGATTCATAGTCATTACAGGCTTCTACGCTGTCTTCTCCATTTTCCTCTCTAAGAGCGTAGTAGGGAGAAAAAGAGCCAACTCATTTAAACTATCGCATATAAATAATAATAATAATAATAATAATAATAATAATAATAATAATAATAATAATAATAATAATAATAATAATAATAATAATAATAATAATAATGATAATAATGGTAAAAGCAAACAAATGCCAGTCTAAGGTTGATAAATATTCGAATTGATATTACTACATTTATTATTGAAACATAAAATTCATTTTAAGAGCAGCAATCTTGTTTTCTCAAGTTGTAGTAATACATATTCAAAGTATGTATAGAGGCAAGTTTAAAATACAAAATTCTTACTCAGATGACGTGGAACTCTACGAATAACTGCATCTTATTTAAATTTCATGCAAAGTAAATCATTATGTGGCAGCATTGTTTTAAAACTCGAAGTACATTTCTATACTCCATCTTGCAGATTTGACAAGTTTTAACTCAGATTCAGGATATGTACGTTAATTGACAATTACCGTAGTTTTTAAAACTGGCATTTATAGTAACAGGGGCTTCATGTAGGTATATCTCATCCAAAACTCTTGATGTGCCTGCAAGCCTCTGTTTAGTTGAGCAGTTCGAAGTTCTATGGACCGACAAGGATTGCCTTCAGAGCTGTACGGCTACAGATCTGAGGCGCTTTGACTGAAAAATGAAAGTTTTCACGATCCTCACAACTTTAGCCTCTGCTCGCAGACCAGTTAGCTGCCATGCACAGTTTCGTTTTATGAACGCGAAAGGATCCGGCAGGCTCAAACACAGTTTCTGGCTGTACTATGATGATCCATTTCAGCTATATTGGTTACTCTACGCCCTACTGGCATATAAAGTCCACTCATTCTTTCAACACATACGATTCTGAAAATGAATTAACCTTTATCGAATTCGCTCTTATTTGAAACGCTTCACATTTGTTAATATAGTGCATTGCTCAATTGTATGAAGGGAGCGCCGTTTGCAGTAAATGATTCATGCGAAAACGGAGAGCATTCTGACACTGTTTCACAGGAAGCATGATATCACTTCGTCGTACTTAGAAAATTAATTTTAAGTCCTCACTTGCAAAATTTGCTTTGCTATTTCATGCACCACTTACGCACGAGGCAGAATTTCAAGAATAGTGCTGAAGGAAAAAGTATAAGGTCGACTGTGATTGATGGTTAGCACGTTACTGTCCAAATCAAGAGGTCTTTAAACAGAATTATTCCCCATTCCTCCTGGAGTCTCAAGTACGAAAAACAGAGAGAGTATTTAAAGTCATAATCCTCTATCTTCATGTTAGTCGAGACGAACACTTGCAGAAATTATCTAACGGTCGATTTTCTTGTAGGTCCAAAGGAAATATGGGAATAAGTAGGCTTTGAGCGATAGTCCAATCGTCTAAAGCTTTGAAATTCAGTTCTCTTTGCACGGCCAAGAGATAAAAAAGTGAATAACGACCTTCTATTTGAGAAAAGTAAGTATTGCAAAACTCGCACAAATAACAAGGAATAATATCTCCGAAATGATTCACGCCACAAAAATTGCATTTGGACATAACTTGTGTTTCAACAAGATCTACATTTTTTGTATAGTAAGATTTTGTCTATCTCTTACGTTTACCAGTTATGCAAAAGTCATCAAGAGTAAACACGACTACATGGTCTACAGCCAGAAAATTAAAAATATAAAGCATTTTAATCAAATTCGTTAGCATTTTTGAGAAAAACAAAATATTCGAAAATTTTTCCATGTAAACGGTACTTCGAGGGTGGAGGAATTTTCTTCAAAATCTTCGTGTCGCATCCTTGAAAGATATTAAACTCAAATACTCACCTAGGTTTTTAACCGACTTTTCATTTTTGGGTTATGCTGTACACACACACACACGCACGCACGCACGCGCGCACGCACGCACGCACCCACCCACCCACCCACCCACCCACACACACCTTTTTTTAAAACTGCTTTTTTGGATTCAGGGGTCCTCAAAACATATTTCCGGTGAAATCTCGACATCGAAATTTTGGGTCGAATACAATACTTCCCCTACTTACTATACGCAATAGAGAAAGTAAAAAAGAATGCAATTTTTGGTCATTTTTTCACAGGTGTCATGTAAAAGAGTGCCCATAAAAGAGGTAAATGCTGATTGAGTGCTGGAAGTATCTAGATTTGAAACTTCTACTGTACCAGGAAATGTTTCTAGCGGCTCGTGGGGCGGACAAGGAAGACAAAAAAACGAAAGGGCCGTTTACGCTTTAATTTGCAGAGGAAAAGTGCTTGCGACACATCATATTATTGCAAGCTAGCTGAATGCCTGAATCGCCACTCGAGTAGGAGTGAGTGGCTTTCACAAAGTCGGTATAGTTGCATCATTGAGAAAAAGTATCGAGGTGAACGACCTGACCTACAACAAGCGCGTTTTCAAGTTCATCGTGACGTGGCTCCACTACTCTCTCAAGCCAGCGAGCGGGTTAGTTCCGTTTTCGTTTGAAAGCTGTACTCCACATGGTACAACAGAGCTTCCAAATGCGTCTTCCTCAAACTGTAACGTAGTAGATGTTTAGTACTGCGCTTCGTTTAACTTATCAGCACGAAGACATCAACACTGCTAAATTTAGACCACTTTAAACCTTACGTAAGGAGTTTCTTTAATGACAGCATTAGTCTTATAAATTTGGCTATGACGTTATTCGCCACTAAAAGTTTAAATACGAGAATATTGCATTCTCTTACAAGCGTTTCAATCCAAAAATAGCTCACATTTATAGGCACAGAAACGCTAACGCAGTTTGGGATATTACAAGTGCAGTCAAAGAAACAATACAAATAAATTCTTTTTAATGTAATTACTATTCTTCCCCACAATAGTTGTGTGTGGGACAGGAATGGAAAGGATTGAGTGAGAATGAAAAATTCAATGCCATGACCGGGATTTGAACCACGGATCTACAAATTCTTTTTAGTTTGTTTCTATGACAGCTGTTAGCAGTGAGAAAATGAAGTATCAGTTGTAAAGGTTGCAGCAATGGCAACGACACTTGACTGTTCATGGATCGGAGTTTAGAAAAGAAAATGTAGCTCAGATTATTGCACAAATCACAGTGGAAACGGACCGCTAATTAAGTTTTCGAAAATACTTGGCGAAAGTTACAAGAGGCCAATTTCATTTATATTAATATTTATCAGCAATTTATTTTTAAAATATAACCACAATATACCGCATCATCCTAAAATGTAACTAATCTTCTACTGTTTGAGAAAATGGGTCATGTTATACCAAAAAATGTCCTTCACAGAAAGAAACTGCTCAAAGTAAAAAGGCAGAGAACAAATAGCGATATTTACAAAGAAGAAACCATATGGCTTGAGCAAACAGAAGTTGCCATCTTTAACAGTGGTGCCAATTTGTAGGGCAAAAGTACTCCTAAAAGATGGGCTAAAGTGTTCTCTTTGCTGTAAGGGCTCCAGAATTCATAGTATACACAATGGTAGATGCTGTACTATTTTTTAAAACATGCAAATGTCAAAATAAATTTGAATTTATAATACGCACAAAAATTAAAAATTTCTTTTTTGACAATTTTAGGTATGAAGATTGGTATTTATCGTTTTTAGGGTTATGTAGTTCATAAACACGCTAATACGGGATGGACTTGAAGAGGAGTCACAACTTTATTTCTAGTGAAGTCTGGACGCATTTTTGTTTGGAGTAAACTAGTAACAAGTTATATGGAACTCAAAATGTTGGAATTCACCAAAAGCCAACTATGGCATTAGTGATCTAGTTACATTTGGTGACATGTTTGTTCAGTTGACATCGATACCACAAACTTCTCCTAAAATATACTCAAGGTATAGTTACTAATACTACTGCTACTTGCAGGGTTTTAATGTGAGTTTAAAGTAAATCCATGGCTGTGTTCCAAATGTGGTTAATTTGGAATTGTTTTAGTGTTTACCTAATTTTTCCACACTTTTGTTTTTAGACAATTTCTCATTAAATACAAAACGATGCGATTTAGTGATTTAATCAACTAGTGTAGTTTACTGGTTTGCTTTACTGACTAACTAGAAACTAGTAATTCTCATTGTAAAGTTGGCAGTACTTCAGTTTAGAGTAAAATCGACCACTGTAAATTCTTGGAAACTGCCATTAAATTGTTTCTCTATAAAGACATAAGACTATGGCAAAACTTGAGTAAAGGACGGAATGCCCATGGTCGCCTAAGGGGTCATTAGTGTTTGTCCGTTCCCCTTTTCACCGCTGATGAAGCAACTTACTTCGCTAGTGAATAGGAAGAAAGTGGCGTTACTAATCGCACCGTGCGTCGGTGATTGAACTCTATAGCGGAGAAAGCCGCAAGGGAAAGAAAGCACGTTGGACTGGAGTGAGACTCACTGCAATACTAGAAAGCGCGGGCAATGACACTGGCCAATTTTACCCAACTCTGCCAGTGGTGGGTGGTACATCTTTCTTTTTCAGTTATCCACCAAGATGTGCCACGCACAGACAACAATGTTTCCGTGTTTCTTGCAACTTACGTGACCAAAAACGTTAGGTACTTATTGTTTGCTGCTTAGAGAGCTGATCTCCCTCCCATTAACATTGCGTAAGACTCGATGCAATGCAAAGTAACACAAACCATTTCACTGCACCACTGCACTCGAGAAACAGTTACGACAATCTACACTGCTTGCATAAAATATCAACCAAATGGGATTCGACTTTCAAGTACGGCCAAAATATTCAACATTTCATTGCGTGTCCAATCACAACTTGTGAATCTTAACATATCTGCAAATCTCCTAAATTATATAATTAACTAAGTATTTAGGAAAATGAGGTTAAATGGTTAAAAGAAGTACGAGTAAACAGAGAAAATGGAAAAGAGTAACGAGGGGTTAAATTAATTTGTGGCCATAATAAACTTCCCCATTATATATGAAACAACTCCAAGACGTAGGGATAAATTGTATATTGTCGGAAATATGGTTATAATTAATTACATTTGTTTTATTCTATTATTGTACTAGACTAAGTATTTGTATAATTAGAAGTGGTAGAGTAAATTGTGCCAGTTTTTAACCTGCTGTCTTAAATGGTGTTCCAGTAAGTGACAAAATATTCTCAGTTTAATTCACTATTCTATACAATTGTTATTCTGAAAAGAGTTTTGAACGTAGATTAAATACATGCAATTTGAAATTAGTAAGCACCCAAATATTCACTAGATGATTGAAAAGAAAGAGTAGATAAAGTTACACTTTTTATCATACTTTCCAAAAAATTTTAGAAGAAAACTTAGAAAATCAGATTTCTCATAAGATGTTTTCTTTATTCGGTGATGCCTTTACCTTAAGTAGCTGTTTTCTGTAGTACATGTTTGCTAACATGTTATTTGGAAAATGTAATATTGGAGTACTTCAGATTAAAACCGGTCAGCACATTACAAGAATGTAGAAATACGGCGAGCTGTGTATAGTAACACATCAGACTGAGTAATTTTCCGGTTTTAAAATCATTTTGCAAACAATAATTTAGTGTCAAATTTAATGACTGGGATGTGTATTCAGGCATCTGACCAGCGATAGTCCTATGTCTAGGCTAACTGGTTACTAAATGGCCGGAACGCACGCTAATACACTCATAACGAGAAATCTTCTTTATTACAGAAAACTGTTTTCAAGCATAAACGGGAATAGAACCCAGGAACTAGTAGGCAAGGTACTCTACTAACTGGAAGCTGCCTAAAGCAGCAGTTTTCGCTTAGCTTTCAAAGCCTCCTAAATACCCGTAATGAACGGTATTCTACTTGCATTTATAACAAATCTCAATACCTATACATATTTCACGATTGCCAATAGGACATCTTACTCGTATGGAAATTGAAACCTCGCCTGTCGACATCACACTTTCTGTAGCAGTTGCACAACAACGAAGACCAGTGAGGGAAATCTTAAACACATTCTAGTTCGGGAGGGTGAAATATAGAAGAGATTATGTAACTCGATTGGGGAAAAGTTAAAAAGTTACAATTTCACTACAAAGTAAAATAACTAACTCAGCCCAAGGGAATTAAGGGAGTTGATAAGTAAACCATAACCGTGTCTATTGTTAATCTGACTACATACTGACAGATTTTAATTTTCAGTGAGTTTTGCTGTTTTTGACTAGTATGCTTTTATTTTGCTACATAAATAAGACCAATTTCCTTTTAAATTCTCAATTTGTATCAGGTTTAATCGAGAGCAGGTAAAACAAAAAATATCCACTGCCAAGATTTAATGAAAATAATTTACTTTTTAAGAAAACAATTTTTACGCTCCTTGAAGATTCATTACTTTTTTTTTTTTTTTTTTTTTTTTTTTTTTTTTTTTTTTTTTTTTTTAACCACAGATTAAATATACAGCTATTACCGAAAACAAAATTCATTTCTGTACTTACAAAAAGGCAACTGCTTTTCGGTATTCTTAAACGACCTAGCGGCACATTGAGTCCAATGTGAACGGGCGTTTTTCGTTTCTAACGGATTTCCCACTCTTTTCTTCATACAAAGGATTGTGTTGTAATTTTAGCTATTGCAATGGTAAATTATTTATTTCGTCTTTTATTCATTATTACAATATTTAAGTGTTTGACCATTTCACCTCTGGACAACGTGAGTGCAGCAGCAGCAACAACAATAACACAGGTTTGTACTAAAGGCACATTATATACGGATGATTTTTCAAAATCTTACGCCATTCTTTAATCAAAACCAGACAATTATTACACTAGTGTAATTAGGCTATTATATCAATATTTTCCGTTATTTAATAATGTTTATAACTGTAATAATTAACTATGTATGTTACATTAACATATTTTCAAGAATTACCGAATGAAAATGTTTATTCTAATAATTTGACCAGCTGTATAATAAAACCTGGTTTTATAACGTTTTCCTTTCATTACACATAATTTTGCTGGAGTATTTTATAGAAAAATACTAAGACTGTCTCTGTGGTCTGGTGGTTAGCTAACCTCTAAATCCGGAGGTTCTGGGTTCAATTCCCGGCTGGAGAATGGGATTATTCCCCATCCTCGCTAGGGTCCGGAAGTATGTGTGTGTGACTTTAATGTAATGACCCAAGATTAAAACCAATGTAAAGCGAGTGAACATCATTTCCAATGAACAATTGATCCTAAGGTAAAAGCAGCCGATTTGACCCAAGATGCCGAAGTCGACATATAAATGAAACAAAATAATCGTTAGGGTTATGTTCATCGTTTGATCAGTTGACCATCCCGCAGAACAGTTGAAAAGCGGATACCTAACTGCTGTATGCAGCGACACATCTGCCCTAAATGACTGTCCTCGGTACAGCGAGGGTAAACGCGGTCAAATACCGTTTCCTGGAACAGAACGCTAATTACAAGCTATTATAACAGTAAGTTTTCACGGAATCTTGCAGCCAACGTGTGTCGTACGAATCGCCGAAGATGCATTGCGAAACGGCACTACCAACAAAAAATGTTGACACGTAGAGTACCTGTTTCAAAATGATCTTGTGTAAAGACGCCTTAGGGTGGAGAGATAATGAAAAAGTGGCGTTGGAAGTTCCTTGTGGAAATTGAGTAATTTCTTTCTTTAGACTTCCGCGTACAAGCTATCTGCTTCTTTCACTTGGAATACCTTACCAGTGGCGTGACAACAGAGTATCGTTATCCAGCTCGTGCTGAACAATCCGCTCTTGGAAATGCAAGCAAAACAACAAGAGAGCTCTGCAAATGGGTAGCTGTGCAAATTGCCATGGCATTTTGAGTAGTTTTATGACTCTTTTGGGAACTGGACTTCAATTTCGTACCTTTACGAACTTGGATATGCTACAAGCCCTTTAGAAAATGAAGTTTCGATCATCTGAATTTTTACACCCCTGATTTATTTTCGATGTAAACTACTTTCTCAAAGTAACTGTTTCTACTAGTTCCTGGGTTTGTATTTCAACTGCATTTTACTGGGCAGAACTTCAACATTGGCGTTAGTCAGGTTGAAAACCTTACTGAGCTATCTACTACGAGGCAAAGGATGGGGTGGGTGCAAGTAAAATATACGGTGTTTGGCGTGCAGGAAGATGACGGGACTTCAATAACACTGCTGTGAAACAATTTGCATTTAATTAAAAAGAAAAAAAAAACCTTATGTTTATTATCATAAAGTACAATCCAAGCTAATATCCGTAAATTTAATAAAGCGCATTTCTTTGGGAGGTAGGGAAACATTAATTCCTACCCAGAATTCAATATGAATAAGAGATTTCACCAGAAATATAAGTATTGAAGTCCCCTTAACTATACAAAAATTGTGTCCTCGAACAGCGTAACTCAAAACTGGAAAGTCAGATGAGCACCCAATTGGAAGAGTACAAAAAATAAAGATTTGTACGCCCAAAATTATTTTATTAAATCAACGAGTTGATATTATTCAACAATTATCTCAGTACATCGTTAAGTACTGTGGGTCTTTTATCGCTTTAAAATAGAGTGACACGACGTAAGTACAGTATTGTACAAAATGTAAATATTGCTTTGTAGGCAATGTTACAGTATACACAAATTTAGCCCCTTTAAAGCAACCGTATTTTGTCATGATTTATCCAATTATCCGCATATCTCATTATCCGGATCGGGTCCGGTCCCAATTAATCCAGATAATTGGAATTCTACTGTAACCGTTTCTCTTGGTTTCTTTACGCCTTTTAGGAAGTTATTGTACCAAGTTCAAAATTACAATAATTTCCTCGGCGACTTCAAAGTTACGAAAGCGGAAATGACTTGTTAACTTCCTCTTGTAGTGAGGAAAAAATAAAATATAACTTTTTTTTTTTAATTTAACAGATAAATTATTCTTGCTCTGATTTGTTTTGAGAGCTTGTGTAAAATGCCAATAATTAATGTATTTTCCCTACTAGTTATGTAATCGTTGCTTCAAGTTTTCAAGATGTTAAGAATGCGGTTACGCCACTGAAATGCACGCTCTTGCTACATCGGAGACAAAGCAGTTGGTTAATACAATAAACTATGAAATGCGCTGCAATACTTGCCACTGCATCGTTACGAAACGAAATCGGTCTTCCGCCCTGGGCGTTATGTGCGCAAACCAGTACTGCCAACCTCACAACTTCAAATATTCCTCCTTTCTACATTCCTCTTTGGCCGTTACTTCAATTTCAGTCACCTCACTATTGATTACAAATAAAATTATCAACCAGACTACTAATGGAACGTCAGAAAACACTCACTTGGTGTTGTCCAACGTTTAATTTGCATAAAAGTAACGTTTAGGTGGCAAAATGAAGGGTTAATTTTATTTACTTTATAAAGTTAATTAGCAAAAAAAAAAAAAAAAAAAAAAAAAAAAAAAAAAAAGACTTTTGTGGGAGTATATATATAATTGATACCTGCTTGATTCAAACAGGATTTCAGTTAGAAATTATTTCCTACTTTCTCTAGTAGTAAAGCAAGCATTTGTATTCTATCCAAAAATTAAATTTCGGAGTATCACAGGTAAATGTACGTTTTGAAATCCCTGAATCCAAAAGAATACCTTCAGCATCTTACAATGATACGATACGAAGATTTTAACCTGTAATTGGGAAAATATTAGATATCTTTGTTTTTCTTAAAATATGGCGTTAATAATTTTATTTAATATACCATGTCTTAAAGACATTTGTATGACAAAATCCAGGTATATCTTAATTTTCTGCTAATACCCTGTCAAGTCCTCTTCATTCTGAATGAATTCTCTATAATTTTGTACGAGAGATAAAAAATTTGCTACACAATAAAAGTAGATCGATTTATGTAAAATAACTTGTTCTAGAATTAAACATTTCCGAGGTACTTTTTTAAAGTCAGCATACGAGACCCGCTTTTTAGAGATGTTAATATTGCTTCAGTCTACTGTATCCCTTTAGGGTAATAAAGGCATATCTATAATCCTTTATTTCGTTTAGTACAAAGTAGATAGAACTTTTTGTAAAAATATTTTGTAGAAGAGTGCATAGAGAAAATCATGTGAATGCTAACATTAATTTTTTCCCTGAAATCGTTACCTAACATTAAACATTACACAGCAGTTCTAGAATTGAAAGCTTGTGTTATTAGGACTGGATTTTAAACCAATGCCCGTATCTAAACTTAGCACAATCATTTCTCATATGAGCATCATTTCACCCATTTCATTCATTCACCATCCGATATGACATTGCGTTGGAGGACGTTAATTGAAGAAAATGCATTTTCTATTTCTAGTTCTTAGAACATGTTTTAAATAATAACCTGATGTTTCACCTACCTTTCATTACTTTTAAACTGTCTTTGAATGACCAAGTTACATTTTGATAAACCGTGAAATTGAAATGCAGATGAAGCGTTATTTTGTTGCAGTAGCTCAAATTCTTTTTACGTTTATTGAAAACATCTGGAGAAGGGTCTTTGACACTTGCCTTTAAGAAAGCACCGTAGAAAGTCAGCGCCGGAATGTGGATGAAATCATTTTGAGTTACGTGAGAGCGATTGGCAATACCAGAAGACAGGTACCTATGTTCTGCCGGCAACTGATTGCGTATTTCAGTAGGTCGTTCAACTCACAGGCAGAAACGTTGCTCTCACCTGCACTTCTGACGCCTAGTGCATGTGGGTTAAGGCCTACTTCAAGGATTTCTCAACCTTCTCTCTCTCTCTCAGCTTTCTGATAGCGGCACAAAGAAAGCGTGTAGGACAATGTATGGCAGATGCTGCGATACTCACGGTCATGGCCTCCTAAAAATCTACTGCAAACTTTCTTTCCCTGCTCGAGTGAAATGCGAGGGCATTCATGTGTACAGAAGCGTTCATTAGTATTCCCAGGAGAAATTTGTGCAGTTTTCCAAAGACTTAGGCAACGTGGCGATTACAATAGTTTTCTCCCGAGAGAAGAACCTAGACTGGATTGCTACGACATTTTCATCATATGCTTTATAATATTAGTTAAATCAGGTAATGATGTCAGCGGATGTACTGGCAAGTAAAAACCTCTTGCAGAAAAACATTCCGACACAGCGACAATGCTGATTTTAACCCGGTAGTTACTAGGTCCGTTATATAACCATTATGGTGCCTTTCTCCCACATGATACTAGGGGTCAGTACATTATCTAGAAACTTTGAGTCCTTATGTACATGAATGTTTTGACTGAACATTTTGAAGTGAATGATGGATTTCCAAACTTCAAATCAATTGATAGATCACAAAGCTGTTAAATAGCAATAGCTAATATATGTAACTAGTCATATAAGATTCATGAATAAGTTAATCTAATACTCTTACAACACTTAACAAATATGTAGTTGGTTTCCAGTAACAAAAGCAAAGCTTATATTCACATAAAACATACGGGTCTTAAACAGTCGAATACAACTAGATTTTTTTTTTTCATTTGCAAGAAACAATCTCGACTTACGGTTGGTTTTTAGGCATTTCATCACAAAACCTACTCTCATACTTCAGGCTGGGAGAGGCAGGTAATGAATCTAGTAGAGAAGTTCCCCTGCTTGATATCAAACCTTGGGGCACATTAATTGAGAAGCGAAAATGCTCATCATACGACCAATTCCTTGGTCATCTTTTTCTCAGGCAACGACTCGTCGAATCTGAACTATGTTTGACTACTTATGTGTGTTTGATAATGCTATCCGAGGACGATACGACGCGTTGTGGAGGATACAACAATACACCTGTCGCCTGAGGAATAATAATTAGAAGATAGTATGTTATTTCCAGGATGTTAGCCGGAATTCCTTCTACACCTACTTCATTTGTCTAAATGAACACAATCGCCCAAGGATTTATTAAGCACTCTTAATTTCTATCCCATCTCTGCTTAATGAAGGTGTTTATGTCGATAGTAGTGGCGCCAATGTTTATAGTTATCATTTTTTCGTAAATTTGCGATTATTAATATATTAAGAGCAGCTCTTGTTTCTGTTATCACGGTGTATTATTTACGACCACGCGGGGGTAAAAAATCCTAAAGGTCCAGAAGTATATTACCAATTCCGCCAAATTTCTGGTATCTAAGCAATGAATATTCACAACAAACTAGTGGACCAAGTCTTTGGTTCCGACTTGAACCTACAAAAGATATATTTTTGTAACCATTTGTTTACATAACTATTTAAAAACTACGTGACACCCAAGAAAAGTTTCAAGATATGCATTTGGAAATAGGCTAATACTTTGTAA
Organism: Tenodera sinensis; assembly: GCA_030765045.1. Lineage (NCBI taxonomy): Eukaryota > Metazoa > Arthropoda > Insecta > Mantodea > Mantidae > Tenodera > Tenodera sinensis. Next base: position 320,308,741 of record CM060964.1, read on the forward strand.
ATTATGAAAGGTATAAAAAGGTACTTAAAATGACAGTTGACGAAAGTTATAGCCTATAACTATTTGTGAGCAAGTTTTCGTTATTTTAGAGAAGCCTCCGCGTTTTCAGTGCACATTCCATTTCACCACAAATAGCCTGGTCTCTCTCATCGTGTTGGCGTCGTAAATAGGAAATCACTTGTCCTTAGTCCGGTTGGTTGTGTTTTCCTGCTTCAGACCAGTCTTTCAAGGTAATCTCGCGAGCAAGCGAGCGACCGAGTCGCTTTTACAGCTTTACACGTTGCGATAGGACACGTCTACACAAATGAGACACAGTTACCTCAAGCAGACGCATCCTCTTCTTTTTGAGGTCACTCAAACACAAGATGTTTGTACTACAGAATTAAGTTACAAATCTTGAGTCCATTCTCTTCCCCAGTTGCGTTTTCCTCATACGTAGCAGATGTTTATCTTGCAGAGCAATTTCCATTCATAACCCGCAGTTTAGAACCTGTTTTCTTCATAATCGCCCGACTTTAGATTATATAACTCCGTCGTCAAAATAAAAGTGTTTCTATTCTGAGCTCTAGGACTAAACCCTCCACAGCTATCTCGTAATCCTATTTCAGTCATGTAGAAATCACACATTAAAGCCAAATTGTTGATTTATTTCTAAAGCATTGGTATTATGGTTATTTTAGGAAATAATCCTTAAAGTCTTAAACGTTCAGTGGACTTTTCATATGAACTATTTTAATTTTCTGCCAATTTCACCAACATTTGTGTCAATAAATGTTCTTTAGTTGCTTATAAAGAAGGTGAATTTAGTTTTGGATGTTGCATTTTGACAAGCACAGTGTAAAGAAATTACTCGGTGTCTCCGATCCAAGTGACGCTGATATCTTGAGAAAATCAGTCTTAATCAGTATGCGTTTTGAGGAATCCTATGAGTTTAGAGTGGAACACCTACAGAGCAAGTTAAAAGTTCCTTTTGAGGGAAGTAATAATAAATAAAAATGTTTACACATTGTATACTATGTCTTCCTTCTCTAATTTTTATTCTGCATTGGGCTGTCTGCCAACAAAGCAAACAAATAGTATGGCTTTACTTTAAGCAAAAGAGTTGTCAATTTAGTGTCGGTATCCGTTTGTCACGAAGGTGGTGAAAAAATACTACAGTAAGTAGGTGCCCACGAAATTGACCTCACTGTCGACAGAAATTGAATGAAGATTAATTAGTAATTATGTATTTAACCACAGTATAGCAATTTTAGCAGCCATTTTCTAAATACATCAATTATGTCGCATGGAATTGCAGCTTGAAAAACTGGAAGACAATTTGGGTTCTCGAGCCGAGGACACTGAATCACGAGTCCGGAATTGCTGTAACATGAGCATTACAGAGAAGTAATGAAAAACGTCTTGACTATGTAATTCTTGGGGTCTCAAACCGAGGATACTCAATGAGTCTGGAATGGCTGTTACACGCATTACCGAGAAACTATGAAAAACGTCTCGACTCTGTTCGCTGTTCCTTCTTGGGGGCCAAAGGTTCAGGTATTTCCATTTGAGGCATTCAAGAATGCACGACAGATCATTAAAGGCCCAGAAATAGCAAAAGCAAAGGAATTCCGAGTCAGCACATGGCGACTAATTACGCACACGGAAATGATGGAGAAGTACACCTTTTTTCCACAAATACCTCGTGACGCATGTGCAACATTCTTGTTCCAAGAGTGGCAACACCGCAGACTGCTATTTGTGGCAATGACGCGCGCTCGATCATCTTGGGAAGCCTAGCCAAGAAACCCCGACTGGTTTTCTCGAGCCAGTCGTCTACGGGGTTCACCGAACTCCCCATAATTGGCCGTCCACTTCATCGCCTGCTTGCTCTTGACCGTTCTTTGTTCGTTTCTCTTCGACAACCGCCGGCTGGAATTCCAGGCTGTCTCACGCACCAGCCGCTAGAGGCGCTGAGGCTACTGGCTCGCTCAAGTTCATGTACTTCATGCAGCATCAATTACCTCGAGTACACAAATACTTTAACGGAATGTTCTTACGCTGTGACGGTCATCTGTTTTCCTTGTCCTCAAAATTGAAATAAGTGTCCAAAAGATAAAAATAGACTCCTGTCAAATAGCAAAAGAAGCACACATTTAGCTTACTTCTTTATAGACTAAAACAGCAAAGAATGATACTTCATTTTTATTCACTAATTTATGAAGAAACCTAATACTGGAATATTTCGAATTACAACAGCATAGTATTTCATAATTTAAACAATTCAATTAGCATTACGACTTGTCATCTCGCAAATTTGCATCTACTTTTCCAAAATGGTATTCCTCAAAACTCATTACGTTTTGCCACAGTCAAGATAATTATTTGAAAGGCTCCATAGGCATTGCGTTTGTCTTTCTTTTTTATGAGAAAAGATCAAACTGAAAAATAATTAAGTTTTAAATTTAAAACTTCAGAAACCTTTTTGTTTGTATTTACATGTATAGATTACATCGTGATTTCCAGATTTCGTTTGTGTTAGGATTATCATTTTAACAGGACATAAAATTTCACGTGTAACTGGAAAAGAAAATGAGAAAAGGAATTACAATGTATCCACCATTATTATTATTATTATTATTATTATTATTATTATTATTATTATTATTATTATTATTATTATTATTATTATTATTATTATTATTATTATTATTATTATTTGCTCCAGCAATGCTGCCAATCCAAGTTCATGGGAAACAAATATATTTTAAATCCTTCCCAATACGAAATGCAAACTGGCTTCCTTAATAGAGTTGAGATGCATTAATACTATCCACATTTATAGATATACACAAATACAAATAATTATATCTCTAGATAATCAAAGGGTCGGAGATAGCGGGACCTTTGTAAATTGGTTGCACCCTGCAACGTATAAAGTACCCCTTACTGTTGGCGAATTGAGACATGGAAAATCGTTTCGGAGCGAATTTAGTACATTAAAATCTGTAAACAGATCTTCCGTGAATGCCTCTCTGATATAAATGAGGAGAGAGCTGTACGTATATAAACAGTTCAAAAAACTTACACCTAGAACCCAAAACTTTATGGCGCTAACACTTCGCAAGATATAAGAAACCTGACCCTATAAAAAAACCGGAAAAACTTGAGTTACTTGACGCAGATTGTATTACTCAGAGGACACGTAAATGATATTCCCAGTGATTTGAGAAACCAAGCCACATACGCTGCCATGACGTCACAATAGGGCGCGGAGGTTCCAAGGACGAATTTACCTTGGTTGCCAAGGTACGCCTGCTGCGTAGCCGTCAATGTCTGGTTGCACTCACGTGCACGACCCACAGGCCCTCCGGACGCACGCGATAGGACGAATACCGAGAGGAATACTCTCATGTTCCCAAGAAGTAGCATTCAAAAAGTCTTTCATACTGTAGTTATTGTTTATTGTTATATACGTAGGTTAAACAATGTTTCATATTAAACTTCAAAGGGAAATTTATTAGTTATTAGAATGACCTGAAGTATGAATATACGTCCCAATCGAGTATCGAACCCAACCACTCCGCTGTGTTTGACAGATAGGTTACACATCAAAGAAGCACTTGAATGAGTTAGAGAGCTGCCATGTGAATTTCAAGCGTGGTGTCTAACAATCAACAGTGCAATTATTCCTAATAAAGAAATTAATTTTAGCTTAGAACTCTGCTGTAGTGTTTAACGCCCGCTTTTACTACATACGGCACCGCAGGCGGTGACACTGATACATGAAATGAAGATGGAGCACCGGTGGAATGAGGTGGTGGGGGAACCCTGAGAAAACCCGCCCCAGCGCCGCTTTGTTCATCATAAATCCCACATGCGGCCGCCTGGGATCGAACCCGTGCCATTTTGAGCTGAGCATGCAGGCGTGAGACCAGCAGTCGGAATTTTAGACTTTTACAAAGACTCGTAGGCAATTCTGTATCCTCTACATTGAAATGCAAGAGACGTTCTAAACCTCTCTCCTTGACGCAAACCCAACGAAGTAATTGAAGTTTTCTTACCTAGAACTTATCTGTCGCCGTATGAAATACCAAGTATGTTGCGTAGATTGTTATGAACTTTTAAGAAGTTTCGCAGGCCGAGTATTACGCCGTCTTTTCGCTATAAATATATCCCCAGATGAACGGCCAGCAATATTTTACATCTGTTTTGCACGCTGAAAGCATGAGCTGACGAATTAACTCCAAGGTTCTGCTATTGTGTCATTCTGGGCAATGCTAGTCATTTGGCACCGCCATAGTCGGATTGCGCCAAGCGCCCAGGAAATGACTACATTGTCATTTGTCAGTGAGCAACTGAGCAAGGTTAGACAATTATTGTTCAGTTTCCTAAGCAGCAATCCTTTTAGAACTCAGGGTTTCTGCTATAGGTTTTCTGTCACTGTCAAGCCCATGCACCACCAAAGGCGTGGTTGTTTAAAGGATTTGTATGTTGACGTCATTTCCAGTTTTTTCATGGGTAGGACACGATGATGAATGCCTGGCCTTGTCGATATTCAGAGACTCCAGAGGACGGAATGTTTGGACACCAGTGAAAGAAACACACGACAAGTGCCATGAGATTTCGTCACATCGCATTGAAAAGAAGGGGAGGTGAGGAAGCAGTGGCGTTCCAAGGGCAGCAATGAAATTCCCTGTTCAAGGATAGGCAAACAGGAGATAACTTGCCAAGGGAAATATAACTGTGCTTTCCTGTAGATCTCGTGGTCCAAATGATCTACAGAACGATCAACAAAGCTTGTCTGGAGGGATGAATCACAACATTCCTGCGTCTTAGGTTCTGCTCCATAAAATCCACTTTGAAACTGGGTAGAAGAAACTAAAAATATCTACGCTAAAAAGTCCAAAAAAAGTCTTTCCTTTTCGTGGAAAAATTGCAGCATTTTCTCTAAATTTGCTCAAATAATTTTTATTAAATATTGCTTATTTACACGATGAATATCTTATCTGCAGAATGAAGTCTCCTGTATGCTGAATGAATTTTGTATATTAGTGAATCATGCTAACTAGCCGGGAGGGCTCGGTGCGCTGACCACATTCCACCCTCCAGTACTGCACCCCACTAATGACGCCCGTAGTGGGCAGAGGTGGGGGATGCGGCGGCTGGGTGGTAAGCCTGTTGCGCTAGGGGTTTAGTTTTTTAGTAAATCATGCTAGATAGACAAAAGCTTACCACACTAAAAATGCGTCTCATTAAAACACACTTTTGTCCATTTTATTTTGGGTCAGTAACCATTTCAGAGTTGCTATTGATAAGAACTTTCCATCATCATTTTCATCATCTTTCTTTTCATTTCTGCGTCACCATTCTTTCGTTTGGTGTAAAGAGTAACTTCAAAACCGGCATATAGCGAACGTACAGGCTGGGAGAGATGGGAAATGGTTTGGTTATGGTTAAGCTGAAATTTGGTCAAATTTTCAAACTATTCAAAAATGAATTATGTCCAAGAATGCTTTGTATATTTTAGCTTATGGTGTTTGTTGTGAAAGCTCTTTACGCCTTGCATAAGCGACCATTTAAATACCCAAAAGCACACGGCCTGCATTTACTTCCAATGCCTTTTACACGACTTTTGAATTTTATTACACTTTTGTGCATTAAAATGTTTCATACGATGCAGTTTGTAATCAATCTGTTTCAAAGTTTCAGCAGAAATTCAGAAAGAATGAACTTGAAGAAAGTGGCTTATGGTTTTTGCTACACTTTTAAATTGCTGAAGGAATGACAATTCCATCACTAATGATATACTTTTTAATAAATTATACTTAAAGATTAACAACTTTTTCCTGAAACAACCAGGAAAGTAAATAATATTCTATGCCAGTTTTGCATATTAATGATTAAATAGTATGTTAGTATTTTCAGTTTTTCAAAATCACGATTTCTGCATATCTGGAGCAGCTGAATAATCAGCATAATAAAAGTAAAATAAGTGTTTTATTAAAGAAACATTAAAGATACATGAACTTTAAAACGTGTTTATAACTGGTAGAGCAATATGTGAAAGCAAACTGAAAACACTTAAATACTGTAATATTTAGAAAGTTGACCTGTGGATAAGCTTAAAGAAAAATTTCCTGCCCCAACCGGGAATCAAACCCGGGATCTTTGGGCTGAAAATCAGCACGCCTACTACTCAACTGCAGTCTAGGAAGGATCAATTTGTTAACGTCCTTTGATGCAGAGATAAGTTTATTAACTAATTTCAAAATTTAACGTAGAGAGATGGTTTTGTATTGTATTCTTGAGAAGATAAGGTAAATTTAATTCAATAGTTACAGAAATAGTGAAATAAATAAACTTTGAGGTCTCAAAAGTGCTAAGTGCTGTGGCGCCCTCATCAGGCTAGCACCTAGCTACCAAACGCAGTTACGCCACTGGAAAACCTTGGTTGCATGACACAAGTGTTTGTGTATTGCAACACAAAGACGAGGTTCTGAGCAACAAAGTCCCACTGGCTTAGCACATCTCTTGCTCCACACCCGCCATTAATCACTAGCTGACTCAAGTTTAGATCTACTGTCTTCCTCTAACTAGAATGTGGCTACCTACTTGACCAGCATTGCTACAACAAGAGCGTGTTTTCCAAGAGGCTTAAGCCTTGATATCTTGAAACTCTAGCCGTAATCTTTCTCAGAAAACGCTGGAATATTGATATCAAACATTCCTTACCGCCACATTCTCGTGAGAGAAACACAGTAGTTAATGTAGGTGGTACATCCATTTATGGCACCGTGAGCTGCCATGTGCTACTGTTCCCCTTTCCCCTACAGAGAACAGAACACCCTCAATCGTTTCCTCGTGAGTATGCTGTGGCTATTCTCGCCAGCGTTTAATAACAGCCAACTTCACTCCCATCTTCAACACCGATGAAGTATCACCGTCAAATTAAAAAAACTCTGAGGCAGAATTTGTAACATGTTTTTCTTTAAGGGCACACTCTACTGAAATTTCTGATTTCTATAAATTTCAACTTAATTTTCTTGACCATGTATAGTTAATCTTACAATGAAATAAATTTCAAAAAGTGTTAAATTCTCTCCCTTTGAAATCGTAAACAAAATTAAACTTTTAAATTCTGCACATTATTTCCGGATAAACTTTCACATAAAGTTTAAATTCTGCGTAAAATTAAACAGTTTCCTAGTGAAACAAATAATTTAAATATTTTTAATATTGTGAACAGCAATATAAACAATTATTGAAACCTATGCTTGATATCAAGAAAATGCTCGTTCGATCTCTTAACCCAGTTTCAAAGAACTCGCAACCAAATTTTCAAAAAGATACTGAACAAAACTTGCATTATGAACGGGAAAAACCGCAAGAAAATAACATTGCGAGAAATCAAGTTTAAATTTTCAGGCATTATGTGCGCACACTTGCGTACATCTATTTAAATGCTACTTTTGGACACTTAAAATTGCCCTAAAGGGCAAAATCACAAGCACTTTGAAAGATGTTTAGGAATTATTTCTATGAAAATGTAAAAAAAGACTCACTTTTTAATAAACGTCGAATATTTAGTGCACTTAGACAATCACTAATACATTATATTACCGCATAAAACAAAACAAGTATGGTCATACTTTCAACAATATCACTAATGAATTATGTTTATTGGAGGCCCAAGAAATCACACGATGCAATATTGTAGCAACAATAGCACTGCTTACAGTCCAACTGCCTTGTAGACAGTAATTTTGAATTTTGAACTGCTGGTGTTACTCTATTTAGAAGCACCAAGACACTCCCCACTCCACAGCGCGATTGCGCGTTCAAGGACAAAGACATTTTCCTGAGTAAATGACAGTAGTTGCACACTACGCAGAAATCACATTTGCATCGCTTGCCGGAATCTACACTGAAGATGCGGATATACACAACGTTCGCTACCCATATTGTAAAATAAATAACTGAATGTTGTGCTATTTTGGGTATTGGCTTTAAAAGGTTTCGAGAATAAGATTGTACTAAACGAAATGTTTTCACCATATTTCTTCTTTGCGCAATGAAAAGTAATCAAATGCGAAATATGAGACATTCTTACGCCACATTATTTCAGACGTCTCATTGTGCTGTAGGGTGGTAAACCTATAGCACGGAAAGCAAATTTTGGATCGTAAAAACGCACTTCCGACCCGGTATCGTTTGGAATCATGTAAATGTCGGCAAAAAGGGAAAAGATTTATCATATTAACTGCAAAATGTTATTTTCTAGTATAACCTGTGCAGCGAACTGCACATGCATTGCGTGCAGTGAATCTGAGTTTTGAGAACTCCATATTGACTTTGAACCCCTTACAAGTAGGCAGCTTCACTGCCTTAGCAAGAGAGCGGAACCCTCTATGCTAAAGGCGAAAGCTGTTGTCATGAGCTAACAAAAGAAAGACTGCTCTGAGAATACACACAAAGGGACAATGTTATTCACTGCATTACATCACTTGCAGACTATTACTTTGAGCTGTTATGAATAATTTGTTTCCAGGTAGGTAAGTTGGTACCGCCAAATACTCGTGGAACACACCTCACACGTGTTTATTTTCCCCGAGAGCACATGACAAGTTGCTGGGAGCGGTGAAGCGGAGCGGACAGGGCTTGCGATAACGAATGTCAAGACCAACTCTCACAAAACTAATGGAGGAATCAGTCACGGTTATTCCGTACTCTAATTGTCATTATTTGTATTATCTAAAACCTACACTTTCATAGAGAGAGAAATGAGAAAAAAGTTAAAATACATTTAATTGAGGATTAAATGTTTATCTTTGCATTTCCAAAACATTCGTGGTTTATTTTAATGTGTAGCCTCTCGAACGCTTTGTGCAAGGCTAATGACCCCACACTACCTTGGAGAAAATCGGGTATTGAAGTGTTAGTAGGTGAAAGATTTATTTGTATTATTCCTATAAATTAACACCTATATTTATATAAGATATAATAACCTTTATGGGAAGAAATAAAATTAAACGTGGGAATCTTACTACTAAAGACAAGACTTTCATGCAAATGCATGTTTTTTAGGAACATATGAACATTGCTCAAACTCAGTCCTTACCTATTTCATTACTTTCCGGTCCCAAATATGTGTACTTTTCCATACGTATTTGTATGTTTCGGCACTTTTGGGGATAAAAACAGGCATAATGCATATTTAAGGAATTTTTGGCTTTATGGTGCATATAATAAACATTATGTTCATTTTAAATACATGTTTTAATGCTTGAGTGAACAGCTCTACTTCTCGATTTCTGTGGCAATTATTTTACTCGTGTTCATCACTTTAAAATATATTTAATTTCCAGTTTCCTGGCTCTCTTGTGTAAAAAAAAAGTGAAGTGATGTAAGGAAATTGGTACAAGAATGATAGTGCATATTTTAGTGTATATTTCCTTTGATCGTGCATGATTGCATGCATATTTCGGCATTTTATAGTGCATGAAAGTCTCGTGTTTGCTTATTACTATGTCCGAGTCCATTATAACCCAAGGAAACAAAAGGGACTGCATTAGAGATATTCAAATAGATATCGTATGCAGAGTGCGTAGAAACAATGTACAGAAAATTGTGGAGTACAAAAGCAGTACTCAAATAACCATTTTGAGAGTAAGAACCAAACACCTTACTGCACTATATGCGTATTATTAGTTTCCGACTGTGAAGTATGTTTATGGAGTGTAAGATGTAAACAAAGCGTACTCTTGTACGGTATGTATTTGTGTCAAGAGTTTAGCTATGACCTTTGGTTGTCACAAGTGAACTTGAGATAGCGCTGTTGCTTTTTCCTCTCGCGCTGACGTTTTACATCCTGCTTATTACATTATATTACCGCATAAAACAAGGAAATTCTGATCATACTTTCAATAATATCATTAATGAATTATATTTATTGAAGACTCATGAAACCACACGATACACCTAAGCGAAAACCAATTACACCTAACCTGCTGCAGTTAAGGAGGGGAGGGGGGGGGGCGGCTCCTCTCCTTACGCCTTCAACAGGCCTACTCGAAATGCTTAGTTTGGTACTACCTCTATACTCTTACAGTCTCTGTACATTGTTTTTCCGCATCACTATGTGTGGCCACATTTCTTCCAAGAAAAAGGATCGTCATGATTGGTGGAGAAGCATGTTAATGTACTTACCTATGAGGATCGGCGAACACGAACTTCCTTAGTTTGAGATCCCGCAGGACAATCCCTTGCTCGTGGCACTCGCGGACCGTCTCCGCGATCTGCCTGAAGAGCCGCCTCGCCTCGGGTTCCCGAAGCCTCTTCCTGAGCCGCACATGCGAGTGGAGGTCTCCATAGGCGGGTGGGAACACGAGGTAGAGGAACTTCTCGCCGAGGAGGACCTCGTGCAGAGAGTTGATGTGTGGATGTGCATCCACTCGATAATGCGCTGAGAGCAGACCGCCTGCTTCCCTTCCGACAACCTGCGCACAACAACCAGCCGCTAAAACAAATCTTACCTGTCAAACTCATTCAGCAAGTATTGCTTCTGTTCACTATCATATACATACATTAGATAAAGTGTGATACAGCATGACTGCTAAACTATGGACACCACTGAAATAGGGACATTTCTTTCAATAACCTAAGTCAGACGCTGGACAAATCAAGAAACCTTCAACCCTTCTCAAAAAGTAGTTCTAAATCCTAATGAGAGTAGAACACAAGACCTAGGGAATGGCAACAAGATTCCAAAAATAAAAGAACTGCATGAGAGTAAACCTATGTAGCTTCTTTCCAAAATTGGCATCCTCAGCCATCCGTGACGCTCTTACTAACCAGTCTATTTTGGGCACTTCCCTAAATGCAACCACAGAACTCCACTGCACTGCATACCCTAGAGCTCTAGGATTATCCCAATAAAGAATTTTACTTCTAAGAGTATAAAGGCGACTATATAGGCAATTTTGGGCAGCATGCTACAGCAGTTCAGCTAGTAAGGGCATCCATATAAGTACTTTATCTCGGCCGCTGTCATTTTTAACATAACTTAATTGCGAAGCCATTAACCGACGTTTTTGCTGTTTTATGTAGATTCCTTTCACACAGGAGTGGATTTATATTAAAGAGAACTTGCGTAGTCGTCTTCCCGGGCTTCTACTTTATTGCTACGCATTTGATCAGAACGCGGGGGTTTTTGGGGGTAAAAGAGCTGCATGATGTTTTGGAGGTGTGTATATATAGTCAATGTGATGTTTGACAGATGGCCCTAATTGTGTAGTCCCCTTCCTGTGACTTCTTATATTTCTTTCATTCAGTGATTGGAACTCTCGATCATGGAATCTCAATTCTCTATTTGCCTAGTAATTGAGGGAATTTAAACATTGAGGCTGGCAGATACACTGAATATGAATCGGAGTTCTCCCAAATTCCTGCCCCCTACAGCCCGAGTTATTTCACTCTGCTAAAAATAATAGTTTCCATTGTTAGTAGTCGCTTTTAGATCAGCAAACTACATTTCTCACGTATTACATCTGCTATTTCTGTCAACACATTCATTAACCCAAAGGAATACAAATCTTTTTCTTCTCAAATATTAAAAGGTACTCCCAACGTTTGCTACAGCACATGAAACTTACTTTGTTTTTTCTAATTTGCGTTGTCACATCGGAAGTAAAAACTGCTGGTGTCCGTAAAAGGTTTAACTATTTGCTTTAAATTCAGTTTTATTGGCTGTTAAAACAATGAAACAAACATTCTCACCAACATTCACACTTTCATCTGTGGAGAATACAGAATTAACCCTATATAAATAAAAGTCCACCAGTCGCGGATCAAACCTTGGACCCAGAACTTAGACCGCGGTTGCAGTAAGAAAATGTAGTTTCGTATATATACCAAATCCGTAAGAATGTGTTTAACTGTCTGCCTTAAACATCCTCACTTATATTTTGTAAGATACAGCGTTTTTAGCTTATAAATTACAACTTGTAAGTTTTAGGAAATGCGTGTCAACTGAAAAATTTCTCGAAAAGATAGTAAAACGCAAGGCAATATACACAACAGTCACCTACTTTCTACTGCGGAAAGTTCTTTTAGCTTGGAAGAAATAGTCCACCATCCTATATACAGCAGAGGTGCTCCACTTGTGCAATTTAGAACAGTGTAAATTGGCACAGTTTGCAGATTCTACGACCAGCGCCACATTTAGCAAAGTGCTAAATTCTTTGCAAATGTTCAAGGGTCTGGCATTCGCGAAACCGACTGGCGCCTCACCGTTTGCCATTATGCAAACTCTCGGCTCTGCACTAATTTGTGACTCTGTTTTTAGTTTTCGAAATCAACAAGTAGATGTTGCAACGCTAAGGTATAAGGCTCACGAGGTATTTTTAATCGTTTCGCAGGCTGGCAAAAGTAATATATCGTCTTTGCTTGCCAAGTAAACAATGCAGCACCCACTTGCTGCAACAGTGTGGAAGTTCCTTTTATTTTTATGTCACATGCATGTTATAATCTAGGTAGTGTGTTCCTCTTACGAGAATAAGGCTGAAGAGCTAGCAGATTCGACAATTATTCTGTCATCAAAAGCCAGCGACTTTCTGGGCTTCTTTCCATGACATCCCCAACTCGTCTACGTTTTGCTAGCTGCTGAAGTTTCCTTTTGTCCAAAAGGGCATGAGCTACGCTACAAACCCGTCATTTAACACAAATACGGTACGTTTAGTACAACGCGAACATATCACTCAAAATGAACCGCTAAGACAACAACACAACTTGGAACATTGTGATACATTGATTATTCACTAAATGTTGCAAACAACGGCTTTTAATTAAATGCTGGTCGTGTTTTTTCTGGTGCAAATATAAAATATCAATATAGATAACTGATATTTTCTGAAGTGCTCTTCATTCCAAATGACTCGCATGACCAGTAAACCGCAAGAGGTAAACAAAAAATGTAGATCTCGTTAAACTCACACAATGTGTCAAACTTTTTATGGAGTTAACCATTTCCAAATATTTCTCGTTATTGGTTTGAATTTTCCACTATTTACACTTTTCTAAAACAGGAAATGGTTGTTTCTTTTACTTTCCTTCCCCTCCCCCTTGGCCATTTAAGGACATTCGAATTTCAAAGACATAAGATTTTACTACTGCTTAAAGCCCACTGTGCCTGCAAGGAAATATACAGTAGGACAATTTCTACAATATCTCTATTAACATGAAGTTGCAATAATAATTTGTTGAAAAAACGGGTATAGAAAGCCATGTAAATGTGACAAGGAATTTTTTGTAAATAAAAAGTAAATTTCAAAACTTGGGACGCCGATGTACATTTGCTGAAATACATGCAAGGAAAGTTTGTTATGGTTTTCAATTGAAATCTGCTTCGCTGGGTAATGAGTGACATTTCTATGTTTTTTTCTTGTTGGTTTTAGCATTTATTACGTTTGTATAGGTGCTTCTAGCGCGATCCTTGAAAGGGAGGGAAATCCGAAGAGCGACCAGATCCGGATAACGACGGACATGGACGGGGTCCCTCTCGTTTCCAGTTTTAACGCATCCGATGCTCCCCGAGCTTACCCACAAGCACCTAACCCTCTGATGGGGCCCACACAAAGGCGAATTCGGACTGCCCAGTTCCAACCGACGACAGGGAAGAAACCTTCATAGAGCGCACATATACCGCCCAGCCGCAACCACCCGAATACCGTCGCCTGATCCTACAATCCTGAAACAGATGACAATGAAGGAAATTATGGGTACAGGAAATGTGGAACAGGAAAGACTTGGTAGCAGAGGAACCACCTCAGCATTCGGCTACTGACCTGAAGAAACCACCAAAATCCTATGGGTTAGAGTGGGCGGTCGTCGGGGATCTAATCAGGGACCTCCCGAATGCGAGACGGTGCTATTTTATTACGTCTGTAATATTGCAGCACACATTTGAAACATTGGAAAACCTAGTCTTAGTTGTACAATGTAGCCGTTGGAAAACGAGTTCAAAATGTGCTGCTGACAGACAGCACATGCATATTGCGTTTTCTTCTGTTTTGTTCAGGCGCGAAACAAAACGTTATAGCCTTAGCAATAAAATGCTTTTAAGTGCCAACAGTTGTAGAAGCATGTGGAGATTATGGCTCGTAACTTGTTTGCTCAAACGAATGAATGGGCGTGTGCAGACGAGCCACGCGCAGCGTCTGATGAAACCGACAGACCAAGTTGCCCCGACGACCGCTTCCCGTGCATTGGCACCACGTTGCTGGCTGCGATCACAATACGTAGGGAGAGAGGGGCAGCAGCGGAAGCTAGCGGAGGGGAGCGCTGCCGCTGCGTCATATCAGCTCTCGCTTCTATTCTCTTATATACCAATTGTTTTTGAATAAGGCTTTAGGGCATCATTTTAACTGGCTGAGCAGCTTAGTTGGTGCGGCACTTGAGGGTCCCGGAGTCCACTCCCGGCTGAGGGTTGGGAGTATTTCCCTACCGTTCCCAGCATCCAGAAGCATGAATCAAAGTGTAAGCGTGATCTAATGTATAAATCCCAAACAAAACCAGATATCAAATGACAACTGTGTACCCACCTAGGAGTTAACACCATTGCCGACAGACTATGTTCCCAAAGGTAAAAGGGCAGCTGGTGTGACCATTCCAGTTAAATGCGAGATATAAATAAACAGTTCTTGAGAGCATCAATGTGGTCTTACACCTATTACCTTAACAAGAACGAACATTAATATTTTAATGCTTACATAATAGGTTGCAGTTTTAGACTAAAAAACAATATACTAGGGATTCAAAATATGGTTTAAAATTAAATAGCTTTATATACGTAAATTAAAGTAACCAACAAATGCAAACCCCGACATAAGCAGGTACGATTGGAAGGGGGGGGGGGGTTTATGGGTGTAGTACCTTTGCAGATATCAGATTTGTTTTTTTATTAATCACCGATAGCTTACCAAAAGTTTTCTATATGTACCTCAACTTTTCCACTGAAGAGCAGTTTTCTATGAATGAAAACACGTGCTCCACCCATGTCGTGTGTGAGAGGGGTGTTGCAACAATAAACGCGGTTTAAAATATTTATGCTTATAAATTCTCATTTAATGAGAAGAAAGTTTGGATACTGGCAGTTTAAGTCTTTTTTTTATTTCTCTACCATCTGAGACATTGTTTACTGAAAGAGTGTGATAAATCATGTAGTCTCATTGCAACAAGTATTTATTATTTTATCCAAACTCCTCAGGTTACACATAGTCCATTTAAAATACGTTTTAGCAGTAATATTACGAATGGGCCAATTAGACAAGACACCCAATTTGCCAAACTGCGAAGAAAGGTCCGCAAATCAAGGATACGTGGCTGATTGGCAGGCAGGACGCGGAAAGGTTGGTCACCCCTGGAATTTCAAAGCGTCTGGGTGGGAAGCCGGTCTGGCCCCCTCCTCTGCAGCGGCTGTCGACCGTTTCGCTCAAGGTTACATCTGCAGCAGCATCCGTCACCGGAAGGGATTCTAGGTTCCCTTTTCTTCAGCGAGAGGCGACACTTAAATGAGGACTTCCTGCCCCCTTCCTTTCGAGTTCAGGACCACTATAATTGACCGTTAGTCATACCTTCATTCTGTATTCACTTGTCTTTCAATGCCTCATCCCGGATGTTGGTTTTGTACAAACAACGCTACCTCATTCTACTAAGCCGGATATGACGACGGATGATTATGCAAATCCGAAGATTGTCTTGACTTCTAAGACATTATGAAAAAGCTACTACAAAATTTAAACAATTGTTAATTTCTAACACTATCCCCAAATAAGAAATGCTTTTATTCAGGACTTATTCTATGCATCTGGGTAACTGGACACAAGATTTGTCTCTTGTTATAGCCACGCCTGAAACATTTATCTTTATTTGGCAGCTAGGATACCTTTGCCCAAAAGATCGCTTTCATCCGACGAGTCGAAGCTGAAGAACTATACTGTCCAGACGTAAGTAAAAGGTGATGACATTGTAATAGTGCTATCTTCTAGAACAAAGTAAACAAAAACAACAACACAGACAGCCAGTCAATGAAATGATGACGTGGATAGTTGGTTCGATAAGAGCTCGAGTAATGGAGGAACAAAATTGCTCACGAACCAGACGGAGCATAGGAAAGACATTTACTCTTCACGACACACAGGTTAAAAGAGCCATTCTACCAGTATACCGCTAGAGTGCGATAAATACGGCGCACTTCTCACGAAACCCCATTCCGTTAAGGTTAATTTATGAATCATTGATAAAATGAGGTCTCTGCAACGGATATTGTGACCATAACCCAGTTTCGCTCAGTCAAGAGCTTCTGCTTCACGAATATTGTCGTTCATGGCAAACCAGATGTTTCACAATCTCTACCGAGTTGAGATAATATGTTTGGCTCTGTGTAGGAAAATAACCGCGACCGAAATGGCCTTGCTAAGGATATGGTGCAAAACTCAAGGAATTTGACCGTATTCCAAATAACCCCGGAAGCATTCAGTGATATTTAAGCGGCAATCAACTTATCATAGGTTATCAGGCATTTGCTCCTTCTTCTGAGCGCTTGTATACACTGATACAATTTGAATTTTAGATCAATCATATACGATTCCAAGGTTCTGGACTTGAAATGATACACGCCTCTGTCATCGACTGCTAAAAATACTCCATGTAGATAAATTGTAATGATGATTATCTTGTAGCCTTTTAATAGTGTACTTTGCTTCATTTATGTATGCACTCAGTATTTTCTTCGATCAAAATAATCTTTGGATGATTCATTCTATTTACAACTCAAAGAAAACAACTAAGGTCACTGGGGTGTCAAGGGAACTACAAAAATACCACAATTCTTGATAACAGATTATCTCCAACCAATCAACTAATTCAGTGCATCTTAAAACATCCAATGATTCAGCAATCATTATACACACTACTTTTTAAAATGCACAAACATTGGGAAAATGTATACACATGAACAATTTAGGTTTTATTAAGTCTTAAGAATAAAATCTACTTTCTTTTGTGTTCTTGGTAAAATCTGTTTTTAGGATTTCAAATGAAGTCGGAAAGGCACCAAATTAAAACGACAATTAGATTTGTCTGTTTAGTGGTAACAACATACTGATGTCATTTAGATGCCATGGATGTGTCACATGGTAACATTAGTGGGGGTGAATGAAGATGAGTACAAGGAACTTTTGGCCTGGCTTCGTTATACATGAATATGCACTAAATATTTTTTAGAATTAAAAGCATTCAAGAGAATTACGCCGCAATATACCTGTCTGTATGTAATTTTGCATACAAAGAAATGCCAAACAATTGTCAGTTAAAACAAACTAACTTTGGTGCAAGCATATTTCAGTAGAATTGAAATTTAAAATGCATGACCGAATATGCAGCAATCCGAATAAATGTGTTAGATAAGAAAAACGGCCCTTTATTTCCTATTCCAATTAAGCAGCATTTTCACAATGTCAAGCTCTAAAAACTACAAAGAAAAAAGCCAAAAGACAGACAAGAAACGATGTTAGTTTTCAGTTCTCTGGTTTTCATTTGGCGGCACACCCATTTTCAAATTGTTCTACACGCTGTGACTACTTTTCGGCAAAAATAATCTTAAAAATAACAATAAAAATGAGATGCATTTTCGTTCAAATGTTTGTATGGGATTTTAGTAAACAAAAGTATGTAACATTTTATGCAAAAGACTGAAGTGTCATTTATCAGTTATTTTCTACCAAACCATTCCCGAAGAAAAATTAAAAATTTATGTGTATGATTTATAAATATACTATAAAAGCACTGCATCGTGTAGAACAATTTTTCAAAACAGTAATACAAATTCGGGAACTGATTTGAAAACTAATGAAATTTGGTGTATTATTGCCAAATGAATCTAACTGAAATCGTGGAATTTAGGAATTTCAAATATGGGTATCTATAAATAAGAAAAGGAAAGGAAAGTGCTTGCTTACCTTACACACTAGTTCCTCTTGAGTACGCACATTGACACATCTGTACAGAGTACTTCCTTCCACCTGTTCTAAAATCAGGTACTTATTTCCCACTAGGGACGCAGAGAATTGTTTATTTGGAGAGGAGGCACACGGAGGGGGTGACGAGGGCTGGAGGTTCGGACAGAACTGATTCACACACGAGACTTGCTGCTGTTGCTGTTGTGGCTGTACCGTAACAGTCTGTAAAGTCCCGGGTTTCTTGAGGAGATCACAGTCCGCGACTCCACTACCGTGATGTGACGGCGATCTTTGGGCCGTTTCTTGAATTATCTGTTCATCCTTGTGCCTCATGAGTAAACGGTTCATCACTGGGGCAGGCCTCTCCACTTCCATTGTAATCACAAAAAATATAACTTGACGCACTCAAAACACACGATCACACCCTCACTGAGTCTTCACTTTACAACTTTAGGGCCGAAAATTGTAAAGGGTAGCTAGCTATCCAGGCACTTCTTCAATGACACTTTGTGCAGCCGCGAGTCTATTTGAACTTGTAACCACATCGGTTTAAAACTTCGGAATGAGTCCACGCTTTGCAAGCTCTAACTTGGAACGCCAGTGTTGCCTTCCTGGAAAGAAAGAAAAAAGAAATGTATGAAACACCACTAATTAACCACTCCTACTGCAGAATATGCAGCCCAAAATCCTTTGTTCTTTCAAATACAGCGCGCCCTATACTTGGCATGCGCCACTGCGCCAAATCAATAAGCGAAAAGACGTTTTGAAGCAATGATGTTTATCACGCACATACTGTGTCCCTCCCACGAGAATGTGGCTATAAGGGATGCGTATGACAACAACTCGCAACATTTTCTGAGTAAGATTACGGCTAGAGTTCAACATACCAACAAGGCTTAGACAATACGCTCTTGTATACGCTGCACGATGCGCATATGTTAGGTACAGTATGTTAACGCGACTGCCAAAACGTGGTTTGTTACTTCGCGTTTTTCCACCAACTAGATCACAAGGTCAACCAATGAAGATTCAGCGTACTGTAAAACTAAAGATTTTAGTATACGTTTCGTAAAAGTTCCAGACTCAAAATTACGGTTTATTGCTTATGAAACTAAAATAAGAAACGTCTAGTTAGCTCCATATTTTGGAGCTGAAAAATGTATATTTGTATCGGAATTTTAAATATCAGTTATTAGGCCTCTTAAAGAGTATAAGACGAAGTGCTACAAATACAGAAATAAACACAAATTTCCTAAAACAAAACAAAACAAAAGAATAAAATACTTAGGTCACTAAAACATTCTTTCAGTTTTCTACAAATTGCTTTACACGAAATTTCAGCTGTTCCATGGAAAAATTGAGAATACAGCATCTTTGAGGAACTATAAAATTTATAAAAACAATTTATTGCGACTATTGACTTTATAAAACTCAAATGTTGACACTTGCGTATTCCTAATTACAAGTTAACAATTTGCGCTCTTGAATGAAAAAACACCTGTTAAGAAATATCTGTTTCGCTTGATTGTTTTTCTCAGAAACCCCATGCTTAAATGTCACAATTCTCAATCATGAATATTGAAAATAAACCTTTCAAGCGTTTGTCACTGTTAAATATTTGTGTGACCTTAACCCTGTCACAGCCGAAGTTCAACTAAACACTTCCTTCTATTTCACACATTTAAAACCATTTGACTTTAATTGTATGTAAACATGAAATTTCTGGTTGCTCACCTGTTGTTTGTAATAGCTTGTTCCTGAGAGGATAACGTTCCAAAGTTTGACCGTCGGTAGTAACGAGGGATGTTCGTCTGGCCCTAAACGACGTCGTCTCCGTTGCCCGGACTGGCCAACTTTTGGGCCGGTCCCCGCTCAGAAACAGCTCTCACAGCACGACACGATACGCTCGCACGCCATTGTGCAACTGAACGCCAACTCTACCGGCTTGCCCGTGAAGTACTGCTTGCATCCGCCGTCGCAACACCAGCGCCCTGACGTACCTTACCACCATTCGCCACAAATCAATCGATACACAAGGCACAATTTGTGCCAATATATCAATTTGCTCTACCAGCCCATCCAGTGGTCGATATCCCCCAATATTTGTTAAAATAACAGCGACTTAACTGGGGACTATTTTCTTTGGCGGCGGATGGCGAAACTAGCCCGCAACTCAGTTATGAAATATGAATGGCAGTTTCCTTTGCGTATGATCAGAAAAGCAACCAGTTCCAGTGATGAGTGATGACACAAGATTATGTGTACAGGAAGGGGATTTAAGAGTGGCATTGTTCAATTATTCATACATGAATATCCGTTCGCGTCGCATTGCTTTCAATGTCATTGTTGCGTTGAGTGTCGTCATCCACTGCACCGATACCACTGCAATGGGGCTATGACATTGATGCCTGGCGTTTAATTGGGCCGGTTGTCGCTGCAAGTTATTTTGAATATCTGCTAAACCAGGAAAATATGTATGTGTTTCCAAAGTGTGTCACATTCTATAGTTCTAAGTAACCTTTAGATGGTAATTATTATTTATCTATGCCAACAAAAACACCAGCATTAAATTTTTGGTATAAATAATTAATATAACGGCACATTGTTAATGCTCACAACTAGAAAAGAACAAATAGCGGCTATCAGTGGAGTAGACTGACTATCAGACTCGGGTATGTAACCCAACGAATATTGCAAAGTTCGTTAAAATATGACCCAACCTAAACAGAATTGTCCTTCGGAGTTTTCATCTTTTATCACTGTCTGAAAGAAATGTTCGATAATACTGAGAATATGATTCAAAAGAGATTCTGATTCACTGTGAGAAATTACACATGTAAAACATAAACCTCTTCAACATATATGTAAGGAACGGTACAGAGTTGTTCTTCACTATTAATGTCAGAAGTTTTACCTAATATTAATTAAGCATAGAAGGCATTAGAATTTTCTTTCTTAATTCCATGTGTCATGATGGCACTCACAAGTGAAGTTGCACGAAAAACGGTCGACTTTTCCAAGTGCTTTTCCAGAGAGGCGTCATATATTGATAATTCATTGAAATATTTAATATGATTGCCTCTGTTTTAAGATCCTTCATTGTCATTGTGACCATGAAAACAAGTGCCTGTCTTCCTAGAAAATATACAGCCCATCCAAAATAAGAAAGTTAAGCTGCATTTCTTTTCACTTCATTGTTATGCCGTTCAACTGCGAGCTTGTATTGATTATTCAATGAAAATTCTATTCCTGGATTTATCTTAGAACAACCGAGGCAAACAAAAGCTCTGCCCAATATAATCGTAATAATCATTTTTGGCGCCATAATTAATTAACGTTAAATTAGTCAATATTCTCAAATCGAGTCATAGTCCACCACACTATTTCCAGAATAACTACCATTTCTACAAATGTCTATCTCGATTAAGTAGATAGAGCAATAAACCGAGCGAGATGGTCCGCTGTAACATGTGAGGCTCGCATTCGGGAAGTCGTGGGTTCGAATC
Organism: Tenodera sinensis; assembly: GCA_030765045.1. NCBI lineage: Eukaryota > Metazoa > Arthropoda > Insecta > Mantodea > Mantidae > Tenodera > Tenodera sinensis. The sequence goes on from CM060964.1 coordinate 320,330,243, forward strand.
CCGGGCCGATCTTTCATTGCTTTTTTCGGGGGTTTCCCCAGGTCGCCAGGCAATAATTACATGCCTCGAATTTCCTGTCCTTCCATTCGTTCCATTAAAAATTTCATTCATCGTTCATCCCGTTGGTTCTTTTAGGGTCGCAAGTGTCAGTGAAGGTGTTAGGTGCAGCTTGGCAGGGATGATATGCCCACAGGAACTCTTTCCGTCCCTCGTCCGTAGGATCCAGGCGGACAAGAGGGCGGCATCTGGCGGCTTTGGACCCCGCGCCGAGGTCCCTCTGAGGTGGCCCCGGAAGACCTGAAGACTTCGAGGTATAGTCAAATTTGGAAGTCTAAGGGACCTCTGTCAATGGGTGTGCCTTTAGTCTGGATCTGGCGGCCTGGTGTCTCCTGTCACCTCATCCTTCCTCCAGGGGATGCCCCCTTAGGGGCATAGGTGCAATAAGCCTGGCTTCAGTGTCAACCCCCCTCCGCATCTCTCCTATTCCTAGAGCAATAAGCATTTGCACAAGAGTGAGTAAAGAAAGTCATGTGAGTGCAGCACACCAGATTCGTCACCTGTTCATTACTTGGTTAGTCACAGAATACGTAGGTTTCGCAATGATTTTTGACCAGGTGAGTGGCTGAGCATTCGTCAGATTTAGGTTTCTGGATTACTGAACCCCGTTGTTCAAACCCTGATTCATCACCCGTCAAATACTTGAGTCAGTCGACCCCTGTTTTTTTTTTTTTCTTCTTTTTCTTTTTATAACTATCGACGACTCTGTGTCGATGGTTCAGACGTCTCGACTCATTAAGAGGGTTTAGCTGCTGAGTGTGCCAAGAACTAAGAGCAAAATCAGGTCGGGTAAATCGCCACCTACCTATCCGTTTAGTAAGGATTTACCCGTGTAGTATATGAAACAATTACATTGTCAGTTTATGAAAAGCTTCACGTTTATATCATCTAAACGTGTACAAAGTCATAACCAGTATGCTTGACTATGACTCTATGATAACGCGCGGAGGGGAACTTAGCACCTCGACCGAAAAATGACCTTTTGTGCCTATGCCCTTGATGGAGTACCCCGGGAGAATGGATGAGGCGAATGGATCCGAAGGGCGGCCGGAGCGTTGTTGTTGTAGTGTTTAACGCCCGCTTTTACTACTACGGCACCGCAGGCGGTGACACTGATGATACATGGAATGAAGATGGAGCACTGGTGGAATGAGATGGCGGGGGAAACCGGAGCACCCGGAGAAAACCCGCCCTGACGCCGCTTCGTCCACCACGAATACCACATGCGGGTCCCTGGGATCGAACCCGGGCCACCTAGGTGGTAGGCGAGCGCGCTAACCGCTCGGCCACGGCGCCGCCGACCCGGAGCGTTGTCACGACAGAGCAGAGGGCAGGGACCCTACATTGCCCCAGGTAGAAGTACCTCGGCGTAGGCTGGCCCATCCCGATTCCTCTCCTACCCCTACGGGTTCGTACTCCCAAAGGGGGCGCGGGACTCGGAAACCGGCTCCCCTCTCCCCTCGGGCTTGTATTATCCCATGGGGGGCCCGAAACCCAGTAGACTCGCCTTCCAATCCGGGAGATCAGATTTGCAGGCCGCAGTTGTTCCCTCTGCCGTGCTGCTGCCGCGACGCTCGCCGACGCTTCCAACCCTGAAAGAAACCTAACGGGATGAAGGGTGAAATGAAATGATTAAGTAACGAAATGGAGGGCAGGAAATCCGGAGGAATTTACTTCCCAGCATTCGCGTGGCGACCCGATGAAACCTCTGATAAAACCCATAGGTCAGGAAGGTCGGCTATAGGGATCGGACCCACGACGTCCCGAATGCGAGCCACAAACGTTACCGTCTAAGCCATCCCGCTCGGTAGTTAGATCCTTTAAGATGTGCTAGCTATGTGATGACTTTAAAATTCCGTTTTCTTTGGATGACCAGGAGGGATGGGAAAAACGAATATCGACTTCCTATTTGAAAAAGGTAGGAGCATTGGAAAATTCAAACCGATAACAGGAAATGTCCTACAAATGGTTAAAACACACACACATGCGCGCGCGCACACACACACACACACACACACACACACACACACACACACACACACACACACACACACACACTCACACCTACCGACCTTTTTAGGGAATTCAAAGCATTTACCTCTGGTGAAATCTCAATTAGGAATGTTTGGGTGGAGTCTATTACAGTTAAGTAGAAGAGAAAATAATAAGCTTGAGAATGTTTATTATTACCAGTTCCAAAGTGGTGAATGTCCTAATCTAACTAATGGTATCACGGTGACGAGGAAACTCCACGGCCTACTGTTCTCTTGCCGGATTTCCTATTTGTGACTAACTTGAATAAACGATGCTCGTGTGTTTGACATTTCCAAACCTTCTGAACACTAAAATTTTCCGGTGAAGGGGAAGCCATATGATTACGATGTTCAGTTAGCGGCCATCGTACTCAGGGGTTAATTTCCAATGTCATTCTCACATCCATGGTGAATTTAAGAATCAGTTTAAGGATTTCTGCTGGAAAAATATTTTAAAATTTCAACTTCAAATTATACCTTTTATCTCTCTATTCTTTTCAAGTTCGTGAGTGAATGCGTTTTAGGGAATTTATGTTTTCGTAATTGCAGATGCTGAATATAAGTACATGGTTTAGTTCTTGTAATAAGTTTATCAAAATCGGCTTTAATATTATTCTTTATTCTGTATTTTATTAGCGTGCTTTATCCATAATTTTAGAAAAATATTTTTTTTTTTTTTTTGAGTTTCAGGAAGTCTCTTCTGGAAATTCCAATTCCAATCACACGAAAGATCAAGGTTAAACATGCATAAATTAAATTAAATTATTTTGTTGTTTAACGACGCTGTCAATTGCCAGGATCACATCAGCGTCGCCGGTGTGCCGGAATTTTGTCCCGCAGGAGTTCTTTTACATGCCAGTAAATCTACTGACATGGAGCTGTCGTGTTTAAGCACACTTAAAAACCATCGGTCTGGGCCGGATTTGAACCCGAGGCCTTGGGATCAGTAAGCCAGCGTCTAACCAACTGTTAAACATGCAGGCAGATTTTATTCTCACTTGATTGGAGCATCCCAGATTTCTTTTTTAATTTAGGCACTTTTTCATCAAGGGAACGCATATTACACCGACAAAAATTCAAAATTTGATTTTTTTGTCTTAAAAATAATATTGTACTTCAATAATATCACATTTGTTTTGGCGTAACGTCATAGAAAAAGGTCCACGTGATGATTTAAATAACACTACACGTGTATCATGGCTGCCACGCCCACTGTATGATCCACTGACTTCCATTTATGCTGTTCTGTAGTATCCAGAGGTATTCTACTGGCCAAGCAGGAGGTGTGTGATCTGTTTACCTTTTCGCACATGCAGTGGCACTTGCTTTACATGATTATTATAACTTCGAGCAATGTCTTCAAATGGCAAATTGTCTTCCACATACCCACAATTCTTCCCCGATGCACCTCCGCAATATTTGTATACATCACGTTAGCTACAGTTAAGGATGCCCATCTGTGAAATTTTGAAAATCTACAGTTTTGATTGAATTGATTTGAAATTTTAACACAACAATCACTTTATAGTGAGGAGTAACTGTGCTAAATTTCATACATTTAGTCAGATTAGTTGCTAACATATTAATATTTTATTACATTTTTTTAGTATTTGTATAAATGGTTCCCCCATGGTGCAATTTTGATTTGAAAAACTTAATAATTTTCAGTTATATTATATAATAGAATGTTAGCAAATTGATGAGATAATTTATTAATCTTGTTATTAGTTTGGATAAAAATAAATTTTAAAGTTTAAAATCATTATTTTTTTCATTTAAATTTCGAAATGTCAACTTTAATGTTTAATTACTCATTTAATTATTCACGTTATGAAGAAATTATCTGATCATTTCTTTTTAATATTATTTCTAAGCAGGTACACCAAATTTCATGTATAAGTACTGAAAATTGCATCATGTGGAGCGTTTTAAAGAGCAAACAGTGCTAAAAATAAAAGCATGGAAAAACTAAGTTTGAAGTCATGGCAAGGATAATGGAAGTGTATTGATTTAAATGGACATGACCACTTACAGGCAATCAGTTAGACGGCCACGTGACATAGTTAAAACGGCCATAAGGGTATAAAAAGCATATCAAAATAAAGAAGAAGTTTTATACTATTTGATAAAACAAAAATCCATTTTTGGAAATTTTTGAAATGTTAAGCCTTTTTCACAGATGCGTATCCTTAAGGAACACTGGGACTGAATTCTCTAAATTTCAATTTTACATCTCTTTGAAAATTGGCAAACTTAATATGAATAAATAAAGAAATGACTGTGCAAAAGCACAATCTTCTAGCTCAAACTGTTTCTCAGATAATATAATTAAATACTGTAAGATGGGGTAATATCAGACGGAATTTTAATATCCTTTAAGATAGCTTCGCATAGAATATTCAATTCACGTGACAAAAAGCGCGAGGTATATAGACGACATTGAAGAATAATCTGATCAAAGAACATGAACCTAAAATATTATATAAGTAACCAGATTCTAACAAAATAAAACTGTCCGATGTTACCCATGTGATGGGGTAATTACGGACGCTTATTGAATTTCCATCCAAAGTTCCGCATTTCCCTCTCATTTTCGGACTCACCATTTTTTTAAATATAAACATGGTTAGAAATACTGTTTACATGCTTACAAAAAATTTACATGGTTAGAAAACATTTGACATACATATTCGAAAATATTGATTGATAATGACAATCAATTCATAGCATAAATCTTGAATCTGCAATATGTTCTCAGTGAACAAAAATTTAACCTTTTCTTCTTTAAGGTTCACCAACACTTGCAAGTTGGTGTTTGTCCACTCACTCACTCCCTCCCTCCCTCACTAATAATAATAATAATAATAATAATAATAATAATAATAATAATAATAATAATAATAATAATAATAATAATAATAATAATAATAATAATAATAATAATAATAATAATAATAATAATAATAATAATAATAATAATAATAATAATAATAATAATAACAACCCAAGGCTCAACCCTTTCGGGGCCAAGGTTTACTGCCCAGCCGCTGCGTCCCCCACCTCTGCTCACTACGGGCGTCCTGAGTAGGGTACAGTACTGGAGGGTGGTACGTGGTCAGCGCCCCGGTGCCTCCCGACCGGTTATGCGGTCTGTGCAACCAGCATCGCTACTTTTCAATCAAGTAGCTCTCAATTGGTCCCCCAGGGACCTAACGAGGCTAAGTGCAACCAGGACCAGGTCTCCCAGCGGGAGAAAATCCCCACACCGGTACCGGGAATCGAACCCTGGTCTCCAGCTTGGTAAGCAATAGCACTACCACCGCGCTAAGGAGACGACCTGAATAGCTATATAGATAAAGTAATTTTGTAATAGGCGATAAATAACAAACATATGACTCGATTGTAACCAACATTTACAACAAATTTGTTTATATACATTATATCGAAAACTTAAGGGTTTGAAAGTTATGCACATAACTTAGGTGCCTGGTTTATTTCACAGCATAACTGCTAAAAAAACTGCTAAAGGGATTACGGTTCCTACATACAAGATTGCATTGCTAGAACACTAATACGACTATAGAGTCGAATTATAGCTATAAATTGAATATAAATAACATACCACAAACTTACAAATTTTCTTTGTATAGCTCTTGTATGAAAATGGCTAAAACTTCACAGATTTCTTTGCTAATATAAATTCAGTCTATCAACGTCTTTGTTGTCACAGAAACGAGTATATCGATAACAGCTGACGCATAGCCATAAATGCAACTGCCCAATACTAAAACAAAGCTTAGGTTTGTTCGTGAAGCCGCTTTGAAAATGTATCACGAAATTACCCATGTCACGAAAATACCTTCCAGTGCCCTATGATTTATCATATTACTAATACGGTATTCAAATTTGAAACTGTTTTGGGGTGTAACGAAATTTGTGTGTTTTGGCTACCCTGTGACAGACAAATGACTATCACAGTACTCGGATTTCCTAACTTCATTATGTTCACACAATGCAGTTTTCCACCAGTCTGCATGCAAATTTAAATGCAGTTTTAAAAATAACTGAAAATTAAGTGTGCACATTTACATTATTTACATTTTTGTTATTTAGGCTGAAAAATTATAACTTTTAATACTTATTTCAAACATTAGGAGCTGAATCATATTTGCCTATTCTTGACCATAAATAAACGCTATAAATTTTAAACAAATACAACAAAAACTTCAGATTTTTCAATGTTTACAGATTTGCCCCTTAAACACTCGTTATAACAATTTTGGTAATAATTCTAAAGCACAGTCAAAAATATTTGAAGAAAAACTTTACGAGCGAATTCCAGAGAAACTTGAATACAGAAAAAATAATACATACATTTTGGTTTAGTAGTTTGTAGGGAGTACAGGAAGTATATTTGGCTGGCTGCGTAGCTCAGTCGCCCGGGTTCGATCCCAGGGACCCGCATGTGGTATTCATGGTGGACGAAGCGGCGTCAGGGCGGGTTTTCTCCGGGTTCTCCGGTTTCCCCCGCCATCTCATTCCACCGGTGCTCCATCTTCATTCCATGTATCATCAGTGTCACCGCCTGCGGTGCCGTAGTAGTAAAAGCGGGCGTTAAACACTACAACAACAACAAACAACAACGTAGCTCAGTCGGTAGAGCACCTGCCTCCAAGGGGTCCCGGATTCGATTTCCGACAGGGGGTAGGAATTCTTTTCCAGCCAAGATTATTCCTTATGCTCCCTGAAAGTATGAATGAGAGTGTGAATGTGTGTGTGTGTGTGTGTGTGTGTGTTTGTGTTAATTCAATGTTCAAGGATTTTCAAACCCTAAAGATCCAAAGATATGACCTTTGCAGTTAAAGGCGGGATATAAATGGAATAAAAAATAAATAAATAAACAAATAAAATAGAATAAAGGAGGTCTATTTGTATATTCAATACTCATATTTCAGATTTACTTCCTTTTAACTCTTGTAATTCCCATAAAAAGATTGTTTGTTACATTCATATAACTTTCTCTACCCACTGTTCTACAAACTATTCTTTGAACATCTTATTTTATCTACTTCATGTTAAACGAGATAAACATTTGCAGAAATGGTTCTATTACACATTTCGTTGCACGTAGAATAGAAATGCAGCAGGCTTAAGCTATTCTCAAATCCATCTCTGTAATTAAGATAGGTGCCTTCCGTTCTTCTTGCATGACCTTGAGAAAAAAAAAACAATTTTTACAAACTCTTATTCCTGTATCTTCTTCGTGTTAGTTGAGATAAAATTTGCAGAAATTATCTTACTGCTAATTTCCTTGTAGGTACAAGGGGAACATGGGAATACAGTAGGCTTTGAGTGATAGTAAAATCTTTTAGAGCTTTGATACTCCGTTCTCTTTGCACGGTTAATATATAAAAAATGAATAACGATGTTCCATTTGACAGAAATATGTTCTCCAAAACTCTCACAAATAACAAGCAATACCTCCGAAATGGTTCACTCTACAAAAAAAATTTATCGAAACATAAACTGTGTTTTTTTTTTAGCAAGATCTACATTTTTTGTATAGTAAGATTTGGTCTATCTCTTACTGTTTACCAGTTATGCAAAAGTCATCCAGAGCAAATGGGACTTCATGGGCTATAGCCAGAAAATTCAAGATATACATTTCATTTGTCATAAAAATATCTCAAACACATAGCATTTTAATCAAAATCGTTTGAACCATTTAAAAAAAATAAAAGATTTTAAACAATTTTCCGTGTAAAGGGTAGTTTAGGATGGAGGAATTTTCTTCAAAATCTTCTTGTCGCATCCTTGAAAGACATTAAACATGAATACCAAATTTGGTTTTAACCGACTTTTCATTTTTGAGTTATGCTGTCCACAGACACACAGACGGACAGTCAGACACACACACACACACACACACACACACACACATACACACACACACCACACACACACACACACACACACGGACCTTTTTCTAAAAACGCTTATTTTGGATTCAGGGGCCCTCAAAACATATTTCCGGTGAAATCTCGACATCGAATTTTTGGGTGAAATACAACACTTCCTCTGCTTTACTATACGTAGTAGAGAAAGCAATAGAATTTTCAGTAGCAATTATTTCCACAAACGACTTTGAAATGAATATTTGCGTATCAAAGAAACAATGTAAACAAGAGCTTTCTTAGTTTTGTAAGAATTCTGAGTGAAATGTCCGTTTAAAAAGCATAAGTGAATAAATAGGTAAATAAATGGACTAATAAGGAGATAGACAAATAAATATACAGATAAATAATTAAATAAGTAAATAGATAGGCAGACAGACAGATAGATAGACACCAGACAGACAAATAAATATAGATAGATAAATACATAAATGGATAAATAAACAACTGAACTAATGAATGAATGAACGAGCGAACGAACGAACGAACGAATGAATAAGTCAATTATCAGGATCATATCAGCGCTGCCAGTGCGCCGGAATTTCGTGCCGTGGGAGAATTTTTTATAGTGTCATTCAAATGAATGTATAAGTTGATCAGAAAAGCGCAAAGCCTTCGGGAAAGTCTGTAGCTCTTTTACTTCCCAGAATCAAAAGTAAAGGCAGTAAAAGTCTTTAGAAGAACATTTCCGCCCTTTTATTCTATTTATTTTATCTCTACAACTAACGAACTGGTTTCGGCAAGTCCATCTGTCCGTTCACGGTTCAAACTTTACATTCGTATCTAAGGCTATGAGGTCACTCGGTTTTGTAATAAAACGGGTTTTCGATAACATTATTGGTAAACATTACATCACTCGGTGTTGTCATTGCTGTTCAAACTTCCATAGGAGGCTGTCTCTTTCTCACGTTCCTCGGAGAACTTGGACTTCGATTCCTGGCAGCAATGGTGGGAAATAATGTTTGTAGAAGGGGAGGGATATCATACTGACATTTTAAGCTCTTGGTCAATGGTGGTTGTCCTTCATTCCGCTGTATATGATACCTACTCTGCAATTTCTTGTGTGTAGGCAACTCGAGCATTTTCATGGGCATCACTGGCGTTCGCAGCATCCGTTTGTTTCCATTAATTTATATGCACCCGTCAAATATTCCATCAATATTTATGAAGAGAAAAATATATCTGATTTTACATTCATATGACTTTCTCCACCCATGTCGTTTATTACTTTCTTTACTACGTATGGGTCCCACTCTATATTAGGCGTGAGAGACCACTTAATTTTGCTCAGAGGTCCCTTTAACAGGCTTGAGGTTCCTTTACGTGTCATAAATTTATGACACGGGAGCACCAGCTATACTAAGCCATACTAAGGATTTCTACGCCCGAAAAAAGATCCACTGCCCTCCACCGGGTTTGAACCCGCAACTTCAGGAATAAGAGGCTAGCATGTTGCCCTCAGACCACGGAAGATGGCAGGGAGCTTTAAAACACGTATTACTGGTGAAAAATTCTTAATAGAATTTTTGGGTAGAATGCAATACTTCCTCTACCTGTGTGTAATAACAGGGTTTCCGGCACGTCAGCCTATGACATTATTGTGCGCCAGACCCTGGGAGGAAGGATGGTATGAAGGTACCCTACAGACGGCCAGAACTCATCACAATCTGAACTATAACCACGTGGGTCCCTAACAGGTGCAAGAAAGTTCTTTAGCCCAATCGAGTTCTAGGCAGCCACAAAGAGCCGGCCACCAGTCAGGTGCGGCTGACCCATCAGTCCCCTGGAAGGCTTGTCGGCCGACCACGTCGCCTCCCCTTAGCCGAGCACCGTATTTGCAGAGCGCAAGCTCTATCGCAGCGCAGCCCGCTGACGAATCCACTGACTTTTACAACCTGGAAAGACCGGATAGAGAGAATGAGATATAAGGAAGTGAAACGGGGGACGTAGGATATACATCCTTCCCAGTATTCGCCTCACTGGCCCGGGAAAACCCCCGAAAAAATCCAAAGCCAGGAAGGTCGGCCGCGGAAATCGAACTCGCGATCTCCCGAATGCGGGCCCAGATGTTACCACCTGAGTGTTGTACAGGGATAGATGGCCACACATTTTTTTTTTTTTGTCGTCAATGAGCACATGTAGCAATTTGTTAAAGTAACATAATTATGCAATACATGTTTTACATTTTTATTTATCAGTTAGTAATCAACGGGCAGCTAAAACTTGGATACCAATGAAACCGGTTAAGTGTTATACATATATCCGAGTAACAAATAGTTCAAACGTCGGACACCAGTGACAATAAATTACAGCGAAGAGTATTAAAAACGTTTTATAAATGTTTTAAACTTAGACACATGGTCGAGCATAAATAGTATTAAAGTTAAACATAATGGCAATTTAGATGTTCGCTACCGCTCGTTTCATAAAATATATTAGCATTTTAATTCCTGCCATTATGTTCTTGTTGCGTAATATACCTATTATTAGGTTTGTAACCCGTTTTCCTTTGTCTCCTCATTACTTGACTCTTTGGACACCCCTTTTAATAACTCGGTTCCAACTGTCACCCACGCAGTTCCGTCTCCCTAATCTTATCATAGTGGTGCATATGTGTTCTTCCTGATTAAAGCTTTTTCATGCAAGCGGCAATATTTCCGCTCTTCCATGTAATTAGGCAGCAAAAGGCAGAGAGCCGCCCACAACGTTACCTAGTTAATAGCCACTTAAAACACATTACGCAACTCTGCATTGTGTACGTCACAGAGGTATTGATCTGTGTACTCGGGCTGGCTCTGTACTAGTAGTCCTACGAAACTTTCGGCAAGGTCGTGTGCACTCTGGGGACTAAGCTGGATATGGCTTCTTGAGGGCGCGTGTCATTGCTACTTCACAATGTCCAGTCCTTTTCCACATTTCCTTTACCTTTGGGGCTATCAAGAAGGAAACTTTATATACCCGGTGGAAGGCACTGCTTCGGCCATACGTTAACCAGGAATTCTACATGATGAGTTTAACAAATATGTATGTCCAATATAATTATCGCCAATAAAGAGCCGTTTCACAAAAAAGAAAAAAAAAAATGTATCAAATATTTGGAGCCATCTAGCCTCTTGACGAATATATGTAAATGGTTCATTATTTCACTAACTGTCGCACAAACATTGTCAAAACAATGCTGTAATGCATTTATACCTTAATTCGAAAATGAGTTTATCACAATTTAATGTTAGCGGACGTTGCCAAATTAAACTTTGCAATGACAATTTAACATTAAATTGTGACTAAATGCATTCAAATTAAGGTATGCATTACAGTATTGTTTACACATTGTTTTCGCGGCAGTTAGTGAAACAATAAACTATTTATATACATTCGTCAAGAAGCTAGATGGCTCCAAATATAGATACAAATTACTGTAACTTCATACGTGCTTAAACAGATGGTTCAAGCTGAACTAACAACTTACAAACAGGTAAATAATTGATAATCACTTCAAAGAGCTACATGTGGCTGAATTATTATGTTATTATGAACATAAGTTGAATTGATATTGCCATTACAATACAATGGGTGGATACAAGGAGAACAAAGGTAAAGAAACAAATTATGAGTGAGTGCAGATTTCAAAGGAGCTGCTCAAAATGGTGATCTCTGACATCAATGCATAGACAACTTCGACGCAGAAATGATTCGCGAATCCTTTTGAGCAGTTCTGGTGCGTTGCGAATCCCATCACTGGCTGCAACAATACAGCCAACCAGCGTCTCTTCAGAATCAATTAATGATAAATACACTACAGTCTGAAGATGACCCCAGGAAAAGAAATCCATGGGGTTGAGATCCGGCGAACGAGGTGGCCAGGGCACGGTAGGACTGCCTCTTCTTATCCAGCGGTTGGGAAAGACTGGATTTAGATGCCCCGTACATTTATAGCATAATGCGCAGGAGCTCCGTTGTGTTGGAAATGTAGTTGAGCGCGAATATCAACCAGCACTTCTTCCAAAAGGGCTGGCAGTACATCCTTAAAAATGTTTATAAATGTTGCCACGCAGTCGAGGAGGAAGAAGGTGTGGCACAATGACAAGGTCAGAAACAATGTCAGTCCATATGTTCACCATAAACTGCTGTTACTGGCTCTTCTGAACAGTAGAATGGGGGTTTTCGTGTGCCCATATGTGACTATTCTTGTAGTTTAGAATCGGCCCATCCCTGGTAAACGTGGCTTCATCGGTGAACAACATCACTGAAAACAGTTCTGTTGGCTGTCTTAAGGCCCATTCGCAAAACTGCAAGCCTAAATCACAATCCTCAGGAGTTAAGGCTTGCACCTTTTGTAGGGTAGCTCCTCATGCAGGACTTGCACAGCCTCCTGCTTCGCCATATACTAGGTGGATGTCAGCTAATTCGGAAAAAACTGTAATTTTACTCCATGTTCCCAGAGTACCTATTTAACTGCTCCAACGTAATGTTGCATGCTGAAGGAAAATGGGAAATGAGACGTGGGTGACTAGAGTAGGAAACAGTCACTACATAGAAGTGCTTGTGTCTTCCAGGGTTATTAAGTCACCTATGGGCAGTATTGGACATTTGTCATGCTAACACATACGTAGGTACTCAGTGTCCCCTTTTGGGGAGTCGTTTTTTGTGCTATTGCTTGGTTCAACGTTTTGTGAATTATTTACGGCTGGACAACTGTTAGATGAAAAATGCTGTTATTGACTCTGGAAAATCAATTATAGCCAACCGACAGGTTCAGACCAATGTCAATACACAACCCTCCAGTCTACGCCACCAGATGTGAAATGAAGCAAAAGTAAACAATACCCTGTGCATTGCATATGAAGGTGGTATTTTGCTATTTTAAAACATATGCACAACATTGCTCTGAAAATGGAAGAGAAAGCTTATCCATATCCGGGTTTGAACATGATTTCTTGAGTTTATTAGGTCCACAGTCAGTCAGAAGAACCGTGAGGCCAAAGCACACATTTCAGAGCAGCCCAATATTTCTTTAGCCGGTCGCCACAACCCGTTATCCATTGCAGTGGCGTGCAGCCACATGTTAAGCCCACAATTCAAGCGCTTTTGGTAACGCTACAATTTAGAAATGCTTATTCAGAGAGATAAAACACAGGCTTTACTAAGTGCCTAATAAGCACTATTTCATTTTCAGTGCTTACTGTTCACATGTTTGTTTCTGCTTAAGATTTATTGATCACAATCTCTAAATACTTCGAATACGTATAACTTGGTAACTTGACCCGTAGACCACAGGTTTCCTATCTCAAATTGATGGTCTTTGACGCGTGTTTGCTTATACACTGACCTAGTAAAAGTGAAACCTGCAATGTTACCAGCTTGTTTTCAATAAAACTAAAATATCTCAGTAGGAAATGGGCAGAGGCAAAAGCGTAAGATACAAAATGTGTTCCAAATACCGAGATCTACCACTGGTTTAAATTCATGTAATGACTTCCCTTCCATCCTGCATGTGTATGTGTGTGTGTGTGTGTGTGTGTGTGTGTGTGTGTGTGTGTGTGTGTGTGTGTGTGTGTACTGGTCAGTAAAGTGTTTTGTTTACAGCTGAGGCAGTGTTGGCCGCGAGGCACACGCCAGTTAGATGTTTTGTTTACAGCTGAGGCAGTGTTGGCCGCGAGGCACACGCCAGTCAGGTGTTTTGTTTACAGCTGAGGCAGTGTTGGCCGCGAGGCACACGCCAGTCAGGTGTTTTGTTTACAGCTAAGGCAGTGTTGGCCGCGAGGACACGGCAGTGAGGTGTTTTGTTTACGGCCGAGGCAGTGTTGGCCGCGAGGCACACGCCAGTTAGATGTTTTGCTTACAGCTGAGGCAGTGTTGGCCACGAGGCACACACCAGTCAGCTGTTTTGTTTACGTCTGAGGCAGTGTTGGCCGCGAGGCACACGCCAGTCAGGTGTTTTGTTTACAACTGAGGCAGTGTTTGCCGCGAGGACACGCCAGTCAGATGTTTTGTTTGGTCGAGTACAACACAGGTCGCTGACGTGTGCGTGGATAGCACAGCGATGCCATTTACATTGTCGAAAAAATGAAATTTTTACAAAGCGATTAAAGCTACCGAAACGAAATTTAGCATTTGAATTTCTTACACCTGCATTTATCAGCCAGGTTATTCTGGCTGAAGTAGTATTTTTCACCTTGTATATTGAGGAAAACGTAGAAGAGAAAAGCCTGTGGGGTTCAGGACATGAAACCAATACGGCAAGAGAAGCAAGGATCTTGGCCTATAGGAGAGGGTGTTGAATATAGTCAGTCACGCCTACAACCGTTGCACAATCTGACAAGAGCTATGCGTGCTCGCGCGCGCCATGAGATAACAGTGTGCCACAGATTACCCAACGTGTATAAACAACTGCTTATCACCAAAACATATAGAAACACTGTTGCTGTTCTTTAATGCCACGCGTTCGGTTGCACTGTGACAAGGAGGTTAGAGGTCAATCGCGACTTTCGACCAGCTTTTATTAAGAATATTCCAAAAATAAAGTGTAATAAATTGTGCCGACAAATAACATACCAACAAGCTGATTTACTATCAGTAGATGTTTTGCTTTAAAATAAATAATTATCGTTTCAGCATATCGGGTCCAAAGTACCTAACCTCAAGCGAAACAATACTGAAAGCTTGAATTAAGTGAATAAAATAGAGAGAGAGAGAGAGAGAGAGAGAGAGAGAAAGAGAGAGAGAAAGAGAGAGAGAGAGAAAGAGAGTGAGAGTGAGAGAGAGATTTAGTTAGGCTGGCACCAAATATTTCATTCATATAAATATAATAGGAGCTTCATTTTGATCGCTAAGAAAATTTAGTATTCTCTATATACAGAATTGTATAATTATGAATTTATCGCTAGTTTACTATGTAAATGTTGGGTAAATATTAATGACAGAAAAAAGCAGCAACATTGACCTGAAGTAGCCATCATTCATCTTCTACATCATCTATTCATTTAAACGCACCGAAGTAATAAAACATTTGCGACAATAAATTAGTACTTTTCCAGGTCGGCATATGGTAGGTGAAGTACCGCAATCTACTCGAAAATACGAAGTCAATATATGATCGTATATACATGTTTCCAGGTCCCCAGAATTTAACGAAAAAACATTATAGAAAAAGGTCCAAATGTGTGTTTCAAATTACTCTACCCCAAAAATGTTTTCGTACCTCCGTGATGAAAGCAGGTGATTCTTAAGGAAAAAGATGTGCTGATTTTAAAAATTGCCACCGATCTCCTATAACGTCAGGTTAAAAAAAATATGAAGACATAGGTTCTCACCTACGAGGTTTCAGATCAAATATTATGTCACATTTATAACTGTAATATATGTGGTATAGTATTATATATCATGGTGAATTAAGATTAATTCAAAATGTTGTTTTAAATGCATGGAATAATATTTGCACTATATATTTAAGGTACATATCTGTAACTCTGCTTCAAAGTGTTTGGTAGCATGTGATTTCTTGTTGTATTCCTGTCTGCTTTCTCTCACAAGAAGCCAACAATAACCCCCATCATTACTGGGCCCTTATGACCTTGGTACCTCTCCTCCATGTCCTGATGAAACCATTCCCCCTGCTCTAACATCATTAACATCACTCAGATTTTCCGGAAAAAAGTCTAAATGTGAATGGAGAAAATGGATTTTCAGACATCCCACAACCCAGGCCTTTGTATTTTTTCAACAAATTTGACACCTAAGTTTTATAGTTTTTTTATTCGTTTCCAAGAAAACCACGCACAACTCTTGTAAATGATTGCCAAGCTGCTAATTCCACCATTTGTAACGTTTTTTCAAAAACATTTCGTCCTCCATGAGTTTTTGGATTTGAGGTCCAACAAAAATCCCTTCTTTCAATTTAACTGTGAAAACTTGCCTTCCAAATATGCAAATCCACTATTGTCCTTGTTGAGTGCCTTAATAAAATTCTTCATCAGTTTTATATGTAAGAATCTTTTCAGGCTGAACCAATGGTGTTAGTTTTACGTTCCTCTGCTGCTTGCCCCACTGTTGTACCACATAATGTTTTTGAGTTACACGGCTGTCCTACAAACACAAAAAACAATATTTTGTGAAGCCTCCGTGTAATCCAAGCAGCAAACCAATATCACCAAGTCACCACATATCTTCCAACAATAAGCCTCATATTTTAAAGCACGTACAATCTTAGTCATACTTTCATAACTTTCTTTAAGACCTACAGAATGGAAAATTGGAACAGATGGAAGTTCGTTACCGTTATGAAGTAGCACAGCTGAACTTTGACGAATCTCGCAGTCATCTGGATTCTGCTCAATTCCTAACTCACTCATTACACCATTGGTGTCTATACAGAAACCCATATGTATTCTCTTGCATTGAAAAATATTTTCCAAATTTCTGATGACAAAGGCTTGGTTAAATTCCACAGCGTGTTTTCATCTTTACATTTTCCAAGTACCTGCGTAAGTAATCGTATAGGACAAGGGTGGGCAACCTATGACACGCGAGTTACCGGTTGGTGCACGGACTCGTTTTCTCGTTATCTCGTTATCTGAAAATTGTGACGTGATATGCTATTTTAAGCTTCATATTCAGAATCTACGTGTGCAAATGGACTAAAAGCACGTGTTATCTTCGTGGAGGTAAATTTCAAGTTGGGTAGTGTTATCTTCAGAATAGTAACACTAATTGTGATTGAAATTATTACCTATTTGTGTGTAAAGTTAGGTTAGCTGCTGTTGTCTCTCTCACGCACTTATGGCCCATTACTTTATTTCTTTTATTTTGCTATACTCTATAATAACTGCTTAGAAGAGAGTATGCTTGTTTTTGCAAACCAGGTAGCTATTCGTATCTAAACAGGATTGTTTTACTTACAGTGGAAGATATAAAAGCCAAATCAAGTTGTCTAAGGACACAATTCAGCAATGAGCTGCAAAAGCTAAGACAAACCATCAGAATCAGGCTTTGAAGATTCTTCATACGTGACCACATAACAGAGAGGAAAACCTCCATGTCAGATGCTCCTACCAATATATATGCCCGGATTCGATCCCAGGCTACCGTATGTGGGATTTATTGTGGACGAAGCGGCGCTGGGCGGGTGTCCTCCGGGTTCTCCCGCTTCCCCCGCCATCTCATTCCACCGGTGCTCCACCGGTACCATGTATCATCAGTGTCACCGCCTGTGGTGCCGTATGTAGTAAAAGCGGGTGTATATTTAATCGGTAAATAATTATGTGATTAATTGTGAGGGTAATGAGAGGGCAATGTAATTAATGTGAGGGTAATTGTTCAATGGACACCAGCCATGAAAGCCTTCATTATTGAATATTTACAAATCCCACATGAGTAAGAGCTCCTTTCATGTATGAAATTAAAGATAGCAATAGGCTCAATAGGTGCTTTCAATGATCAGCTGAAGTATTATACAGTTAAGCCAGTAAGCCTGAAAAGTGCAGCTAGGGGTACAGACTGGAATAGTAAATTGTCTTTGGGGGTACACGGAGCAGAAAAGGTTGAATACCACTGGTTTAAATCATCTGGTTGAAATATTGCAAAATTGTATAATAGGAATAGGCAAAAATCATAGCCATCTTACAACTTCTACAAAGCACCTAATCCTTATTTTCAACCATTTAGTACTCCGAAACTTTTAAAAGTTAACGCTTACTTTATTTTCAAGCCCTTATAGACAAACTGTACTGCTTGATGAATCGCGGTAAAAATTTGTGTACTTGGACTATAGGACTTGAGGAAAGTCACAGGCTACCATGCAACTTCATAAAACTACCCCCACTCAACCCTTCATGTACAAATTGTCATAATTTGAAAATTTCAAACAAAATTTGGAACTCTTGTGCATTAGGTAGTGGGACTGAAAATTGTAGACCACACACAACTTTCGAAAGCCAGCCCATCCTTATTTTCAAACCTCACTTACAGGATATACCTGTGCACTGTCGGGCAAGACAACTAGTTTTATATTGTGACAAAGCGACAAAATCTGTCCGATTACTTTTCTCTCACTTTATTGTCCCCTTAAATCTTAAATGACGCAGCTAAAAGTCTCGCGAACGTTCTCGAAACCCCTTTTGTTTCTGTCGCTTCGATTGTTAACAGTTACGTATGCATAACAAGACGTGCGAGGCAGTCTGATCTAGAACGCTTTGCCCGCTCGCCGGCATGGCATGTGCTGTGGAGTAGCTTGGCCCCTCCGTCCTTTGTTGTGCGCTGAGCCTTACGTTACTATATATGATGCTTTAGTGTCAATTAAATGTATTGTAAACTCTCTCCTTCGGTTGTTCAAGACATTGTTGTTCCACATCTTTGCTCCAGAGTAACGTGAAAGTCCCGCACTCGAGAGCTCCAAATTAGATTCCCACCGACCGGACCATTCTGACCTTGGATTTTTTTGTGGTTTTCACAGGTCGGTAAGCGAATGTTGAGTAGATGCTCTTCAACGAATTCCCTGTCCATCGCTTTCTCCACTCATCATCTCCTTTCATCTGTTACTACTTCATATGTTTCAAGGTCTTAGGACTAGGTGACGGCAATTTGTGCGTTGCGGCGGGACGGTAGAGTTTGCGTTGTGTGCTTTGATGACTCGGGACCTCCGGATCGAAGAAGGCACAGCAGGCTTGCATCAGCGTTAGCATTAGTGTCATTCTGGGATTATTTCGGACCCCGTCCATGTTAACACGCATCGTTGTCCAGACCTGGACGCTGTTCATGTTTCCTCTTCCTCCTATGAATCACGTAAGTCACAAAGGTCTTATAGTGACCCACATGCGGCGCTGAGCTCCATGGCTGGGGCCCCTCCAGCTGAACAATTCTAATCCACACCTTTGCACCCCTCTCTCAGGTTGTGTCACTAGCCGGATCGTAGGTTCATGTCTTTTATATTAGCAAAGTGCTTAACTAGGGACCCAAAGGGGTCGCTAAGGCATGCCTGAGCTGCCCTCTAGCCCATCATTTCCCATTATCTGATTCAGAGTTAAAGGACCAGTCGGTGGATGTGTGTTTTGGAAAGGTTTCTCCCTGGGGTTGATTGGACTGCCAACGTGGGGGTATCCCTGAGCCTCAGATGCCCCAGAGGGTGCTCAGGGATTGTGGGCAGGTCTGGTTGGCGTCCGAATGCGCTCTTATCCGGAAGAGAGGCTCCAGAGGCAGTTCGAGTCGAGCGGGGAAGCTGATTCCCCCGCCCGAGTGTCTTTACCGCAGAACCTAGCCGTCATACGGCTTAACCTGTGCGATGGTTTCGATTGTGTCTCTACGGGAGCGTTCATACTTGGGCACTTTATCGCCCGGATGGGGTTGCCTTTCAGGCTTCCCTCCCTCTCAGGGGCTACGTTAGAAGCAAAAAGGGCCACTATGTGGGGTTCTCTACCCCGTATTCTGGGCCCTTTCCTACTCCTACTCTTTGAAACGAAAGTGCTAACGGTTTTCTCCACCACATTGAAGATTTGTGTAGAGAGTAGTACAAGGAAACAGAATACTATTATTAAGACTAATCTTGTGGTACATCGCGGGTGTTTTCTGATGCAAAAAGAGTCAAAATGTCACGCATACCACGAACTTGGCCGTGGTGTCCCAAGTTGCTCTGCGTGATAAGATTCATTTTACCAAGGACACTACTAAATTGCAGAGTGTAATCTCTTGTTTTTTCGCAATGGATGAAATTATCAGTTTTCGTTGGCTGTTGTACAGGCCATTTCGCAACAATCTGCAGCTGCGACCTTGCGAAACACCGGAGTACATGCTGTTACCTGTGTTTCCCCAAGCTTACCTGTTGTTATGCAGACATATATGTTCATGGAACATCATTTTTTTTTCAATTTACTTTGCCATCTTAATATCAGCAGAATTTGGCAACAATTCTCAGGAAAAAATAAATAAACACAATCCCTTTATATGACCAGGAACACCACATTCCTCCCGATTACGACTTTAGACTTCCTGGTTCTATTGTTGATTTGACTCAATTGACAGGGAAGCACTCTGTAAAGCTCTGGAAAGTTTTAAATTCCAACAAAAAATTATAAGATTAGTAAAGATGACAATAGAAAACACTGAAGCTAAAGTAAAGGTAATGAATAAACTAAGTCCATGTTTTAATTTCAACAGAGGAGTAAGACAAGGAAATGGGCTATCTGCGACACATTTTAATTTAGCCCTGCACAGAGTAATAGACCAAACAGTTATATTTCTCAAGTCTAGCCAAATATGTGTCTATGCAGACGGCACAGTTATAGTGGCAAGAAACAAAAGAGCACTAGGGCAAGTTTATAAGAAACTCGAAAGAAGAGCTAAACAAATAGGATTAGAAGTAAATGAGAGAAAGCCACACATCTGAAAATGACATCAGATAAAAATAAACGAACAATTAGAAATCTTGTAGTTGGAGAAAAAACATCTGAAGGGGTATCCCAATTTAAATATCTAGGTGCTCTTGTAAACAATAATAATAATAATTTGAAGGAGTGCATAAAAGAAACAATTCAAATTGGGAATGCAGCTTATCGTGCTAATTTACAACGATTAAAAAATAGATTCAATAGTATATGGACAAAATATGTTACAAGATCTATAAAACATTAATAAAACCAATAGTAACACATGCTGCAGAAAACATGGACCCTGAACAACGCAGATGAGCAAATACTACTAAGATTTGAAATACAAACACAGAGAGGAATCTTTGGACCAGTAAAGGATAAAGAACAGTGGAGAATCAGATACAACTATGAGCTAGATGAACTAATAATTAAGCAAGATATTGTGAGGTTCATAAAGGCACAGAGAAAAGGATGGGCAGGACATATTGAGAGAATGACAGCAGATAGAACCCAAAAAATAATACTGAAAGGAAGGTTGAAGAAAGAGGAAAAAATGGAAGGCCAAAAACAAGATGGTTAGATAATGCAACAGAAGATTCAAGAAAGATTGGAATTACGGGGTGGAAAAGTAAAGTGGAAGATAGAGACTTGTGGAAGAAAATTGTGCAGGAGACCAAAGCTCATCAAGGGCTGTAGAGCTAGAAAAGAAGAAGATTCTATTGTTGTTTAATGCATCCTACTTTTCACAACTCTGCAACAAATGTACAGTTATTGTTTCATTTCTATAGCTCCTTTTAACATAGGGATGCCATCTTTAAAAAGTAAAATTCCGGGACACTTTTAAAGTGGCAGGTATTTCATTTTACAAATCAACATTTAAATACGTTAAATTAAAAAAGTATGATGCACTCACATGACTTTCTCTACTCTTTCACAAACTAATCTTACAAACACTTATTCCTCTATTTACTTCCTGTTAATCGAGATAAACACTTGTAGAAATTATCTTATTGCTAGGTGCAAGAGGAAAAGAGTATGCCTTAAGCGATAGAAAAATATTTTAAGAGTCGTTGCTATATGACGACTTTGACATTCTGTCCTCTTTGAATGACGGGGAAAAAAATGAACGACGACCTCCCATTTGAGAACGGTCTATGAGTATTGCAAAATTCTAACAAATAACAAGCAATATCTCAGAAATAGTTCAGTTCACAAAAAAAGATTATTTGACATAAATTGTGTATTTTAACGAGATTATATTTTTGTATGCTAATATTTGGTCTATCTCTTACGGTTTACCAGTTATGTAAAAGTCATCAAGAGTAGACAAGACTACATGAGTTATAACCAGCAAATTCAAAACATGCATTTCATTTGCCATGAAAATATCTTAAAACATATTGTGTTTTAATCAAAACCATTAGAGCCATTTTTGAGAAAATCAAAATTTTCGAAACATTTTCCGTGTAAAGGGTAGTTTAGGTTGGAGGAATTTTCTTCAAAATCTTTGTGTCAAATCCTTAAAGGATATTAAACTTAAATAGCAATTTTGGTTTTTAACTGACTTTTTGTTTCTTGTGTTATGCTGTTTGCAGACAGTGAGCGGATGGGTTTTTTTTAATTATTATTTAAATTAACGTACTCCAACATTGGGTAATATCGGACGATTGAATGAAATGAAACGGGTGAAATGATGCTCAAATGAGCCTGAGGTCCATGGAGCTTTAAGTTACCCGACATTCGTCTTCTCAGCGTAGGGGAAACCTCGGAAAAAAACCTTACTCGGATAACTTACCCTAAGCGAGATCCGAACTCGCGACCTCTTGAACGTGAAGCAGACACGCTAACCATCACGCTACCGAGGCGGGCGAGTGGGTGGGTAAGTGAGTGGGTGAGTGAGTGGGTAAGTGAGTGGGTGAGCGAGTGGGTGAGTGGGTGGGTGAGTGGGTGAATGAGTGTGTGAGTGAGTGGGTGGGTGAGTGGGTAAGTGAGTGGGTGAGTGAGTGAGTGGGTAAGTGAAAGGGTGAGTGGGTGGGTAAGTGAGTGGGTAAGTGAGTGGGTGAGTGAGTGGGTGAGTGAGTGGGTGAATGGGTGGGTGAGTGTGTGAATGAGTGGGTGGGTGAGTGATTGAGTGAGTGGGTGGGTGAGTGGATGGGTGAGAGGGTGGGTGAGTGAGTGTGTGAGTGGATGGGTGGGTGAGTGAGTGAGTGGGTGGGTGAGTGGATGGGTGAGTGGGTGGGTGATTGAGTGGATGGGTGAGTGGGTGGGTGAGTGAGTGATTGAGTGGATGGGTGAGTGGGTGGGTGAGTGAGTGGGTGGGTGAGTGAGTGGGTGGGTGATTGAGTGAGTGGGTGGGTGAGTGAGTGGATGGGTGAGTGAGTGGGTGATTGAGTGGGTGGGTGGGTGATTGAGTGGATGGGTGAGTGGGTGGGTGAGTGAATGGGTGGGTGGGGGAGTGAGTGGATTGTTGAGTGAGTGGATGGGTGAGTGAGTGGGTGAGTGAGTGGATGGGTGGGTGAGTGAGTGGATGGGTGAGTGGATGGGTGAGTGGGTGGGTGATTGGGTGAGTGAGTGGGTGGGTGATTGAGTGAGTGGGTGGGTGAGTGAGTGGATGGGTGAGTGAGTGGGTGATTGAGTGGGTGGGTGGGTGATTGAGTGGATGGGTGAGTGGGTGGGTGAGTGAATGGGTGGGTGGGGGAGTGAGTGGATTGTTGAGTGAGTGGATGGGTGAGTGAGTGGGTGAGTGGATGGGTGGGTGAGTGAGTGGATGGGTGAGTGGATGGGTGAGTGGATGGGTGAGTGGGTGGGTGATTGGGTGAGTGAGTGGGTGAATGAGTGGGTGGGATGATTGGGTGAGTGGGAGGGGTTTAAGGGCCCGTTGACAGCGAGATCATTGATGATTTACTTTACTAAAATCCCTCTGCTTGCTTATATGTTAGGCATCACACTCATTTTTTTAAGTGCTGACTATTAATTTGTTCTAAATATTGATTTGTCCCACACTGACTGAGTTTTCAGATTATGCAAGAACATTAATGTGACTTTTATAAAAAGGATAGCGATAATATAATTTATGTAACTCTCGTTGCTGGAAAATTATATCATTTTGTTGGGAAAAAGAAAAACACTGCACTTGACTAAGACGGGCTTTGCATTTGACAGCCTGATGAAAATTCATGTCACCTTGTTTTTTGCAAACTTGAGGGAAGGACACAGTGGAAGGTTATTTCCCAACATATGTCGGAAACCCACGCATCGACCTTGCAAATGGCAACGTAGTGGAAAATTTCGCGGCCCTCCTGATAACTGGAAATCTCTGGCTAATGATAGTCAAATGAAGATACTTTGTATGCAGGCAAAACTTGTGCAATTCAGTGGCGACTGCACATGAAGGGCTGTCAACAATACACGATACAAAACTACTTTGTTGACGTCATTACGGTGAAAATTCAGCTTTTCACTCATTCATATTCGTGCCACACTACGGGAGTTCGGCAGCTACGAATTGTAGGTTTAAGGGCGCTCAAGTTCGTGGTCATCAGTGAGCAGCGACGAAAACATGTGATTCTTTCGCCGCCGGTCAAGCAACGTGCGTCCTCCCAAATAGGGTTGCCGATTTCTCAAATTGAAAATAAGGTATCGTACACCCTTACCGTTAGTTTACAGTAACTCTAGGAGATTAAGGGGATATGGAATACCCTATTCTGACAATGTTAAAACGTATCATATGTAAGGAATATTTTCTAAGTAACTATACAACCCAGACAGCTGAAATATTTACAGATTGTAGATGTAATATCCTAATAATAACTGAAATAACTCTTTTTCAAAAAGTTAAATAGTTTTTTTTCGATAATGTTTGTTTTTTCTTTTGACATTTTTCCTCCCACATTTTAGAGTACATACATACTTATCAAAAATTCTACCAAATGTTAAGTATTTTTATTGTTCTTCTTCTTCTTCTTCTTCTTCTTCTTCTTCTTCTTCTTCTTCTTCTTCTTATTCTTCTTCTTCTTCTTCTTCTTCTTCTTCTTCTTCTTCTTATTATTATTATTATTATTATTATTATTATTATTATTATTATTATTATTATTATTATTATTATTATTATTATTATTATTATTATTATTATTATTATTATGAGCGGATTCTTCCCTTTAAAGATCATTATGTTTGCCTTATTTGAAGATATAGTTCAATTATACTGTACTGCATTTTGGCTTAATCTACACTGCTCTTTGTAAATTATCTTGTTTCCTGTATATCTATCTGGTCATCAGCCTATATTAAACTAATGATATGTCAGATCCTATTTTAATTCCAAATTGTATTTCCTCTTTCCACTTCATAACTAGGTCTTTAATATTCAAATTAAATAAAGTGGGCCATAAAATACACCCTTGTCGAACACCTTGGTTTATTAAAATTTCATCCAACATTTTCGAACCGAAACTCAAAACTACTTTTGTATTTACTTACAGACTCTTTGTAGCCTTAATGAGCTGTTTTGGGAAACCTCTAATTTCTGATATTTTGCATAAAAATCTTAAAGCACAAAGCATGTAGTACTTATTATTTATTTATGCCAACAAACTTACTGTTGGTGTTTTTAGACACACAAGCCGTATGTGGGTAACGTTTGAGAGGTAGAACGTGATAAAGCGCACAATTTATGTAAAATAATTTTTTTGAGCTAAGCACTAACCATTTTCGAGATATTTCTTGTTATTGTTTTACATTTTCAAATACTTATCCTTTTCTCAAACTGGAGATCGTTATTCGATCTCTCTCTCTCTCTCTCTCTCTCTCTCTCTATATATATATATATATATATATATATATATATATATATATATATATATATATATATATATATATATATATATATATATATATATATATTGTCCATGAAAACAGAACAGAATGTCAAAACCATCACATAGCGACCAGCACTTAAAAGATTGGACTATCGCTTAAGCCTACTGTGTTCCTTAATTTCTCTTTATCTGCAAGGGAATATACCTACAATAAAACAATGTGTGCACCTGATTATCCAGATAAACATGAAGTGAATAGAAGAATAAGCATTTTAGGAATAGTTTGTACAAGATTAGAGAAAGTCACGTGAGTGTACACATCAGTTTTCTTTTTTCTTTCTTTTTTTAACATAGGTACCGATTTGTGTAAATCTTTCCGTTTGCAAAGCTTATTTCTTTGTTATCGCTAAGACTCGTAAAAGAAAGAAAAGAAAAATGATCTAGTTGAAAGGTCGTGGTTTTGTAACGTTTAAAATATGCGAGTGTCGTTACTTTGATTGTTTATTGTCATTTTTATCCGTTCCAAGGGTTCTTAAGAAGGTTATCGAGCGACCTTTATTTGCGACGTTAATGGTATTGGAAACACGCTTTTGTTTGACACGTCATCTCATTTACTTGTTCGTTCTAGAATCTAGGCACCATTAATGAATAACTCTTTACACTGAATACAGACCAAAGGTAACAGACAAGTATATAAATATAAAGAACGTTCAGTCCTTTTGTTTACTATCGTCATCACACTTTTCGTTCGCGGCTTAAAAAATTTGATGTTGCACTTACATGACTTTCTCTATTGTCGCACAAACTGTTCTTACAAACATTCATTCTTCTATGTCATCAGCAACATCATCGTCATCATCATTACCACCACTATCATCATCACCATCATCAGCAACATCATCATCATCATCATCATCATCACCATCATTGGCACGACAGCCCTCTGTGAGCCTTGCCATTCTTCCCTGTTGAGTGCTGAGCTTCTTAAATTCCTTACTCCAGTTATCTTCACACTTCACATTCTCTCTCACCATATTCTCATCTTAGCTTTGATCTTCTAACATTCCTCTTCCCATCTGGCATTCTTTTATCACCCTAGTACTACATGTCCTGTCCACTGCAGCTTTTCGATCTTTATACTTCTCACAATTTCTGGTTCGTTGTATAATCCATATAATTCTTCATCTTCAGTCACCATTGAACCACTGGACCAAAATTCTTTCAACTACGCCAAGTTGTCTCTCATATTTAGAAAGTGCCCAGGTCTGGGTACCATATGTTAATACTGGCTTTACTAAGACGTTGTACATCAGGACTTCAGTTTTCCTGAACAGTAACTCGGATTTCAGATGTTTTCTGGGGCCATGCCAGTCTTTATTAGCAGAAGTATCCGCTTTTGGATTTCACAGCTAACACTGTTCTTTGAATTAACTTCTAATCCAAGATAGGTGAAGCTACGCACAACTTCAAACTTATACAGGCCAGTTTCTATGAAAGTGGGTTCATTTGGAGGGGGTCTATCTTGGTTACAGGTATGTACTTAGTTTTTCCTTCCTTGATATGTAAGTTCATCTTTCTTGCTGCTTTTTCAAAACTAACAAAAACTTCTCATATTATGGATTTGAAATTCCATTCTGTTTGCATTGCCAAGAAATAAAAATATCTGTGTTACAGTCCCAGGACCTTCTCTACTAACACTTATAAACTATTCTTAAAAATTCTTATTCTTCTATCTACTTGATGTTAATCGAGATAAACACTTGTAGAGATGGTTTTAGAACATATTATATCCTTATAGGTACAATGTAAATACGAGAATAGTGTAGGCTTAAGCGATAGTCAAAAGTTTTAAGAGCTGGTGGATATGCAGTGTCTTTGAAATTCGTTCTCTTTACTTGACCAGAAGAAAAAAACGAATAACGACTTGCAATTGAGAAAAGTACAAATATTTGAACATTTAAACCAATAAAAAGGAATACCTTGGGAATGGTTAACTTCACAGAACAATGTATTAGACATAAACTGTGTGCTTAAACGAATTTATGTACATTTTCTGTATAGTAGGATGCCTATCTTACTGATTTCCAGTTAATCAAAAGTAATTCAGAATTAGGTAAACATTTACTTACAGAAAAGAAAACTTTAATACATAATATCTCAGAATTACATTATTCTGAAATAATAAAGTTAGAACAATGAAACTTTTAAGACTTGTTCAGGCTGATATTCTTGATATGTGATACCGGAAGTATAAATATCTCTTCATTGCATTTGGTTTTATTAAGAATAAAATTGAAAATTTTAATTAAAAAGGCCACTTCGTATCAAATTTATAACTTATTTCACCATGCAATGTGTATTTTAATTCTTCTAAAGTGAGTTTAGAAACGTATGTCTGTTAAGCAGGAATAAAATCAAGATGATAGTTTATATTTTTCCTGAGATGATGGGTCACAAACATTGACAATTTAACATTAGTAGCATAGAATCCTGCAATCTCACCTTAAGTTAATGAAATCAGCATTCCAGGTTTAAAAAGTCGCTCGTACAGGATAAATCAGGATAAGCCAGTTAGTTAATGTTAAAATTTCGCTTTCCTTCGTGCGTTTGCACTTCTCTGAATCTGATGAATGACGACGGCTGGAAGACCATTGAGAAAACAAATGAGTAACCTCAATTTTACTGACCGCAGGGTCATAAAAACAGAACATCACACAAAAGACAAACAAGCAGACATACCGACAGACATAAAAAAAACAACAACAAATAACGGGGCAGACATACAAACAAAGCTTGATCTATAAGCGATGCAATCTTGATTCTTGTAACAGTGAACATCCTGTTGATCCAAAATAAACAGAAAAAGAAAATAGTCCATAGGATTGATGAAAATCTGAGATATGACATGTCATTTATTTTATTTTTTTTAAGAAAAGTGTTGCAATTCGGCAGCATTTTCTATGGTTTAAAGTTTATTTCAGTTTATATATCCTTTTTCGTTATTCTGGCTCTCTGGATGAATGTTTCTGTGTTTTTCTCCCTCATGGAGCTAAATTTATATACTCATTACCATTTTGTTGAGGGAGGTGCATGCTGAATTATTTTCAGTTAGTCAACTTCAGCGATGGGCGTAGAATGCATTGTTACTGGTGGGACACGGTCTATCTCTATACACCAAGAAGACAAGAACAGAGGTTCATAGAATACTTGGAGAGCAAAATGCTGCCACAACTGCTGACTCTTAACTCAGTTTCATAGGGTTACCAGAGCATTTTATGAAAATACAGGACATAAGGGTAAAACATGTAGGGCATAATCGGCCAATGCAAAAATAATGTAACGTTACAATTTAAATACTATTTTTATACAACCACGGGCATACAATTTATATTTTCTTAAAATCCTCATGCATGCAATGTTAAATGTGATCCTCAACAGTCAGCCATACTTCTCTGAAGAACTAATCTTCCTCAGTAAATATATGACTTTAGCTTGGTGAATAAAACTTTACTCTCCGGTCGACTCATGCCACCAAACTTTCTATTTGTATTGTCAAGTTCAAATGATACACGTTTCTTTTATATTCTTAACCCTACTAAAGTATCATGAACATGAAGGTATAGTTCCATAGATTTGTATAATACGTGAACAAGTAAAATGCAAGTGTCCTGCAGCGCTAACATGACATGCTGACTGTGTGGTCTGTGCAAAGAAACCTTTCATATCTGAAATACCGACTGAATTTTGTTAAGTTTTGTTCCTTAGAAGACTTTGCACTTCTTATTCTTCGACAGTGAAAATACGAATGGAAGATTTGGAGTAAACTATCTCTTTGCCTCTACAGAACAGCAGCCTTTTGCGTTGGAGAGCAAATACTGCGTTGCCAATCTCTCGTTCATTGTTACAAATGCATGAGTATGCTCTTGGACGGTGGCTTATGTACCCATGTTGCCATAGCGAGTTGTAGACGCGGATGGTAACCAATTATTCATTTCTATTTTCCCAGTGCCCAATTCATTTTCTAACTGCTTGTTTCTGAAAATGTAGGGCATTAGAAACTTTTCAAAATTCCTCCTGGATGCTGGACAAATAGTTAAAATGTAGGGCATGGCCGGGAATTTCCGAACGTCTGGTAACTCTACAGTTTCACTAAACTCCTATATACCTAAATAGGTTTAGGTTGCGTTATCCAGCATGACTTTAAAAGCGTATTTGCTTCACCCAGGCATTCTGTCGTTAGTTAAGAAAATATCAGCACCTTGGGATGTCATTAGTATCTAAACTTGACAGAGCATCGAACTGGAAGATTGGCTTGTTACTCAAATTATGAGATACTTGGTATTTTGAGGCAGAAAACGGAGATGTTTCACATCCTTTGTGTGAATATCGGGGCAGTTTTCACCCGTTATTTGGAATAGTCCGGGTGTATGCAATTACAGTTATAAGGAAGGGGTAAAGGGAAGAATTCAGTATAAAACCCCTCAGGTCATTTTACAATAATTTCATAAGGAATGTTGAAGGTAAATGAAATTAACTAATTTGTCACTGCAATTTAAAAAGCCAGCTAGTGTGTAATAAAATAAACTTTGCAAATATATATTTATATCGGTTAACACGAAGCAGACAGAAGAATAAGCTTTTCTAAGAATAGCAGACAAGTGGACAGAGAAGGTCATGTGAATATTTATATACTAAACTGAATACAAGTGAATATGACCGGTGTTGAGCCCTAGCTCTCTTTACCATCATACTCATACATTTAGAATATATTAGTTCCTTTAAACTAGTTTATTTCTGTTTCTATCTTCTAGCATATCTCTCTTTACTGTCCACAACAATTTCTTTTTCACTTTATTTAAGGATTGTCCTATTTTATTACAATCTTTCTGGAACATATCTATTATAGCTATATTTCTATGTTCAACCATTTCTTAGTGACATACTCTTTTCTCCCATTTCTGTTCCTTTACGTTTAAAAATTACGTGTTCATCTTCGTTTCTCCAATTTGGACATATGGAATTCAACTATGGGGCACAGCAAGCAACTCAAACATCGAAATACTAGAAAGTTTTCAATCCAAAACTCTGCGAACCATTGGTAAGATCCCCTGGTACATCGGTAATAAGTACATCTACCACGATTTTAAACTCCCAACAATCAAAGAGGAAATCGCAGCATACAGCCTGTCCTACCAAAAGCGTCTCGACAGTCATCCCAATACACTGGCAATAAATCTACTTGACAACAGCAGCAGCACAACAAGCCGACTACAGAGAAACCAAGTCTTGGAATTGCAGTACAGATTTGCACCCAAATTATAAGCAAATTTATGGCCAATAGGCCGTAGTTTGTAAAAGTAATATGTTATCATTGTTACTTATTGTTCAACTATTAAACAGATTGTTATTTTGCAAATGTTTAAATAAATAAAAAAATTTAAAAAATCTTCGTTTCCAACACATATAGAACATTGATTTTGTGAAATACCTTTCCGTAAAGTCATTAATCTCCATAGCCCTACTCTCAACCATGCAATACCTTCTCTGTTCTCTTTGTTTGTCATGTCTATGTATTTTTCCCTTCTCTTTTCGGAACCTCACTAAATATTTTTTGCACATCTGTGTCCTCAAATCTTTTTCCTGCCAACTTCCAAAACTCACTCACATTATTCTCTCTTCTCCGTCTCTCTCCTAACCCATTGCTTTCCAAGTTACTCCTAAGACAGTTTAACCAACTATTATTTTTTAAGCTTTTCCCACTGTCTTAGCAGTTTCCCTTCTTCTAGGTTCAAAATTCTATACCAAAATTTCAATGCCCTTTCTATGATCTTTCCCTTACTTGCCACTCTGCCCAGTTCTATTTGTGCTACCTGCCTAACACCTGCATTTGGTAATTCAAGTACATATTTCTTTGCAAAACATCCTATGTACCTCATTTATTGCTGTCCATCCTCCTTCAAATTCCCATACTTCCAGCCTATATAACATTTTCACCTCAACTGCCATAGCGTACATTCTCTCTAACCATTTTATATTTATATTGGGTACTCTATATTTGCAGCTTCTGATAGCTGATAAGGCTCCTTTTCCTTTCGCCAATGCTTATTTCTTTTGTTTTCCCATTTACCTCCACCATCTATTTTGGTTCCTAAATAATTACACTCTCTTAGTATCCTAGATGCTTTGTTTCCATTCACCCATTTTCATATTTACTCAGCTTTCCCCACTTTCTGGAACACTTTAGTTAGCGTCTCGTCTTGGTACACTTTTAGTCACTATTTTTACAATAATTTTCCATTCCTTGAAAGGATTGTTTCAGACCATTCACTATGATTGCACCTACCACCAGATCATCTGCAAAAAGTAATCCAGGAATCTGGATATCATTTATTATTGGCATAAAATTATTATTCCTCTCAATTTCTATTAATATGCCATCTATGTTTAAATTAAATAAGCCTGGACTAACGTCATTTCCACCAATCCTTCAACAGTCCCCCATTAATATAACCTCTGAATTGTCGTATTTCTCCTTTAATCTTTATCTTTCTCTGTTTGTTTAAGGAGGCCAGGATTATGAAAGCGCGAGGAAAGAAGGGGTCATATACTATTCCTATACATATTACCTTTTCATCTATTTGTCGTCTAGTATAACCCATAATATTTCTTTTCTCCTAGACTAACTTTCTTTAATTCCTCTACTTAACGTCTTCTTACTAAAAGAAAACCTATACCTCCTGATACCCTCCCTTCCTTTGCTACCATTTCTCCTTTTATCCCTATATATTTAAAATCTTTTACACATAGGTATCTGCTTCTCTTTTAACCGCGTTTCATCTACTGCGAGGTAATCAAGTTTCGTCAATAAATGCTGCAAACATGTGAATATAACACATTATACTCGTTATGTATCTTTTTGTAAAGTGTTCAACTTTTCTATTTGCACATTTGCATTTAAATGATACTATGCACTCTTCTATTCAGTTACCATTGATTTAGCATAGTTTTTTTCAACTGCAATCGCAACATTTCTAGAGTAACAACTGCAGTTAAATTACAGAGCTTCAAAATTCATACGAAGCTGATTCACAGGAAATACTTAGGACATTGCTTGGCGTATAATGACGATCCCTGTTCGCATGACGTGACGTGAAGTGTTTTCATCACGTCATTGCTCCCCTTTTTGGT
This sequence comes from Tenodera sinensis, assembly GCA_030765045.1. Taxonomy (NCBI): domain Eukaryota; kingdom Metazoa; phylum Arthropoda; class Insecta; order Mantodea; family Mantidae; genus Tenodera; species Tenodera sinensis. The sequence goes on from CM060964.1 coordinate 320,362,651, forward strand.
CAGCACCTCTTTTATTTGTCTTTCGACAGGGATCTTTATGACGTAGTCCTTTGATACTGTTCACACCATTCTATGCACGTGCTGCATTCAATTTATTACCAACTCTTCATCTTTCACCGCTTCATGACAAATCCAGGGTTACGTCAGATTAAAAAAAAACAAAACAAAAATTTGATGTACTCGTATTTCAATCGCACGAATTTCTCTGCTCTTGCGCAAACTATTCTTAGAAACGCTTATTCCTCTTCTACTTCTGTTAATCCAAATAAATATTTGCAGAAATTATCCTATTGCTGATTTTCTTGTTGGTGCAAGGAGAACATGGGAATACAAAGGCTCTAAGCGATAGTCAACTCTTTTAAAGCTGGTCGCTATGTGATGACTTTGAAATACGCTTTTCTTTATTTTGTTGTACTACGTCAATTTTAGCAAGTTCATAAATTGTTCAGCAGTTCAATAAATAATTAAAAATACCTGGGAACAATTTCATAAAATGTATTTTCTAGGAATAAGTGGGTATATGTATACAGAAGTGAGGATTTCTGTCTCAGATACCAACGGGTGTGCTTGTTCGAAATAAATCATTCTTGACAGTTGTACATGTTATCAGTGTATTATGGCTGTGTCTCATTTTCAAATGCTCCAACATTTTACATTTATGCAGGTTAGTCACTTTAATAACCTTCTATATACGCCCAGAAATATGTTGTTTAGATGTCTTTATTTTATGTTATTTTACTTTACTTTCTCTACTACGTATAGTAAGTAGGGGAAGCGTTGTATTCGACCCAGCATTTCGATGTCGAGATTTCACCGTAAATATATGTTTTGAGGTTCCTGAATACAAAAAAAAGAAGTATTTTTAGAAAAAGGTCCGTGTGTGTGTGTGTGTGTGGGGGGGGGGGTGACTGTATGTCTGCCTGTGAACAGCATAACTCAAAAACAAAAAGTCGGTTAAAAACCAAAGTTGGTATTTAATATCTTTTAAGGATGCGCTAAGAAGATTTTGAAGAAAATTCCTCCACCCTAAACTACCCTTTAAATGTAACATTTTTTGAAAATTTTGGTTTTCTCGAAAATGACTAACGATTTTTATTAAATACCGTATGTTTAAGATATTTTTATGGTAAATTAAATGTGTTTTGAATTTTCTTGCTATGGCCTATGTAGTCCTATTTACTTTTGATGACTTTTGCATAACTAATAAACCGTAAGATATAGACCAAATCGTACTACACAACAAATTTATATCTCGTCAAAACACAATTTATGTACAGATGAATTTTCTTTTTTGTGTGGAGTGAACCATTTCGGAGATTTTCCTTGTTATTTGTGTGAGTTTTGCAATATTTAAACTTTTCTCAAATGCAAGGTAGTTATTCACCTTTTTATCCCGTGCAAAGACAAGGGAATTTCAAAGCCTTCATATAGCGACCAGCTTTAAAAGATTTGACTATCACTCCAAGCCCACTGTATTCCCATATTCCCCTTGCACCTACAAGCAAATCAGCAAGGTAATTTCTGCAAATATTTATCCCGACTAATGTGAGGAAGATGGAGGAATAAGTTTGTAAGAATAGTTAGTACAAGAGTAGAGAAAGTCATGTGAGTGTAATACATCAAATATATTTTAAATTTTTTAAAATTTTTATTTATTTTTGACGCGCGTGCACCCTTATAGAAAATCATTTTTGCGTACGGGGCCTCAGTATACACTTCTGAAGAAATCTCTGTGGAATTAATGGACATGTACGTTACTTCCTTTACTTTTGATGACCGGTAGAGAAACTGAAAGTTGTCACCCTAATTAAGTACCTACCGAAAGTGTGAGAGCTATGAATATCCGAAAGTAATCATACTGGCAACATTGGCTGGAGGGGGTGTTACAAAACTGTATTGTAATTGTGAACTTCGGTACACAGCAACAGAATGAACCGTCACATCCGGCCCTATCAGCCTTAACGCCAAACAGCGCAGTAAAACTGATGACGGCACAGTTGCAAAGTCCACAGGCACCGTTAGGAAATAGGCTGAGCACTGCACCACGTGAAAATGTTGCGTGGCACTTCTCTAAACAGTAGCTACAACTGAAACATTTTAAAATAGTGTTTGCAAAGGGATGTTGATGGCTCAGGCAAAGTCAATTTTACATGGCAAAGTTACCTACGGGGATCTAATCCAGACATATTCAACCTGGGGTACGCGAATACTTCTTAGGAGATGTATAAAGTTTAAAATGCACATACAGTCAGTATATGTTTCCTGAATAACCTAAAATATCGAAAAATAATACAATTTAAAATACGCATACGTTCCTTGAATGATCTAAATAACGAAAAGGATTTCCGCCAGAGAGGTTAGAATTTCTCACCATCCAAGAGTCCATTTTGCTTACTCTAGTCAGTATTGCTGATGAGATTTAGGAAATAGTCATATTCCACCTACAAAATTGCTGGTAACAGTTTTTAAAATACCTTACAGAAATTGAGAAAGACGATAGCATACAATGGATTACAAATCAGTTTTGCACAACAGCCATAAATTCTTCTGATCTTCCCATGAATTAAAAGAAAGTATTTTGGAAATGTCTTTTGACAGTTCACTGAAAATAAAATTGAAAACATGTTAATTTGTGATTTCTGGTATTATGCATGCAAAGAATACGCTGAACTTAGTGACACTGCCATTACACACCTTCTTCCATTTCCTTCTACTTATTGGTGAACAGAGTTTCTCTGCATTGGCAGCAATCAACACGAAATAAGAAGTCGTTTCAATTCAGAACCGCCATTGATACTCACACTAACGAAGATTCAGCCATGAATAGAGGAGCTGGTGTCCAGAAAACAAGCTTAACCATAT